>JAKOOJ010000011.1:28927417-29092417 GCA_022577455.1 Arizona elegans
GCGAGGGGGAATCCCACCCCGATAGACTTCTCCTGGACCACGTGAGTCCTACCTAATCTTTTCCTGCTTTCCCTCGTCACACACAGTGGTGGGTTGCTACCAGTTCGCCCCAGATCGGGCGAACTGGTAGCGGCAGCGGCGGCGGGAGACTCAGCCCACCCACTCACATGCACAGAACCATCGCACATGCATGCAAGCAAACCGGTAGCGACTGAAATTGACACCCACTACTGCGTCAACACCATCCCAATACAACGCAGTTGTCGGCCAGAGCAGGGACGGAGGCCACTCCGGCTCCTTTACCACCTGTGGACTTTGTTATGTATTGAATATGTATAGTTGTGTTAAGCCCGGCTAAAGTGAAACTAACCTTTAGATGACCCTAACTGATAACTTCAACTGTGCGCTTCAAGGTGTTGGTTCTCATCTTCAAAGCACTCCATGGCTTAGGACCCAGTTATTTACGAGACCACCTTCTGCCTCCGATAACCTCCCACCGGCCAACACGCTCCCACAGAGAGGGTCTCCTCAGGGTGCCGTCTGTCAGGCAGTGTCGGCTGGCGACCCCCCGGGGAAGAGCCTTCTCTGTGGGGGCACCCGCCCTCTGGAATGAGCTACCCCCAGGGATACGACTAATCCCGGACCTCCGGACCTTCCGCCGGGCCCTGAAGACTTTTTTATTTCAGCAAGCAGGGCTGGGTTAAAAAATTTTAATTGGGTGAATTTTATGGGTAAGGGGTTTTAAATTGGAGAAGCCTAAGATAATTTAATTTTGTTTTAATGTATTTTAATATTTGTATTGTGTGTTTTTAATTCTGGCTGTTCAGCGCCCCGAGTCCTTCGGGAGAGGGGGCGGTATAAAAATTAAATAAATAGATAGATAGATAGATAGATAGATAGATAGATAGATAGATAGATAGATAAATAAATAATAAACTGTTTTAGAGGGAAACTTAGAACATTCATATGTGGGCGGGCTTTTTCAAGTATTTTGACTGGTTGAGGCCTTGTGGGCCCAGAGTATAAATTACAGGAATTTGCCTGTTGTTAGAGAGTTCCAGTTGAGTCAATAAATACTCTTGTATCTATGCTGTCTGTTCTTGCCTGCTGCAGCCCACTACATTCCCTGTTTCCCCAAAAATAAGCCCTCCCTGAAAATATTTAAACGCATGCACAGCCAGTCCCCTCCATTTCCTCTGGTTAGGGTTAGGGAGACAGAGCTGGAAATCAGATAAGACGACAAGAGGAGCCCCGTCTTGCTCCACACGCCCCAAAATAATAAGACCTCCTCCAAAATAAGGCCAAGCGCTTATTTCAGGGTTCAAAAAAATATAAGACAGGGTCTTATTTTCGGAGAAACAGGGTAATAGACTTCAACTCCCAGAATCCCTGAGCCAGCATGGAAGTTGGTCCTGGGAGTTGGCTGAGGAATTCTGGGAGTTGAAGTCCACAGGTGGTAAAGGGGCCAGAGTTGCCCACCGCTGGATCAGTGCAAATGTTTTTCCTACCATTTTTAATTCAGCATCCCATGTTTTGGGACGATCCTAGGCACCTCCAAACCGATCCCAACATGCCAATTATTTATGTCTTTATTTCTGGTTTTTGCATTGAAAATACAGGTAGTTCGAATGTATTTTTCGAATGAAAATACGTTCGTCCGAAGTTACAATGTCACTGAAAAAAGTGGTTTCACAACCAGTCCTCACACTTACAATTGACACAGCGTCCCCCCCCCCCCCCCAGATCGCATGATCAGAATTTGGGTGCTTGGCAACTGGCGTGTATTTACGACAGTTGCAAACAACTCGAGGTCATGTGATCCCCAATTTCTACCTTCCGAGCTGGCTTCTGACAAGCGAAATCAGTGGGGGAAGCGGGATTCGTTTAATGAATCCCATGGGATTCACTTAACGACTGCCAATGTTTCGCTTAACAGCCATGGTAAAATAGGTCGTAAAATCAGGTGTGACTCATCTGCAGTGGAAACTTTGGTCTCGGGTACAAATTACCTGTACAGAAGCCCCACCCCCCACCCCCGAGAATTTACTTTGAACCAGAAGGGAATGTCCCTCCTTATCCATGCATCCACCCACCCATCCATCCATCCATCCAACATCCATCCATTCCTGTATATCAGGGGTCTCAAGCTCGATTTCATTAAGGGTCGCATCAGGGTTGTGTTTGACCTAAGGGGGCTGGGGGGGGCATGGCCAGGGAGCGTGGCCAGCTTGACATCACTCATGTCAGGGACGCCTGTGACCCAAGTTCTCTGCCAGCAACAATGGGCTCCCGAGCTCCCGTTTTCGGCTGCAACAGGCTCCTGCAGCCCTCTGCCAGCAAAAACAGAGCTTCCCCCAAGCTCCGTTTTTGCTGGAAGAGGGCTGCAGGAGCCCCACGTAGCCGAAAACGGGAGCTCGGGAGGGCCACACAGAGCCCTCCAGAGCTCCGTTTTCACTAGCAGAGGCACTATGGGCCGGACCTTCACTGTTTCCAGGGCAACCCCATGGAGCAGATCTAAGCACCCCGTGGTCCAGTTTAAGCACCCTGCAAGCCCGCTCTGGCCCATGGATCTTGAGTTTGACAAACCTGCTCTATATACTATATCTGTTTGTCTGTCTATCTGCTGGCCTGCCTATCATACATCCATCATCTATCTATCTATCTATCTATCTATCTATCTATCTATCATCTGTCTGCGTGTCTACCTACCTACCTATCTACCTACCTTATCTGTCTGATTCCCGGATTTTCTTTATAGCTTAACCGGCCTTGCTTGATTTCCCAGGTCCAATGGCCCACTTCCGAAGTCGGTAGAGGTTCAAGGTCAGCGCCTCTTCGTCAAAAAAGTGGATTACTCTGTGAATACCACCTTCATCTGCCAAGCTACTAATCGCGTGGGGCAGGTTTCGACGCAGCAAATCATCCTCGTCCGGGGTAAGAGCTGTGGGCTTTTGCAACCTTCTCAATGTGTTGTGGGGCTAATGGTGTATGTGTGGGACGAAGATGAATTAAGGTTTTCGGTGCCGCTTTGCTGCTCGGGGTGGGAGGGCAGACATGTTAAGCCGATCCAGCTTGATGCGCGAGTCCAGAGTCTCATCATATGCACGGTGGAATAATTGGTGTCTTTTTTTTTTTAATCTAATCTGGGGGGACCGAATATTTGAATTCTTCCTCTTCTGTCACAAATTCAGCGCGTGGTGCTTTGCGAAAAAGGACGCCGGGAAGCACTGTGAGGTTTAACTAGTCCAAGGCATGGCGGTTAAAAAGGCCTGAGCTCAGATAGGCCTGGAGCCAGAGATGCATTGTGGGTGCAGAACAGCTTATGGGGAGAAGGATACCTGGGGCGCCTCACTATGGGACAAATGGTGCTTTTCTGAACCCTCTGATACCCTAGTTTCTCTTTGGACGTTCGGGGCCTCTTGGACCCCTGCAAGAGATGGTGATAGTGATGATGATGGTGATGGATGGTAGGGTCCCAGAGGACCCCCCGCCCCCCGGTCTTCTCTTTCCTGGATCCAGTTGAGGCTCTGCCCCTTCCCCAGTGCTGGTATTACTAACAACTGGCATTTCTCGGAGTGACTTCCCCGTCTTCCTTTCTTTACTCAGACCAGCCGGTGAAGAGTCAGAGCCGCAACGTTGGAGCCCTGGCCGGGGGTATCGTGGGGGGGATCCTGGCCCTGGCAGTTCTGGGAATCATAGTCTTCTTCATCCTGCACCGCCGGCACCCCCGAGCTTCCAAAGGCTCCTTTGATCCCAAGACTCGAGCCTTTGGCAACGGCACCGCTCAGCCCCCGACTCATGACTTCACCGAACTCGACCGGCCGCTGAAACCCGCCATGGGGCGAAAACCAGAGGAGGATGAGGATGAGGACGATTACAGAGAGGAGGAGCGCGAAGAACGGCGGCACCCTCCCTACGGCTATGCCCCGCGGCACCGGGAAGATGAGGAGGAACGATTCGACCAACTGGGCCCGATCCTGCGGTTCAGCCCCGACCCACACGGCTACGACTACGACGACATGGAATCGCAGCACGATGGCTCCATCATCTCCAAAACAGCTGTCTACGTGTGAGCTCGGTCTGGACAGCCGTTCTGGGGACAGCGAGAGAACTGTGCTCCCTTCCAAAGACTCTCTGAAGGATTTTAAATGTCTTATTTTAAAACTTACGGACTCTGCCGACAGTAGCCCTGCTTAAGGAACGAGAGGCAGCTGTCAGGGCAGGTGGGCATCGGAGGAAGAACCAGCGGGGTTTGTCCCTGGGAAAAGGGAAAAACTAAGGAGAAAACTATCAAGGCCTTCGAAACTGCCCCGTCTGGAGAGATCTTTTCGGTACCACTGCCTTAGAAGGATTTTAAAATCTTTTGTCTTTTTAATGTTGGAGGAGATGCGAACCGGACGGTAATACCTGGTACTGCGAGCAGTGCAGGAAAGGAATGAAACGGGACTCCCGGTGAGGGATGGAGACTTTGATACCCTCTCTGACGGGACTCCACTGAGATTGGTGCTTTCCACTTTGATTTGCAAGAGACTCGGCTTCCCTCGGCCGTCCCTTTGCTCCAGGAAACTGGGACTTCAAATGTCCTGTTGTTGTGGTGTCTTCTAGCATCTTTGGAGGGTTGGGAGAAATGACGGGGCCCGGTGGCGAGCCCCCCTTCCCCCCCACCCGAGGTCTCTTTTAAAAAAAACTCGGGTTAAGGAATGATCCGGGAATTTGCTTGAGGTTGTCCGTCTTGTGGATTCCGTGGTTTGGCTGTGTGTACCACGTCCTCTTTCCGTCTCTTGGAACGATCTCGTGTGGAAGGCTGAAAGGAATGGCTCTCCCATAATGGGGACCGAGCCATTTCTTGGGTCATCCATGTTCACATGCTACCTTTGTGCTCCACTTTATTTATCCTCTCTCCGTTGTCTGTAAATACCCAAGCTTTAAAACAAAAACAAAAAAAAAAAAAAACCCACAACAGCAAAAGCACAAAGAGATATTTTCATACTAGGTTTGGCTGTGCCTTCCCTTGTCCTCCCCACACACACCCCACCATCTCAACATCAATTCTGCCTTTGCTTGTGTGTAATTAAATGCTGTCTCAAAAACCTACCTCTTATCTTTCTCGCTCTTTCCTTCGATTTGGCCAGCAAGGCTTGGATAGGTGCCTGGAATGGTGTAAAAATAAATATCAGCATTGCTGGAGGTGAAATTGAAATGGTTCTTAATAGAGTGAAAAGGAGGCTCTTGTCTCGACCTTATGTTTGGCGGATGAACTTGGATTTCGAAAGCGGCGGTGCAGGATCGTTTGCAAATAAGATGACCTGGGAGGTCAGCTGGAGAAATGGCAATTGTCTGGGTAAGAGAAGGGTGGGGAACTGTGGCCCTATTAGGACTTGTGGACTTCGACTCCCAGAATTCCTGAGCCAGCCAGGGCTGGCTGGCTGGCTCGCTGAGGAATTCTGGGAGTCGAAGTCCACAAGTCCTGAAGGAACCAGAGTTCCCATCTCTGGTGTAAGAGAAAATGACATTTTGGTGACAGGAAAACATCTAATCAGGGGTGGGCTTCAAAAATTTTAGCAAGGGGTTCTCTGCCTGGTTGCTGGAAGGGTGTGGCCATGGTGGGTGTGGCCTAGTCGGCCTCCTGCATCATGGTAGGGCGGGGAGGGGCGTTTTTGCCCTCCCCGGGATTCAGAGGTTTTTCCCCGAGCCTCTGGGAGGGCGAAAACGGCCTCCCCAGGCTCCAGAGGCCCATCCCATTTCCGGCCTTCCCAAACGTCCGGTAGGCCCATTTTCACCCACCCCGAGCCTCCACGCTCGCCCTGAACGTACCTGCATCCAAAACGGGCCGCATGAGAGGTGGGATGGGGTGGGTGGGGCCAGCCAGGAGTGGGATTTGGGGGTTCTCCAAACTGCACAGAATCTTAGCTAGAGGTTCTCCCGAACCCCTGCAAACCCCCAGCAGCCCACCCTTGCATCTAATGTCTCTTCAGGTTTAGGTATGGTTTACAATATACGTAGTTCTCCACTTGCATTCGTTCATTTGGTGTTCCTAAGTTACAACGGCATTGAAAAATGTGATTTACGGCTGTTTTTCACACCTATGGCCGTTGCAGCTGCATCTCCCTGTGGTCACGCGATCCAAATTCAGGCGCTTGGCAACCGACTCGTATTTATGACGGTTGCAGTGTCCTGGAGTCCTTGCGATTCCCGTTTGTGAACCCTTCCGACAAGCACAATCAATGGGGAAGCCAGATTCACTGAGCAACCGTGCTACTAACTTAACAACGCTGCTACTCACCGTTGTAACTTAGAATGGCCACTAAACAAACTTGTAGTTGTAAGTCGAGGTCTACCTGTATCAACATCTTCTTTTAATGACCCGATAATCCCTTGCGGAGTGGAGTCTGGGCAACTGAACAGAGCCGAATGTTTACTGGCCGGATGCCCTTCTTGTCGCCAATGTGGAGTTTTGTTCAGCAGATATAATCTCATTGTGTCCAGAGAGAGATATAGAGATTCAAAAGTGCAGATCCTTTTTTTGGGGGGGGGGAATGGGGAGCAAACGGACACTAAGGCTGCCATCCGAAAGGCCGATCGATAACAGTAGAAAAACCCAACTTTAATTTAACACACATTTACATTTCATTCAACAACCGTACAGAACTGACAGGGAGTCTCATTACTTCACCACCTGGGCCTGCTCACACTCCCAAATGGTTTTGGATGCAGCTCTCTCTCTCTCTCTCTCTCTCTCTCTCTCTCAACCTCTCCAAGGTTGCCAACAGATTTTGTAATTCTTAATGTGATATGAATAGACATTTTCTGCATGTATTTAATAATGTCCTCCAGGCATCTGGGAGCCATGGCGGTCCAGTTGATGCAGCCTCAGTCTGACATTAAGATGCCCGAATGCTATTTCTTTCTGCAGGCAAGTTAAGCCGAGCAGTTTCTCTCCATCACCACCCCGCCACGATGCGAAACAAGATGAATACAGGGACTCCTCGACTTACGACCACAATTGAGCCCCCCTACATTTATGGCGTTAAGGGAGACGTTCGTTGTGAAGGGAGTTTTGCCCCATGTTGCAACTTTTCTCACCCACATTGGTTAAGCGAATCGCCGCCGTTCTTAAATTAGTCACGTGGTCATTAAGTGAGTCTGGCTTCCCCGTTGACGTTGCTTATCAGAAGGTCGCCAAAAGGGGAAGTCTCAGGACTCCGGGATGCTGCAACTGGTCATAAATGTGAATCGGTTGTCAAGCATCTGAATGCAAATTGCGTGGATGCAACAATAGTCATAAGTGTGAAAAGTGGCCACAAATTAACTTTTTCCAGTGCCGTTGGAACTTCAAACGGTCATTAAATGAACTGTTGTAGGTCGAGGACTAACTGTATGTATCTAGTCCTCAATTTATGACAATTGGGATCTGAATTAATGTTGCTAAACAAGACAGTTGTTAAGTGAGTCAAAGTCAATTTTACGACTGTAAAATAGGGTGTGACTCATTTAACAACCCCGTTGCTTAGCAGTGAAAAATCTCCACTCCATTGTGGTCGTTAATGGGGTAATGGGGTGAGCTTCTGCCAACCTAGCAGTTCAAAAGCAGGTAAAAAATGCAAGTAGAAAAATAGGGACCATCTTTGGTGGGAAGGGAACAGCGTTCCGTGCGCCTTTGGCATTGAGTCATGCCGGCTACATGACCACGGAGACATCTTCGGACAGCTCTGGCTCTTCGGCTTTGAAACGGAGATGAGCACCGCCCCCTAGAGTCGGGAACGACTAGCACATATGTGCGAGGGGAACCTTTACGTTTATTTTAATTCTGGAACAGGCCGGTCTGTTCTTCCAATTAAAACTCGCTGGCAAATCTTTTTCTAAATTTAAAAAAAGAACTTGGAAAGGTCTAAATCGCAACTTGGCTTCCTTGGCTGCCGAAGCCATAGTTACCTTCCCCCCCTCCCCCGTTCCTGTATTTCTGGGCCTTGAACAAACCCCTCTTCAAACATTACATGACAGCAACATCTAAGCAACCTTCAGAACACCTTCTGTTGGCGAGAGCAGATGCCCGTGGCTTGCGAACCGTCGGAGCTGTCGACTCCCAACATGTCTCCATGACCACCTGTCTCGCCTCGGAAAGGAGCTCACGTTTCTTCAAAGCAGCCAGCCGAATGCTCTTGTCGTATCGGCAGATGGGGGACCGAGAGGCTGTTTTGAAGAGACACGGAGCCATTAGGGGTGGGGGTTGGCACCTCTTTTGTGCTTACCGACCGTCGTAATTAGGAAACCTCCTTTTCGGTGTTTTTTTTTTTTTGTTGTTGTTTTTTGCAAGGGGGATCTTAACAGGCGGCAGGGGGACAAGTGGGGCTGGAAAAACCTGTAGGGCTCCAGATGTTTCCACCCAGCATCTCCCACTGTTAGGAGTGAAGGCTGATGTTTGGAGTTAACAGCTGGAGTCACCCAGTTTTCTTGCATGATGCAATGAGGGAAGAGAGAGGTACAAGATCAAGGAAAATTCAGAGGGTGGGTAGATGGATGGATGGATGGATGGATGGATGGATGGATGGATGGATGGATGGTTGGTTGGTTGGATGGGTGGGTGGGTGGGTGGGTGGGTGGATGGTTAGTTGGGTGGGTGGGTGGATGGATGGATGGATGGTTGGTTGGATGGGTGGATGGATGGATGGGTGGGTGGGTGGGTGGGTGGATGGAGGGGTAGATAGATGATGGATGGATGGATCAGTAGATGAATAGATGGATCGGTAGATGGATGGGTGGGTGGGTGGGTGGATGGATGGGTAGATAAATGATGGATGGATGGATGGGTATATGAATGGATGGATGGGTAGATGGATGGATGAATGGGTGGATGGATGGGTAGATGGATAGGTAGATGGATGGATGGATGGGTAGATGAATGAATGGATGGATAGATGGATGGGTAGATGGATGAATGGGTGGGTGGGTGGATGGATGGGTGGATAGATAATGGATGGATGGATGGATAGATGGAGGGATGGATGGGTAGATGAAGGGGTGAATGGATGAAAGGGTGAATGGATGGGTAGATGGATGGGTGGACGGACGGACGGATGGATGGATGAGTGGGTTGGCTCAAAATGAAATCCCCGAACAGTCCAACAGGGTAGAAAATGGACAGCAAAGATAATCCTTGATTTATAACCATTCATTTAGTGACTTAGGGGATGTTACAAAGGTTGCAACTGTAAAAAAAAAATGGCCGTAAGTCACTTTTTTCAGCGCCGTTATAACTTGGAACGGTCCCTAAGTGAAGTGTTGTAAGTCGAGGACTCTCTGTACTTAACCACTGTTCGTTCCCTAGCTCTCTCCACGCCTTCCTGGCCTGGCGAACTGTTCTAGCTTCCACTTCGCAGCATGGCCTCCCCCGTGATTGAAGGAAAACCGCCTCTTTTATTGACTGCCCTATTGGTTTCTTTCTCAAGTTTTTATCAGTCGGCGGGACTTTGGGCGGTGGGATGAAAGCTTTAGATCAGTGTTTCTCAACCTTGGCCGCTGGACGATGGGTGGACTTCAACTCCCAGAATTCCCCAGCCAGCGGCCAAGGTTGAGAAACACTGCTTTAGATGGAAACGGAAGAAATCCTCCCCGCGCAAGTTTTTGATGGCTTGCAATTTTTTTGGGGGTGCGGGAAAAAAAACCTTCTTTGCAGATTCCCGGTGGATTCTTTTACATCTGATCTCGATCCAGTTATCTTAAATACCCATTGTAAGCAATTGCCACCAGGAAAAAGCTCTGGGAAATTCAGCCTAATTGCTGGCCGGCGAAAGGCATCCCTGTTATGAAGGATTTGGCCGGAGGTCTTGGCTAATGTGCTATGTATGTGGTCCAGTTGCTCCTTCTCACCCAGCTGTTGATATCTCTTTCCACATCAGGACCGTGTGTCTGTGTGTGTGTGTGTGTGTGTGTGTGTGTGTCCCGCTAAACCCTTGTTGTGAATTGCGAATCCTTCCACAGATTTCTGGATGTGTTGTTAAAACCGATGATTTTCCTCCTTCGGCCCATCCGGGCTGTGGTCTGGGAAGACACACTTACCAGCTGTTGCTGCTTAAAAGGCCATTAAAATGGCTTTACAGTCCTAAATGTTGGAGAGGGGTTGTAATAAGGTCAGGGCCAATGCTGGAAAGGAGTGGGGTTTGCAGAGAGGAGAAGGAAGAGGACTGCGGAGTCCTTGGTGTTCTCTGAGCTTGGTTGTTTTCTTGCAGACTTTCATTATCCAACTAGGTAACATCATCAGTTCTAGAAGGGAGTGGGGTTTGCAGAGAAGAGGAGAAGTCCGTGAAGTCACTCACTGTGATTTATAAAACCTGGTGCATGGTTTAGTACATGCAAACCCGAACCACTAAATAAACTTGATCGATCAACGATAATTTAGTGTGAAGCATAAACCCAATCCATTTAAAAAAAAAAAAAAACCTCTCCAATCTTCACAAGCAAATTTTGAGTTGGTTCATGTCTCGGGAGGAAAAGTTGAAATCTTAGGGAAGTGCCCTTTCACCAACGGCAGCATTTACTCACCAGGAAACTAAAATTAAGCCCCATGCATGGCTGGCTCAGCATGCAAACACCATAGATGAGTAATAAACTCTTGCAGTGGCATTTCATTGGGTATCATGTGGTCCACTTACAAGAAATAAGGCACCTTCTTTCAAAGTGTGTCACAGTTCACGGAATATTAATAGCCAAATCAGGAGGGCGTTTATAATTAGCCCTGTGTCATCGCAAAGCCGGCAACAGGTTGATTTTGGAGATTTTCCAAACACAGCCCCTTCTAGGAATCTGACTTGGAAAAAAAACCCCTACCAATGTTTACATGGATTTTTGATACGGGCAGACGAAAGCTGTGGTGACAATTTTGCAGTGGCTGAGTCTGCTCTTAATATGAGTCACTCCTGTAAAGTGTGCAGTCATCCACTGTAGAAGGAATCAAGATTTTCGAAGACAGTTTCCCAATTTCTTTTGCACCGTTTCCAATTCTTAGCGTTGACGCCCATATGGCAGTCGAGAAAAATGTGCTGAAAAGAATTGAAGCTTGTTGCCAAGGCTCTCGCGTTTTCTGGACGGGGAAGTGAAATTGCAAGCTTCCTAACGTCTCCAAAATATTTATCTGTTGGATTTTTCACCTCCCACGTCCTGTTGGTTGCCATCCAATAGTTGTCTTAAAGAGATGTATTTATATAATATACACCAACCCGGTGTAGTTTGCGCCTCTGGACAAAGTGCACAACTTCGGCACTTTGTGCTCTGTCGATTTAAGAGTTGGTGAACTCAACTAAGAATGGCTTAAACCAGTGTTTTTCAACCTTGGTAAGTTTAGGAATGGGGGAGAGGGAGGGACTTCAACTCCCAGAATTCCACAGCCATCATGGCTGGCTGGGGAATTCTGGGAATTGTAGTCCACCTGCCTCAAACTCGCCCAGTATTGAGAACGCTGGTTTAAAGCAAATCATAGCTGTGTGGTGAACGAAAACGTATGAAGAGTAGCCTAAACATTATGCTAAGGAATTGTCTATCATAAACTTCTCCCAGCAGAATTAAAGAGAAATTTCCTGACATTTAGAACAATTAATCAAGTAGAATGCCTTTTCTTCAGAAGCTGTGGGTTCTCTATCACTGGAGGTTTTGAAGAAAAGATTGGACAACCATTTGCCTGAAATGATATAGAGCCGTGATGGCGGACCGATGGCACGCGGGCCAGAGGTGGCACGCAGAAGCCTCTCTGTGGGCACGTGTGCTGCCGCCAGCTGCTCTTCTGGTTTCCAGTGTGCACAGGCGCACCGGCAAATTGGTCTACACGAGTGCCGGAGCGTCAGAAAACGGGCCAGAAAACGGCCAAAAAACAGCCCCTTTTTCGGGCTGTTTTTGGCCCAAAAACTGACCTGAAAATGGCCTGAAAACAGCCCCCCAAAACAGCCTGAAAACGGCCTGAAAACAGCCCCAAAAACAGCCTGAAAATGGCCTGAAAACAGCCCCAAAAACAGCCTGAAAATGGCCTGAAAACAGCCCCAAAAAACAGCCTGAAAATGGCCTGAAAACAGCCCCAAAAAACAGCCTGAAAATGGCCTGAAAACAGCCCCAAAAAACAGCCTGAAAATGGCCTGAAAACAGCCCAAAAAACAGCCTGAAAACGGCCCGAAAAATGGCCAAAAACCAGACTTTTTTTCAGGCCATTTTCAGGCCTTTTTTTGGCCCAAAAAAGCAGCCCTGAAAACAGCCCAAAAAATGGGCCGCAAAACGGTTCAAAAATGGCCTTGAAAACAGCCCCAAAAAACAGACCTGAAAATGGCCCAGAAAACGGCCAAAAAAAATGACCCTGAAAATGGCCAAAAACCCAGCCCCAAAACAGGCATGTGCGTTATCCAGCTGGTCTTCAGGTTTCCGGCGCTCCAGCATGCACACATACAAACACACGCATGTGTGCATGCATGTGCATTCTGGTTTGGGGACTCGGTGCCGAAAAGATTCGCCATCCCTGGTATAGAATTTCCTGCTCGAGCAGAGGGTTGGACTAGAAGACCTCCGAGGTCCCTTCCAACTCCGCTGTTCAGAAAAAAATTCTACAAAGCACGCCATTTTCCTTCACTTCAACCCCGGTGAATGTTTCGGTCGAGATTTGGAAAGGCCAAAAAAAAAAAAAAAAAGATAGCACAAAGTTAATTTTTAATGGCGTTCTTTGCAAAAACTGAAGTCTACTGTTGACGCCGGATTTCGGAAAGATGGATTGCAAAGGTGAAATTACTGAGATTTTTTTTTTCTTAAATCAGGATTTTAAAAAATAATAATAATCATAATCCTGGCCCTGAACATTTTGGAGACAGATGAAGCTGAACTGGTGAGAACAAGAAGAAGGAAGCCATGTTGGAGAATCTTAATTTGTACGCTGGGTTTCTCCCCCCCCCCCCCCTCTGAAGGGTGAAGAGTAGGCCAAGCAGAATATTTTTCCGCTCTTGCCTAGTGACAGCCAACTTATTTTTGTCCCCGTCGCTGTTTCCAAAGAGCTCAGATAAAGATCTCCCGATCCTATTATGAGTTGAGTGCTGCTTTCTGATTATTTTCCACCAAGCCGCATTCAGGTTAAAAGGGATTCTCTCGGCGGCATGGCAAAAAAAAAAAAAAAAAGGAATAGACTATACATCCTCTTTTCTTTCCTTTTTTTTCCTTCCTCCCCTCTCTGCCTGTGTCTTAGCTATTTAAGGGGGATAATATGGCTCTTCGAGAAAATTCCACACCCAGTAACAATCCTTCCCTCTCCTCATCCCCTCCTCAACCCCGACCCCCCCACAAAAAAGCCACATTAAACAATGCACAATCTATCTATATTTCTCGTATCGTCTCTGCAGGGTAGGATCATTTGCCTCTGCGACGGCCACAAAATATAAAATAAAATAAAAAATACTGAGAATGCAGGTGTGGGGGGGAGGAAAGGACTTGTTGCTTTCGATTCAGGTTTATGAGTTCTCGGGTTCGGTGGCCGCGTGAGCTCATTTTTCCCTCCCAGAGGCCGAAAGTAGAGCCTGTTGTTTTTTTTTTCTTTTTTATCCTCTTTTTGTCTAGTTTCGTGTAAACACGGGCAAAGACATTCCCGAGGGAGGGGCAGAAACTCTGGAAGGAAATGCAGCAAGAATCCAGCTTTATTTGGCGTGCCCGTAGGAGGGTTGGCACTGCCGGGAGATCCTCGTCCGGGTTTCTTTCGCGGGGCTGGCATGAAATGAAATTCAGAATTGAGGGCCGGGGGTGAGGGTTAAATGAAGAACAAGGTGTACCACCGGCCAGTGCATCTTCCCCTTCCTTCAACCTGGTCCCTTCCCGAAGTTTTAGGCTGTCTCTCCCATCAGCCTCTCAAATAGCAGTGAGGTGGTATGATGGTCAGTTTGTCCAGTGGTTAAGGCACAAGGCTAGAAACTAGGAGACTGGGAGTTCTAGTCCCACCAGGCAGGGAAGCCAGCTGGCTGACTTTGGGGCCAATCATTAGGAGATTGTGAGTTCTAGTTCTGCCTTAGCTATCAAAGCCGGGTGACCTTGGGCCAATCACTAAGAGACTGTGAGTTCTAGTTCTGCCTTAGCTATGAAAGCCAGCTGGGTAACTTTGGGCCAATCACTAGGAGACTGTGAGTTCTAGTTCTGCCTTAGCTATCAAAGCCGGGTGACCTTGGGCCAATCACTAAGAGACTGTGAGTTCTAGTTCTGCCTTAGCTATGAAAGCCAGCTGGGTAACTTTGGGCCAATCACTAGGAGACTGTGAGTTCTAGTTCTGCCTTAGCTATGAAAGCCAGCTGGGTAACTTTGGGCCAATCATTAGGAGACTGTGAGTTCTAGTTCTGCCTTAGCTATCAAAGCCAGCTGAGTGACTTTGGGCCAATCACTAGGACATTGTGAGTTCTAGTTCTGCCTTAGGCACAAAAGCCACCTGGGTGACTGGGCCAATCACTAAGAGCTCTAGTTCCTCCTTAGCCAGCTGGGTGACCTTGAGCCAGTCCATCTCTCTCTCTCTCTCTGTCATCCCCACCCACCTCACAGGGTTGTTGTTGTTGTAGACAAAATAGGAGGAGGAAGGCGTGCTGGGTATATTTACTTTGAGTTGCTTATAAAAAAATAACCAAGCAAGATGCAAATAAAACATAAAAAAACAAAAGAATTTGGCAGGTGCCATGTTGGGAGCCCTGCCAGACATCGGGGCGGGCAAGCAGCAAAAAAACAAAAACAGAAAATAAAATAAAGCATGCAGATTGCAACTGGAGCCAAGATTTGGTTCTCTCCCCCCCGTCCCCTCCCTCCTTCCCATTAGTGCCCAGTTTGGGGCGTGGGTGGGCATCGGCATAACTTTTCCAGCACACGCATGTTGTCACGCCTGGAGAATTTGAGCTTGCTCCCTCCCGGAAATGAACTTCGGACTTTCTCGTTTTTCTTTCTTTTCTTCTACCTTTCTCCGAAACTCTTTCTCTTCCCAGAATGGCCAGGATTTATGGCCAAGTTTCGCTCCCGTTCATTTTCCCCTTCCTTCCTTCCTTCCCTCCCTCTCTCCCTGCCCCACCTGTCTGACTCACCTATCTCTTGGCTTCTCCCCGTGCCCCACCTGGCTCTCTGGCCCCCGAGTCCCTCCTGACTCTACTTCCCCAAAACGTGTTTCCTAGGAACCACCTGACGGGAGTGGATTATCCGGGCAGATAAAGTGGATTAATCGCTCCGGTCTGTCCTGTTTGACAACAATGGTGGTTTTTTTCTCCTGCAGCCAAAGGCTTCCTTTCGATCCCAGCTCACCCAACGGCTCCTCTGGGCAGGGAACCGGATTGCCAGGGCCTCGGCCTGCACTGCAGGGAAGCACATCGGAGGACCTGTGAACCCCCTACAGAGGGGGCCAAAGCTTGGTGATGAGAGAAGCCCCCCCCTCCCCAATGTATACTCGATTTACGTCTACATTTGAGTCCAAAACGTCCATGGCTAATTAAGGCGGTTGTTAAAGTGAGTTTTTCCGCCCATTTTATGGCCTTTCCTTCCCGCCGTTGTTAAGCGAATCGCTTAGTCACACGGTCGTTAAGCGACTCTGGCTTCCCCATTGACTTTGCTCGTCAGAAGGTCGCAGAAGAGGATCGTGTAACCCCCGGGATGCTTCGACCGTCATAAATATGTGTTGCCCAGCATCCAGATTTTAATCACGTGACCACGGGGGCTGCTGCTATGGGTTGTAAGTGTGAAACATGGAGAAAAGTCCTTCCCCCCCCCCACCCTCCCCAGCAGTGCTTTCTGAGCTGGGTTGTTTTCTTGCAGACATTTGTTACCCAGCTAGGTACTGTCATCAGTGCCAGTGAGTTTGCTCCAGTGGTGAAATTTAATTTTTTTTTACTACCGGTTCTGTGGGTGTGGTTTGGTGGGCGTGGTGTGGCTTGGTGGGCGTGGCAGGGGAAAGATATGTCAAATTCCCCATTCCTTCCCCACCCCTGGGGGAAGGATATTGCAAAATCCCCATTCCTACCCCACTCCTTGGGAAGGATGCTGCAAAATCCCCATTCCCTCCCCACTCCTGGGGGAAGGATACTGCAAAATCCCCATTCCCTCCCCACTCCTGGGGGAAGGATACTGCAAAATCCCCATTCCCTCCCCACTCCTGGGGGAAGGATATTGCAAAATCCCCATTCCCATCCCACTCCTTGGGAAGGATATTGCAAAATCCCCATTCCCTCCCCACTCCTGGGGGAAGGATACTGCAAAATCCCCATTCCCTCCCCACTCCAGGGAAAGGATACTGCAAAATCTCCATTCCCTTCCTACTCTGGGGCCAGCCAGAGGTGGTATTTTCCGGTTCTCCGAACTGCTCAAAATTTCCGCTACCGGTTCTCTAGAACCTGTTAGAACCTGCTAGATTTCGCCCCTGCTTTATATACAAGATTATAGCAAAATCTCAGTTCAGATTCACGACCGATTCATTGTGACTTGAAATAGTCTCTTAAACAAACAGTCGTTCTGGAATTTGAAAGCCACTTCTCTTCTAGTGGCCGGGGTCGAGAAACACCCAAATTAGGAAAGGCAACTACAGGTTTTCCTTGATTGACATCAGTTCGTTTAGTGACTGTCCCAAGTTACAACGGCACTGAAAAAAAACGTGACTTGTGACCGTTTTTCCTAGTCCTTTTGCAGCCCTCCCCTATGATCATGTGTGATCAAAAGTTCAGACGCTGGGCCACAGGGTTCATTGTTATGACCTTTGCTGTATCCCGGAGATCATGCGATCCCCTTTCTGTGACCTTCTGACATCTGGAAACCAGATTCACGCAACAACCGGGTTACTAACTTATCAACTGCAGTGATTCACTTAAGAAAGCCGGCGAGAAAAGTCGTAAAATGGGGCGGGGGGGCAGAACTCACTTAACGACAGAAATTTTGGGCTCTGTTGTGGTCGTAAGTCGAGGACTACCTGTAATCATGCGAAGAGGAAGAAGAGACATGCCAGGCAGATGTTTCCTCCTGCCACTGACCAGCTCATCATCCCTCCTTCCCACAGGTGGGTCCAGGAAGCTAAAAGCCATCATTCCTCGGATTGACCGTGCTTCCTCTTGCAGGCCGAGAGCAGATCAGACGCTTGACGCATGATCTCGTGTCCCTCCCCGATGGCCTTTGAGCTGGTTGAGTCACCTGCACCAGCCTTGCCCTTTCAGCCCTCCTCCCTTCTCTCCTTCCCTCCTTTTCTTCCTTTCCTCTGCCCAGCTGGAGGGAAGCCACGCTGGGTGGGAGACTGGGCAGGACAGATGCTGAAAGGTGAAAGTCGACGATGAGGATAGAAAACAAGGAAGGGTGGGAAATCACATCATCGCCACTGCAGGTGTGCGCACACCTCTCCTTTCGGGACCAGTTTGCTGGGGAGGACAAACTGGGAGAGACCAGAACATTGAATCCAGTTTTGGTTGCCACGATGTTTAAAAAAAAAAAAAGGATGTTGAGATTCTGGAAAGAGTGCAGAGAAGAGCAACAAAGAGGACGAAGGGACTGGAGGCTAAAACATATGAAGAACGGTTGCAGGAACTGGGTACGTCTAGTTTCTCAGGAGCCTGAGTGGCGTAGGAGGCTAAAGCCTCCTACTAAGGCAGCATTTAACATCCAGCTGCCTGCAATTACTGCGAGTTCAATCCTCATCAGGCTCAAGGTCGACTCAGCCTTCCGTCCTTTCTAAGGTGGGTAAAATGAGGACCTGGTTTGTGGGGGCAATAAGCTGACTTTGTATAAAATATACAAAAGGATGAAGGCTATTGCTCAACGCATTGTAAGCCGCCCTGAGTCTCCGGAGAAGGGCGGCATATAAAAATAAAATAAATAAATAAATATTTTAAAAAAAAAATAGTTCAGAGGTCTGCAACCTTAAATACTCAAAGAGCTATTTGGACTCGTTTCCCACAGAAAAGAAAACACCGGGAGCCACAAAACCTGGGTGGGCGTGGCCAACTCAATGTCACTCACTTCCACCAGTCACATGATCCCCCTAGCCATGCCTACCTAGCTGGTCATTAGAGCAGAGAACCAGTTGTTAAAAAACACCGGGAACCACAAAATCCTTTTGACATATCTCTCTCTCTCTCTCTCTCTCCCTCCTTCTCTCCCCACTTCCTCTCTCTCTGTATCTCTCTATGTCTCTCTCTCTCCCACTCTCTCTGTATCTCCCTGTCTCTGCCCTGGCCGCTCTCCATCCCCCAGCATCACCCTTACCTTCTCAGGACAGGTGAGGAGTGACTGGGAGGGGAGGGCAAGGGGCGGGGCCAGCCAGTGGTGGGATCACCTGACAGGGAGCCACAGCAGAGGGCCCAAAGAGCCGCATGCAGCTCTGGAGCCACAGGTTGCTGACCCCTGGTCTCGTTTAATGAAAAGAAGGATCAGGTGAGACATGATAGCAGTCTTCCAATATCTCAGGGGCTGCCCCAAAGAAGAGGGAGTCAAGCTATTCTCCAAAGCACCAGAAGGCAGGACAAGAAGCAACGAATGGAAACTAAACCAGGAGAGAAGCAACCTAGAACTAAGGAGGAATTTCACGACAGTGAGAACAGTTAACCAGTGGAACTGCTTGCCACCAGAAGTTGTGAATGCTCCAACACTGGAAGTTTTAAAGAAGAGACTGGACAAATGTGAGCGTCCATGCCCTCCGCGCATGTACCCGGCCTCAAAAACATGCCTAAATTGGATGATTTCCCCTACCAGTTTGAGCGAACCGGTCCGAACCAGCTAATACCACCTCTGCTGTACACAGACTGGGGTTTTAACCAGCCCAGATAGATGTGCTGTATGAAGACATCCTAGATGGATCCAGGGGCGGGTCAGTGAAGCCTCTCACACCTGTAGGCCGATTCCCCTGATCTTGCGAGTTCGTAGCCCAGATGTGCCAGCCTTTTCTTCATTTCTTGACTTAGGGGGGAGGGGGAAAAAAAAGAAAAATAGGCGAATCCTTCCTCTACCAAGGGAAGCAATTATTTCTCCATCTGTCTTCCGCCGTTCATGTTTCCCCTTTCTCTTCTTTCTTTGGTATCCCTTAACCGGCTCAGCTTCTTGGCATTCGAGCTGGCGTCAAAAAGAATTCCACCGGAAACCTTCCTCTCGAATCTAAAAATAAGAATTCGGAGCTGCCTGCGAGAGAGGCCATTTGCTCCCAGCGCCTCCATGCATAATGTATGGGGCTGTGTGTAATTATGGCTTTTTCCCCAGGAGGACTGCGGGGTGTGTGGGGGGTGGGTGGGTGGAATCTGTTGCTGGGATGAACATGCCAAGCTGGCAAGCGGTTGAATGGCGCAGGAAAGGTTGCCTTTCGGTTTCCAGGTGTGCCAGGTGGCAGTTTCTGAAAGTCTTCGCGTTGCAAAGGGGAAATTCGGATGGACCTCGGGACGCTTGTCTTTGCCCTTTGTTGGTTTTCTGGGGCCTGGATGAGTGACAGGAAATGGGATGTGAAATAATAGTCTTCAGTTACTTAAGAGCTTAAGAGTTGTTTCGCAGGTATCTGTTCCTGCACCTGGTTGGGTGGTTAAGGCATCAGGTTGAAAGCGGGAGAGGGGGAGTTCTGGTACTGAGTTAGACATAAAAGCTGGCTGGGTAATTTGGGGCCAATCACCAGGAGACTGGGAGTTCTAGCCCTGCCTTAGCCATGAAAGCCAGCTAGGTGATCTTGAGCCAATTATCAGGAGACTGGGAGTTCTAGTCCCACTTAGGCATGAAAGACAGCTGGGTGACTTTGGGCCAATCACCAGGAGACTGGGAGTTCTTGTCCCGCATGAAAGCCATTGGGTGATTTTGGGCCAATCACCAGGAGACGGTGAGTTCTAGTCTCTCTTTAGGCATGAAAACCAGCTGGGTGATCTTGGACAATCACCAGGAGACGGTGAGTTCTAGTCCCTCTTTAGGCATGAAAACCAGCTGGGTGATCTTGGGCCAATCACTAGGAGACTGTGAGTTCTAGTTCTGCCCTTGGCACGAAAGATGGCTTGGCGACTTTGGGCCAATTACCAAGATTCAGAGAGTTCTAGTCCCACCTCATGCAGAAAAGCCGGCTGGGTGACTTTGGGCCAATCACTAGGAAACTGGGAGTTCTAGTCCCGCATGAAAGCCATTTGGGTAACTTTGGGCCAATCACCAGGAGACGGTGAGTTCTAGTCCCTCTTTAGGCATGAAAACCAGCTGGGTGATCTTGGGCCAATTACCAGGAGACGGTGAGTTCTACTTCCGCCCTTGGCACGAAAGATGGCTTGGCGACTTGAAACCCTATTTTCTGATAGCTGGGAACTGATCTATGCTTTCGGAGTATGCCTCCCGTGCTGACATATATCTTAAGGACTAGAAACTTGATTTCAATAAAGGAAAAATGCAAGCTTTATGTTTTGAGGTTTTTATTGCATGATGTTAACCTCTGTGTCCAGCACCAATGCTGGCTCGTGCGTGGTACAGTTGCTTAGAAACTAGGAAACTTGATTCCCTCTGAATTCCCAAAGCGCCTTGCCTGTCGTATTCTAGAACGGTATCTGTATTCACTTAGGGAATTCCCATTCTCACAAGACAGCCACCCAACGCCCAGCAGCTGAAGTTGTAAAAGGATGCAGGCAGCCAATAAAAACCATATCTCCATGCTGTGCCCACTCTCTCTCCTTCCCTGTTTGCAAAGTGGTGAATAATAGACGATTTGATATATATTCAAGGCAGGTTCAACCAGAACTCTGCTGGGAACTAAGCTGAAAGGTTACCATGCAGAGCTGGAGCGCCATCTAGTGGCACGAAGTGCAAAAGGCGAGCCAGAACAGGCTTTCTCAACCTTGGCCCCTTTAAGATGGGTGGACTTCAACTCCCAGAATTCCCCAGCCAGCATTTTTTTTCCTCAACCTTGGCCCCTTTAAGATGGGTGGACTTCAACTCCCAGAATTCTCCAGCCAGCATTTTTTTTCCTCAACCTTGGCCCCTTTAAGATGGGTGGACTTCAACTCCCAGAATTCCCCAGCCAGCATTGTTTCTCAACCTTGCAACCAGCATAGCTTGCTGGGGGATTCTGGGAGTTGAAGTCCACCCATCTTAAAGTAGCCAAGATTGAAAAACACTTGTTTAAATTATATCTCCACTGGAGATTTTTAAGAAGGGATTAGACAGCCATTTGTCTGAAATGGTATACGGCAGAGGTCTTCAAACTTGGCAGCTTTAAGACTTGTGGACTTCAATTCCCAGAATTCCAGCATTGATGGCTGGAGAATTCTGGGAGTTGAAGTCCACAAGTCTTAAAGCTGCCAAGTTTGGGGACCCCTGATATACGGTCTCCTGTTCGAGCAGGGGGTTGGACTAGAAGACCTCCAAGGTCCCTCTGTTATTCTGAGATGCCAAGAGTATCTGAGATCACTCAACATGTTTAGCTATGAATCAAACACGCTTCGTGAGAGCTGAACCCAGTGAAGAAACGGCCGGAAATATTTTGCATGACAGCTCAATACTCGGGGAAGGAAAGAATTAACTAATCAAATTAAAAAAGCCGCCCAATTTAATTGACTCTGGGCGACGCCAGATAAACAATCTAGCAGGCAGGTGTGAACCCTGATAAGTCTAGGATTCTGGGAAACTGAGGCAGACTCGATTAATGGACAGCAGAGGTGGGACATTGTGAGTCTATTGGGGGTGGGAAGGAGATATTCTGGTGGGGAGGCCCCAGGACCACGGAGGCTGGCTTCCCAGGACCCATTAGAGGTAGTCCTCGATTTACAACAGTTCGTTTAGTGACCAAAGTGACAACAGCACTGAAAAAAGTGACTTACGACCAGTTTTCACACTTATGACCATTGCAGCATCCCCATGGTGACGCGATCAAATAGCAACTGACTCATATTTATGACAGTTTGCAGTGTCCCGGGGGTCACGTGATCCCCTTTTGCGACCTTCCCCCAAGTCAATGAGGGAAAGCCAGATTCACTTAACAACCATTTTACTAACTTAGCACCTGCAGTGATTCGCCTGACAACTGTGGCAAGAAAGGTCGTAAAACTGAACAAAGCTCACTTAACAACAACTGTCTCGCCTAGCAACATAAATGTTGGGCTCAGTTGTGGTCATAAGTCGAGGACTACCTGAAGATGGCATGGTTTCAAGAAAGGGAACTTGGGAGTCAAGGTAATCCTCTAGTTACAACTGTCACAGACCTTGCCCATTGCGGTCATAAAAAAGGATCAGCCGAGGGACTGACTTGGATTTTATGATGTTTGTTCTGGCAGCCATTAAGCGACGGCCATGGCTGTAAAACTGGACGTGACTCACTTAACGACCGCATCGCTTAGCAACAACATGTTCCCAATTGTAGTCGTAAGCCGAGGACTACCTGTAACATGCTATGTATAGGTCCCAGACTCCTTGTTGGGTGAACCTTTGAGCAGAATTGGGTTGTCTTTTACTGAGCTTATGCTTTTATTCCCTTGTCCAGAGAAGCCCGACCCGGCTGGTGCAGGCACCACAGGGGGCATCATCGGAGGCCTGATAGCCACCATCGTGGCCTTGGCGGTCCTGGCCACCGGAATCCTGATCTGTCGGCAGCAGCAAAAGAATCGGATGGATCCTGAGGAGGACGAGTAAGTGAGCCAGTTGGCTTTGGGGAAGCCAGGAAGAGGGGGTAGTGGGGGCTGGGGGCTGGGGGAGGGACACCCACCCACCCACCCTGAATTTCCTTGCAGTGGAAACAGGCCCCATTCGGTCAAAGATTGTATTGGTATAAATAGCACCTTTATGAATTGTGGACTTCAACTCCCAGAATTCCTGAGCCAGCATGGCTGACTCAGGAATTCTGGGAGTTGAAGTCCACAGGTCATACAGAGGCCATCATTGCCCACTCCCGATTGGCTCAGGAATTCTGGGAGTTGAAGTCCACAGGTCATACAGAGGCCATCATTGCCCACTCCCGATTGGCTCAGGAATTCTGGGAGTTGAAGTCCACAGGTCATACAGAGGCCATCATTGCCCACTCCCGATTGGCTCAGGAATTCTGGGAGTTGAAGTCCACAGGTCATACAGAGGCCATCATTGCCCACTCCCGATTGGCTCAGGAATTCTGGGAGTTGAAGTCCACAGGTCATACAGAGGCCATCATTGCCCACTCCCGGTTGACTCAGGAATTCTGGGAGTTGAAGTCCACAGGTCATACAGAGGCCATCATTGCCCACTCCCGGTTGGCTCAGGAATTCTGGGAGTTGAAGTCCATAGGTCATACAGAGGCCATCATTGCCCACTCTGGGTTGGCTCAGGAATTCTGGGAGTTGAAGTCCACAGGTCATACAGAGGCCATCATTGCCCACTCCCGGTTGACTCAGGAATTCTGGGAGTTGAAGTCCACAGGTCATACAGAGGCCATCATTGCCCACTCCCGGTTGATTCAGGAATTCTGGGAGTTGAAGTCCACAGGTCATACAAAGGCCATAATTGCCCACTCCAAGTTGGCTCAGGAATTCTGGGAGTTGAAGTCCATAGGTCATAGAGAGGCCATCATTGCCCACTTCCCATTGGCTCAGGAATTCTGGGAGTTGAAGTCCAAAAGTTGTAAAGTTGTCAGTTGCCCACTCCTGGCATAAACCCTGGAGTGGAGCTGCCTAATATGAGTGGGTGGGGCTTCAGCTGTAAACAGGAGGGGTGGGGCCAAAAGGAGGCAGGACAAGTCTTGCATCCTCCCAATCAAAACCCGAAAGGCTCGAATAAGTAGGGGAAGATCTGAGATTCCCCCAGTTCTCACATCCCCTGAAAGCAAACACTCCAATCTCAACCTCACTCTATCGGTTGGCACCGTGCCTAAATGCAAAAGAGATTGCTAAACGGGCTCTCGTTTCTTGCTGTCTCTTCAGTTTGGAAGGCCCCCCAGCGTACAAGCCGCCCCCTCCTTGCCAACTCTCGGAAGAAACAGAGCCGGTAAGTATCAATCCTGCTCCCAGCATGGTCTGCAGACATCTGCTTTCGAAATAACGAGAGTTGGAAGGGACCTTGGAGGTCTTCTAGTCCAACCCCCTACTCAAGGAGAAATCTCTACACCATTTCAGACAAATGGCTGTCCAATCTCTTCTTAAAAGCCTCCAGTGATGGAGCACCCACAACTTCTGGTGGCAAGCAGTTCCACCGGTTAATTGTCCTCACTGTTAGGAAGTTTCTCCTTAATTCCAGGTTGCCTCTCTCCTTGGTTAGTTTCCATCCGTTGCTTCTTGTCCTGCCTTCTGGTGCTTTGAAAAATAGGTTAAGCCCCCTCTTCTATGTGGCAGACCTTCAAATATTGGGACACTGCTATCATGTCACCCCTTAGTTCTTCTTTTGGTTAAAGTAGACGTACCCAATTCCTACAAAATTCAGACGCTTGGCCACTGGCTCATCTTTATGACGGTCGCAGTGTACCAGGGAGTGTCACGAAATCCCCCTTTTGCGACCTCCTGACAAGCAAAGTCAACGAGGAAGCCAGATTCACTCCCCAACCACGTTACTCACTTAACAACTGCCGTGAGTCGCTTAACAACGGTGGCCAAAAAAAAAAAAAAGCTCATAAAATGGGACAAATGTCTCACTTAACTGCAGAAATTTTGGGCTCGATTGTGGGTTGTTAAGTCAAGGACTACCTGTAGTTTTGTTCAGGGGTCTCCAACCTTGGCAACTTTTAAGACTTGTGGACTTCAACTTCCAGCAAAGCTGGCTGAGGAATTCTGGGAGTTGAAGTCCACAAGTCTTAAAAGTTGCCAAGGTTGGAGACTCCTGCTTTAATTTGCACCTCATACAATGAAATTAAATGCCATCTCCAGTGTAAATTATAAATGTAATCATCATTTTAAAATTCCTCCTTGGAAGTGACTTGATAGGGTGCGAGGCAGGGGCTTCTTCAGCAGCCGTCAGACTCTCCGAGGCAAAGCAGTATCCTGACAGCGTAGGCGCGATCCTGTCTTTTCACCACCTCTCTGGTTTATTCCAGGTTGCTAACGCCGCTGGGGCTGAAAGTCTTCCATTCAAAGCGCCTTACTTTGAACCCAACGCCACGGACAATCTCTTTGGAGGGGTCGGTACCACCGCCACCACGAAAGAGGTGAGGGGAAAGCTGCTGAACAAATCATATCTGAAACGGGTTTTAATGCAGACAGCTGGGTGGGCATTACGCCGAGAATCTTTACATCAAACGCTACCCTCCCAAATTTCATCTTGCGCATCAGAAATCAGTCCTCATAAGTGTGGATAGTCAGGGATGCGCGTGTAAGAATTCGGAGACTCCTGGCTGTCTTTTTTTCCTTATGTAACACAAGTTTCTAGTCCTCACGACGGGGAAAGATCTACTTCTACCAAGTATGTAGAGGCTGTAGGGGGATTATTTTGCCTTCTGCAGTTCAGGCCAGGCTACTGTGGGGCTGGGCGGGTTCACACAACGCACTTGGCCGTGGTAAAATGTGATTTGGTATCTTGTAGTTCAGTGTAATGTGCAACACCTCTGCCATTGTCTTAGGAGGTTGTGTGAACCAGGCCAAGTACAGTCGGGTCAGACATAGGCTCTTCTGGGAGTCGTGGGGAAAGTGCTGGCCTAGAAACTAGGTGCCTGTGAGTTCTAGTCCCGCCTTAGGCCTGAAAGCCGGCTGGGTGACCTTGGGCCAATCACTAGGAGACAGTGAGTTCTAGTTCTGTCTTACCCCTCAAAGCCAGCTAGGAGACAGTCCCCCTTTCTCTCTCAGTCCAACCCACCTCACAGGGTTGTTGTTGTGGGGGAGGGGAAAGAGGCAGAGGAAGGGGTATTTGGTATTTCCTCCACCTTGAGTTACTTATAAAATAAAGGCGGGATAGGAAAAAAAATCTAAGAAATAAATAATCGAATGTCAGGTTGTGGGAACGTAACCTCCGGGTACTCCATCTTCACCGTGCTACAAACAGCAGCGCCACTCTGCTGCCCGTCGTTAGTAGGACTGCATTACGGTCCCGGTTAGTGACCGACTCCCCTCTCCCTCTTCCCTTGCCCCTTCTGCAGGAGGTGCCGCGATACCATGAGCTACCAACGCTGGAGGAACGAGAGACGGCTGGCGAGGCCGGCCCCAGTCTGGAAGATGAATATTTAGACCAGATCAACCCCATTTACGACGCCCTCTCCTTTGCGGCCACGGAGGAAGACGAGGCTTTGACATCCCTGCCCACCGATAAGGCCTTCGTGATGTCCAGAGCCATGTACGTCTAAATCTATTGGCTAACCTCAACAGCCACAGTCCCCCCATAAAAAGGGGATGCTGCTAAAAAAGATATCCTGTGTTGGTCCGGGAGAGAAGCAGTTTCTTTCTCCATCATATCCTCTTAGGTACCCATCTCCTGGACCTTCCAGCTTTCACACATGCCTTAAGTGGGCACGATCGTATCTTGCTCCGAAGCGTTTTCACTACTTTGTGCCTTCCACTTCAATCCAGCCAGGATCAGTATTTCTTCCAGCCTTCTAGTAGCTTGACAAATCTGTGCTTTGGACTTCTTGGGACTTTCAGTTGCGGATCTTTCCTCGAGAGGGCTCCAGGGCAGAGATCTAGTTGATCTTCCAATCCGACCTGTGCTGCTTCTGAACACTACAAGGATGTTGCCATCCGGGGAATGTAGTTGAATACTTGTGAATCTGTTTACAGTGAGGTAGAAGCGCTCTCTCTTGATATGTACTGTGAGGCTCTGTACCCTGTAAGTGCCTTGCACCTTCACCTCAATGGGGGTTTCCCATCTTCCCCAGATTTTATCCCCTACCATGAGGCTCCAGGCAATCTTGTGAAAAGATTCACACGAGCCAGCCTAAACTAATTCTGGACTCCGATGCTCCGAATCGCAGGGTTGAGCAAAGCATCTTTACAAGCTGCCTTGACATCACTGACATCAGGCTCCCCCCCCCCTCCAATCTGTGTAAAAGATGGCTCAGCTTAACTAAGAGTTAAGCCCAGTGGTGGGATTCAGCCAGTTCACACCACTTCGGGAGAACCGGTTGTTAACTTTTTGAGCAGTATGGCAAACTGGTTGTTGGAAGAATTTATTAGGGCAGAGAACCGGTTGTTAAATTACTTGAATTCCACCACTGGTTAAGACTAACTCTTGAACCCTTCAAAAAACATTTTTTTAAAAAAAAAAAGTCATATGAAGAAAGCTTACACCTGAGCCTTTCCAGCATCAAGCTGACCATGCATGGAGAATTTCCAAAAAAGGGAAACAGATGCATTGAGGGAATTCTGAAATGAATCATGCAGAAATAGTTTTGTAAGACTGCTTATTAATCCTGCCCCTAATTCCACTGCATTGCATGGAGATGTTGTGTTTGGAGTAAGCTAAAAGCACAATTAAACTCGGCTAGGGAAAGGCTTACCCTAAAGATGCAGCTTTGAAAAAATTTCCTTGGAGGCACCAGCATATACACTCCTCAAATCGCTGGGAATTAACCAGATAGCAAGGTTGCCTGCATATTGCAAAAAAGTGGCCAAAAAAATAATAAAAATCACGGGATTTGTACACTGACACTTGTAAGGCACTGAGTCTGACCTGAATGCTCCCTCACTGCGGTTCCCAGAGCCTTCCAAATTTCTAAATGGAGAGCTTGCTCCATTTAGTAAAATTGGGTGTGCCAAACTGTTCCTGCCTTTGGACTTTTTTTTAGCATTCTGACACAGGCTCCGGTTGTTACTTGAATTGTGATTTTTTACATCCTCAGATCTTCCGTTCTGCTCCGTTAATACTCTAATCCTTTTGGGCGCCTGACCTGAAAATGTGAACGGTTTTTTTTTTGTTTGTTTGTTTTTCCCGATCGCTGTTCTCGAGTTGGATGTTTTTAAAACTACATTTTAAATAAATGAATTTTTAAAAATGAGTTGATTTAGCATTCCGAGGCAAAGCCTTCTTACGCTCTGCCACTGCTGCTGTTTTTTTGCTAGAAGCGGGTACCAATTGGCACTGTGGGATTTTTTAAATTGTGTTTATGATTTTGTTGTCATAGCTGTTGCTCACCTATCCTGCTAACAAGACCTGAATCTCAGGGTCAACGGGAGGGAACAATTGTCGCACACAAGCACACTAATGCCTTATTTTTTTTCCCCTGCTTTGTTTTATGTGCCTCAATCCGATACCCTTGAGGGGTTGAATTTCAGCAGGGACACAGAGGGAAATTTTTATACTCTGGATGGATGTTTGTTAAAAAAATAAATAAATACAGTTTTCCAAATCTACTGGCTGTCACAATGTGTTTTTTTTTTGATGGGGAAAGGAAGCACAGCTTGTCCTAAAAAAACAGGCTGGCTGAGAGTGATGGGAGTTGTAGTCCTCATGTAGCCGCCCTGAGTCTTCAGAGAGGGGCGGCATATAAATTGAATTAATAAATAAAATGAGGATGGCTTGCCTCCACTAAGGGCCAGGCAGAGAGTGGCGGTCTTGCCCTGAGGGCAGGATGCATTAGAATAGAGATATTCCCCCAAAGGGGGGCTTAGAAACCATCATTTTCTGGGGTGCAGTGAAAATAGGGTGGAAAAACCCCGTGAAAGTCCCATACTGCACGTGCGGTTGCAAACATGAGACCTGCTGCAATCAAATTGACGGGAGATAAATTATTCCCTAAAGAAAAGCATAATTATTTAGCCTGGATGCTCCTCCTAAGACCTAAGGAGGAGCCTAGAAACCGTCTAAAAGGGTTTCCATGGAAACCATTGGAGCGGACGAAAGAGTGAGCAACCCACTTCTCTATGGTTTTCGCGGGGCGCCTCTGGCCCAAAATCTCACTGGTTCCCGCGCTGCACTTCGGGATAGCCACCTGACCTTGCGCCCGCTCTTCACCGCTGACCTTGTTTCTTCAGCCCCGCCTCTTTCTGAGGCGAAGCCCCGAGTGGCGCCCCAACTTCTCCCTCCGCCATGTAAAGCGACCAATGAAAAACGCAGCCCGGCGCCACCAATCGCCCGAGAGGAACCAGATTTATTCCACAATCTGCCCAATCGAGACCAAGCCTCGGCGGCGCGTGACCTCCCGGCAGCCAACCAATAGCAACCCCGCTTGGAAGGAAGGAGGCGGTGAGACCTTCGGCGGAGGCCTTAAAAAACTCCATGAGGGCTGCATGGTCCCGGAGAAGGGGCGCGGCTAGACGGAAAGCCGGCCAATAGCGATTAAGCCAGCCTGGGCGAGGGCGGGGCCGAGAGCCTCGCGGGCCAATGGCAGCGGCGGAGGGGCGGGGCCCGAGAAGCAAGCGTGTTCGGGTGTCTCCCGGCTCCAGCCCTCGTTGCCGCTGCTCCCGCCGCCGCCGCCGCCGCCGCCGCGTGAGTGGGGAAGCCCGGGGAGAAGGATCCGAGCGGGCGGGGAGGGGGGGAGACGGCCCGGCCTGGACGGGGAAGGGAGGCCGCACCCTCGGGGAAGCGGAGGAGGCCCTGCAGGGGCCGAGGAGCCCTCAGGGACCAGGCGGAGCTGAGGGGAGAGGAAGCCAAAATGGGCCCCGGGGCGGGAAGGGAGCAGGAAGCCCTCAGGACAGCCGAGAAGGCCGGGCCGAGCCGAGCCGCCCTGCAGCCGCGGGGGAAGGGTCAGCAACTGGCGGCCTTGGCGCGGAATCCGGCCCGGAGATCGGCTCACCGAACCGGGGAATCCCTTCGCTTTGCCCGGACGGAGGTTCCTCTTTCCCCGCTGTCCCTTCGCGCGACCCCTTGGCGGGAACGGAGCGTCTTTGCTTTTGGAACGGATAAGAGAGGGAGGATGCTTCGTTTGGCCCAGAGGGGGGGGGAGTCTGAGGGGAGCCATAAGTGGGGGGGGGGGGTTGTGGGTGCAGAAAGCGGTCAAAGGGACACGCAGAGCCACGGAGGAATCAGAGTAAAGGTGGAAGGGACCTTGGAGGTCCTCTAGTCCATCCCCTACTCAAGCAGGAGACCCTAGACCAAATCAATGAGAATAGAGCTGGAAGGGACCTTGGAGGTCCTCTAGTCCATCCCCTACTCAAGCAGGAGACCCTAGACCAAATCAATGAGAATAGAGCTGGAAGGGACCTTGGAGGTCCTCTAGTCCATCCCCTACTCAAGCAGGAGACCCTAGACCAAATCAATGAGAATAGAGCTGGAAGGGACCTTAGAGGTCTTCTAGTCCATCCCCTACTCAAACAGGAGACCCTAGGCCAAATCAATGAGAATAGAGCTGGAAGGGACCTTAGAGGTCTTCTAGTCCATCCCCCTGCTCAAGCAGGAGACCCTAGACTAGTGTTTCTCAACCTTGGAAGCTTGAAGATGGGTGGACTTCAACTGGCTGGGGGATTCTGGGAGTTGAAGTCCACCCATCTTCAAGCTTCCAAGGTTGAGAAACGCTACCCTAGACCAAATCAATCAGAGTAAACCTGAAAGGAACCTTGGAGGTCTTTCAGTCCAATCCGCTGCACAAGTAAGAGACTCTACGATCATATCAATCAATCAGAATAAAGCTGGAAGGGACCTTGGGAGGTCTTCTCGTCTCTAACCCCTTACTCAAGCAGGAGACCCTAGCCTAGACCATTCCAGACGAGCGGCTGTCCGCTCTCTTCTTAAAAAGCCTCCAGTGATGGAGCGACAAAGCTATCTTGTTATGAGTTTCGAGATCCTCCATGCCAGGGATTCTGTTGGTTCCTTCATCTTTTGTTTCCAGATTAAATATCTATCGGAGGGTGCGTGCAGAGCGATATCAATTAAAATCAAAGGGTTTGGGCTCTCTGAAAAGGCTTGCAAATTACTGACTGGCGGCAGAACTGGAAATGAAGGGCAAAAAACCACCCTGAGAGCCTATTCATGATTTTCCAGAATAACAGCTGGGAGGGACCTTGGAGGTCTTCTAGTCCAGCCCCCTACTCAAGCAGGAGACCCGTGATGGCGAAGCTATGTGGCACGCGGAGCCATATCGGTGGGCACACGAGCTCAGCTCTGGCGCACACCCAGAAGTAGGGAAATAGTCTGTTTCCTGCCTCTGAGGGTGGGGAAGGCCAATTCTTTCCTCTCCCCAGGCTCCTAGAGAGGCTCTGGAGCCTGGGGAGAGCAAAAAACTGAATGGAGCCTGAATGGCATAGGAGGCTAATGCCTCCTACTAAGGCAGCATTGAACATCCAGCTGCCTGCAATTACTGCGAGTTCAAATCTCACCAGGCTCAAGGTCGACTCAACCTTCCATCCTTTCTAAGGTGGGTAAAATGAGGACCCGGTTTGTGGGGGCAATAAGCTGACTTTGTATAAATATACAAAAGAATGAAGGCTATTGCTTAACGCATTGTAAGCCGCCCTGAGTCTCCGGAGAAGGGCGGCATATAAAAATAAATAAATAAATTAATTAATTAATAAAATAATATAAAATAAAATAAAAACGGGTCTACTGGGCCCACTGTGCCAAAAATGGAGGAAGCATGGGGGGGGGGTCGTGCGTGCATGCGTGGGGCACATAGAATTATGGGTGTGAGCACGCACGTGCGCGACACCCCCCCCACCGCTCCCACGCTTTTGGCATGCGATGGGAAAAAAGTTAGCCATCACTGCCCTATCCCATTCCAGGCAAACGTTTGTCCAATCTCTTCTTAAAAACTTCCCGTGTTGGAGCATTTACAACTTTTGGAGTCAAGGCGTTCCACTGATCGATTTATCCTCACGGTCAGGAAATGTCTCCTTAATTCCAGAATTGCTTCTCTCCTTGATGAGTTTCTATCCGTTTGTTTGTTGTCCTGGCCTTCTGGTGCTTTGGAAAATATGATACCAATGGGGTAGTAGGAAAGATGAGAAGGATAAAAATAATACTACAGCCATACACCATGGGTAAATATGCTTAAGACGTAAAACAGTATGGGAATGAAGTGTTCAGCAGAGTGGTGGCATGAAGGGAAATAGCTGTCCCTCGTCTAGATGTTTGGCATGCAATGCCCTATAGTGGCATCCCAACAGGAGGAGTGGTGGAAACCCTTTATGCAGGGGTGGGTTCTACTTACCTTTAGTACTGGTTTGCAATGGGAGCGTGCGCGCGCACTTCTGCGCATGCACAGAGCGTCAATTATGACATCTGGGCAGGTGGGCAGAGCCTCCTGCCACTTTTACTACCGTTCTGAGAGAACCGGAGAGAACCGGATGCAACCCAACACTGCCTTTATATCTAGGATGTGAGAGGTCTGTATGTTGAGATAATCCTCGACTTACGACCACAATACAGCGCAAGATATCTGCTGCAAAGTGACTCATTTGTTAAGTGAATTTGACCCTGTTTTATGACCTTTCTTGCCACAGTTGTTAAGTGAATCTGGCTTCCCCACTGACTTTGCTTGTCCAAAGGTTGCAAAAGTTGATAACATGGCCATGGTACACTGCAACTGTCATAAATACGAGTCAATTGCCAAGCGTCTGAATTTTGAACATGCCACCATGGGGAGGCTGGAACGGTCATTAAGTCACTTTTTTCAGTGCCGTTTGAACTTTGCGCGGTCACTAAATGAAGTATTGCGATCCAAGGACTGCCTGGGGGTATTTTCTCAGCTCTCCCAAGGGTGGGCTGCTGGGGGTTCACAGGGGTTTGGGAGAACCTCTAGCTAAGATTCTGTGCAGTTTGGAGAACCCCCAAATCCAACTCCTGGCTGGCCGCGCCCATGCTGCCCCTCCCCTCCCAGGAGTCCCCATGTGGCCCCTTTTGAATGCAGGTAAATGCAGGGCGCAAGCAGAGGCTCGGGGAGGTTGAAAAACAGGCCTACCAGAAATTCGGGCCTACCCGTTTTCGGCCTCCAGAGGGCCTCCGGAGCCTGGGGAGGCCGTTTTCGCCCTCCTGGAGGCCCATGAAAAGCCTCCACTAAAATTTTTGAAACCCACCCCTGCAGCCCTTCTGATCCATGCAATATGAAGGGTCAGCAGCTGGCAACCTTTACGTAGAACCAGGCCAAGGGTGAAATCCAGCAGGTTCTGACAGGTTCTGGAGAACCGGTAGCGGACATTTTGAATAGTTCGGAGAACCGGCAAATACCACCTCTGGCTGGCCCCAGAGTGGGGTGGGAATGGGGATTTTGCAGTATCCTTCCACTGCCATGCCTACCACGTCCACCAAGCCATGCCCACAGAACCAGTAGTAAAAAAAAATTGGATTTCACCACTGAACCAGACCTTTGTAGTAACTCTCTTTGCAATAACTTAGCTTGGCCAGGCAGGCGTTCCTAGGACTCTTACAGATCCAACAGCAGCAGATGAGGCTAGAAAAGCCTGGAGAGTTTCCTCCTAGCTGGGGACTGGCTGCCTCTCACGGGCAATTCCAGTGGCTGGGCTTTTTGACTGCCCATCCAATTCTGTGTTTTATGGTGCATTTTAATTGCTTTTAAGATTCTGTTGGGTGATTGCGGTGTGTTGGAAGCAAGTCTGGGACAAAAGCTGTTTCTCAGGGTCACAAATGCATTTTAAAGCTTTGGTGAATCTCTTTGACATAGTTGTGTTTCAATGTTTGAGGGGCTGCCACATTCATGAATAGGCTCCCAGTTTGATTTTTGCCCTTCGTTCCAGTTCTGCTTCTAGTAAGTAATTTTCACAGAGTCCACGCACTTTGATTGTTATCGCTATACACACACACACCCCCTCTATATTTACCCAGAAACAAAGATGAAGGAACAAACAGGATCTCAAAACTCATAACTCAGATAAGTTAAGTTGATTGGCAGCCCTTGGCCACCGTTTCTCCTGAATGAACAGCAGAAGCGCCTTGCATCTTTGATGGGCCAATGCAAAATTGGCATCCTTGTGGCATTTTTTTAGAAAGGGGGGGATCTTTGCAATCTGCTTTGCACACACGAGAGTAAAGAAAGGGGGCTCCTTTGACATGCTTTCTGCTCCCCAGCTGGTCTCTGCTCCATGAAGTGTTTTAGCTGAAAAAAGATGGTGCTTAAGACCCACATTTTTTTTTTAATTGAATTTGTATACCGCCCTACTCCTGAAGGACTCAGGGCGGTGAACAGCCAAATAAAATACATATAATACAAATGTTAAAAAACCATTAAAATACAATTAGATAATTGGCCCGAAAAACAAAATTTAAAACACCCCAATTCATAAGACAAATTTAAAATTTAAGAATTTTAAAAAATTTAAGTTTAAAAGAGAGGTTAGGCCAGGCCGGCCTGCTGGAAAAGAAATGTTTTGATGGCACGGCGGAAAGCGCACACGTCCGGGATCCTCCATATCTCCGGCGGGAGCTCATTCCAGATGGCGGGACATTGTGGAAGGCGCAAAACCATGGGCTCTTCTGAAGACCTAAACCAGAGGTGTCACAAACTCAAGGCCCTGGAGGGGTGGGGCAGATCCGGCCCACGGGGTGTTTAGATCTGGCCGCGGGGCCACCCTGGAAATAGCAAAGGACCGGCCCGCGGTGCCTCTGCCAGTGAAAACGGAGCTCGGGAAGGCTGCGGACGACCCTCCCAAGTTCCCTTTTCGCTGGCAGAGGGTTGCAATGAGTGTTCTGATCTAGGCTTCCTTAGAAAGCATAAAGCACAGTCCTGGTAAAACCTCTTTTATTTGCACGGCTGTGAATTATTGTCCTTCACAGTCCGCAAGGCTTCACAAACAGTCTTTCAGGGGAATGTTTATAAACACCCACCTTATCTCTCTTGGAATGCTGCCAGAGAACTAGCAGGGCAAGGCCAAACTTAGCACAGAGTCAAACAGAACTTTTCCAGAGCTTGAAGCGACCAGATTAACTGCTTCCTGCAAAAGCTCACGTCCCATTAAAAAAAAACAAAAAAACTACCAGATGGCCTTGGCCCCCTCTCTGCCTCCGATGCAGAGCCCTCCCCAGACTGTAGGACTGGCCCACATTCCTCCCCAACCTCCTCTCTGTCCAGATCTGCTGCTGGCCGCTGGCGGGCCACAACAAGAAGGCCGTCGCAGCCGAAAACGGAGCTCGGGAGCCAGTTTTTGCTGGCAGAGCACTCAGGCCATACGGGCGCCCCCAACATGATTAACATCGAGCTGGCCACGCCCACCCTGTCCCCCCCTCCCGAGATCAAACACAACCCTGATGCGGCCCTCAATGAAATGGAGTTTGACACCCTTGGCTTAAACCATCTGCCATGTAATAATAAGCCACTCTTTTCCTACTCTCCAGTTTACACCATGGGCAACGTCCTGGCTGCCAGCTCTCCGGCACCCCCTCCTACAGTATCAGGGCCAGGCTCGGGCCTAGTATCGGTACCGCCGGGTTTCACCATGCCTCCTGTCACCGGATTGGTTCCCCCCATGCAAGATCGCAGTGCAGAAGAAAAATGCGACCAGCTCCCTAACCCCGGCACTTTTGAGGAATGTCATCGGAAATGCAAAGGTAAATCGCATTTGGGTGTCGTGCAGCGCGACAGCTGTATCAACCGCAACCTTAACGTACTTTATCCAGATGCATGGATCTCTCTGAGCCGCGGTGGCGCAGTGGTTAGAGTGCAGTACTGCAGGCTACTTCTGCTGACGGCTGGCTGCCTGCAATTTGGCAGTTCAAATCTCACCAGGCTCAAGGTTGACTCGGCCTTAGACCGTCAAATGAGGACCGAGATTGTTGGGGGCAGTAATAATGACTCTGTAAACCGCTTAGAGAGGGCTATAAAGCACCGTAAAGTGGTATATAAATCTAAGTGCTTATTGCTCTTCCTTTTCCCTTCCTTCCTCCGTCCCTCTCTCCCTCCATTCTGTGGTGTGCAATGGTCAGAATGCAGTATTGCAGGCTAACTTTGCCCACAGTCAGGAGTTCGATCCTGACCATCTCAAGTTTGACTCAGCCTTCCATCCTTCCGAGGTGGGTAAAATGAGGACCCAAAATTGTTGGGGGCCATAGGCTGACTCTGTAAACTGCTTAGAGAGGACTGTAAAAGCACTGTGAAGCAGTATATAAGTCTATAAGTATATAAGTCTATTGCTTTTCCTTTTCCCCTTCCTTCCTTCCTTCCTTCCTTCCTTCCTTCCTTCCTTCCTTCCCTCACTCACTCACTCACTCACTCACTCCCTCTGCCCACTGCCAGCAGTTCGATCCTGACTGGCTCAAGGTTGGTTCAGCCTTCCATCCTTCCGAGGTGGGTCAAATGAGGATCCAGATTGTTGGTGACAAGAGGCTGACTCTGTAAACTGCTTGAGAGTGCTGTAAAAGCACTGTGAAGCGGTATATAAGTCTTATTGCTACTCCCAGAATTCTCGGCAATGGCAACCAGGATTGAGAAGGATGAGAGTTGAAGTCCACACATCTCAAGAGCGAAAGATTGACTTGCTTTTTGAAGCTCTTGTGCTTCTTACAGAGCTGGGGAAGCAAATCTGTATGTGTCAATCTTGTGAGGTCAACCAGGTCAGGAAACAGAAGACGACAGGTTGTCCTCGACTTACAGCCACAATCGAGCCTGACATTTCTGTCGTTGAGTAAGACAATTTGTTAAGCGTGTCGCGTCCCATTTTACGACCTTACTTGCCGCAGTTGTTAAGCGAATCACTGCCATTGATAAGTTAGTAACCTGGTTGTTAAGTGAATCTGGCTTCCCCACTGACTTTGCTTGTCAGGTCACCAAAAGGGGGATCCTATGAGCTTGGGGTACCGCAGCGGCCGTAAGTATGAACCGGTTGCCAACGATCTGAATTTTGATCACGAGGATGCTACAAAGGTTGTAACTGTGAAAACTGGTCATAAGTCACTTTTTGCAGTGCCCTTGTAACTTTGAACGAACTGTTGTAAGTCAGTGGCGGGATTCAGCCAGTTCGGGCAAATCAGTTGTTAAATTGCTGGCTGGGCCTGCCCCTTCCAGGAGTCCCCACGTGCCCGTTTTGGCTCCCGGGGGTGTGTGTGCTGCAGGCCGAGTGCTGTCTGTCACATCCCTGGCTACGCCCACCACGGCCACACCCACCCAGCCGGTCATTAGGGCAGAGAAACAGTTGTTAAATTATTTGAATCCCACCACTGTTGTAAGTTGAGGACTGCCTGCCTAGCATCCTGCTTGATGGTTCTCGAATTGAACAACAGAGTGTTGAAAGGTTCCAGATTTTCAGCCGCAGCCTTCCTCAACCTCAACCCACTTAAGAGGTGTGGACTTCAACTGCCGGAATTCTTCCTTACTTGGGAATAGAAAATCTGGTTCCAATTGTGGTTGTAAGTCGAGGACTATATATAGGGTAGGCATTTCGGCAATTACTTCCAGTTTCCACTGATCCTCCTTTCCTCTAGTTTTAACCAAGACCTGATTTTGTAGAAGAAAAGAGCTCAGTGGGAGAAAAACAACTGCTGACAGCAGTTCCTTCTTTCCTTTGCAGAATTGTTTCCTATCCAAATGGAGGGGGTGAAATTAACGGTAAACAAAGGTCTCAGCAATCACTTTCAGGTAAGAGTGTGGGACTGTGTTCAAATCAGTGATAGAGCGCACAACCTGTAGCTCTCCAGATGTTCAGTTCCGCCCATCGTCCCCCACCAGGGGCTTAGCAGATGTTGCAAGATCTAGAGGGGCGCGGCTCCCTATGCCTGGAGGAAGGATTAAATTCTTTCCCTATTTGCATTCAGCTTTGGAATAGTCTTGCTTTCCTTACAATTGTCTGCCTGGGATCAACAATCCCTTGTAAACTCAACAAAAACGCAGCATTCTTAAAAGTGTCGTCAAAACCGCCCTGGGTTCCTTCTCCTTAATATTTCCCTTCCCTCTAGGCTTTTGACCAAGGCCTTCAATTCATTGATCAACCAATAATATTTATTCCATCAATGGCCAGGAAAATTATTTAAAAGAACAAAAAGAGAGTGAAGCAAGCGAATGCAATGATATATCACCAACCAATTGGTATATTCATTCATTCATTCAGTGCCAGTTGGTATATTATTTTTATATCTTATCAGCTCTGGCCAGCACAAGCAGGGGTGACGGATGATAGGCTTGGTAGTCCCAACTCTGGGACCTTGGAGGTCTTCGGGTCCAGGGGTCTCCACCCTTAGCCGCTTTAAGACTTGTGGATTTCAACTCCCAGAATTCCTCAGCCAGCTTTCCTGGCTGAGGAATTCTGGGAGTTGAAATCCACAAGTCTTAAAAGTGGCCAAATTTGGAGACCCCTGTTCCAGTCCAACCCCCCTTACATCATATCAGTCAATCAGAATAGAGCTGGTATATTCATTCAGCTGGTATTTACGAGACCGCCTTCTGCCACCAATAGCCTCCCACCGGCCAGTACGCTCGCATAGAGAGGGCCTCCTCAGGGTGCCGTCCGCCAGACAGTGTTGGCTGGCGACCCCCAGGGGGGGAGCCTTCTCTGTGGCGGCGCCCGCCCTTTGGAACAACCTCCCCCCAGAGATACGTACAATACCAGACCTCCGGACTTTTCGTCGGGCCCTGAAAATTTATTTATTTCACCTAGCCGGGCTGGCTTGATCCCACTGTTTTTGGTTAAATAAATTGATTTTAATTGGGTTGTTTTAAATTGCGGCCAAAAATATTGAATCATTTTTAAACTGTTTTTAAATTTTGTATGTTCTGTTTTATTCTGGCTGTTCACCGCCCTGAGTCCTGCTGGAGAAGGGCGGTATACAAATTGAAACAAATAAATAAAATAAATAAATTCATTTATTCAATGCCAGTTGGTAGATTATTTTTATATCTTATCAGCTGTAGCCAGCACAAGCAGGGGTGACGGATGATAGGCTTGGTAGTCCAACTCTGAGACCTTGGAGGTCTCCTGGTCCAACCCTCTGCTCAAGTAGGAGACCCTACACCATTTCAATCAATCAATCAATCAATCAATCAATCAATCAGAATAGTGCTGGAAAGGACCTTGGAGGTCTTCTAGAAGGACGATAGGCTTGGCCATCCAACTCTGGAGGGCCACGCATTGCCCATTTCTGCTTTCAGGGTTCCACATTTACACTGCACAACGGGGGAAATAACGTGCCAGTGGGCTCCTGTGCACGATTACTGGAAAACCAATGAGGTTAGGGTGGCTTTACTCACAAGTAAGTATTCGCACGTGGCCAGGGAGTTCAAAACAGAGGTGATGATTTGCAGTCTCAGATGGTTTTTCCCCTCCATTTTAATTTCTTTTGACACTTCACCGCTTTTTTTTCGGAAGCAAATCACGAAGGAATTGGCGAGCTCTGATGTAGACACGGCTACATCTCTGCGCTGACGCTGCTGTGAGCAGTGGGGGGGTTTCCCCCCCAGCGTGTTTGTCTACGTCGTCCAATTTTGGGCGCATTATTATGTAAGCAACGCTTCGTTTCAAGGATCTTGCTGTGCGATCACCTGGTGGTGTTTCTTCCTCGCCTCGGCTAACCTGGTGCATGTCTGCTTAAGACACCCTGCTTCTAGGTGTCCTTTTCTGACCTTTTCTGTTTCTTTCTTCAGGTCAATCATACGGTGGCCCTCAGCACAGTCGGGGACTCCAATTATCACTTCGGGGCGACGTATGTCGGGACAAAGCAACTAAGCCCCACAGAGGTAAGTCGATATAATACCTAATCAGGATGTGATTTATGCTACTTTGAGTATCTTAGTTGGATGTCTGTTTTCCCTTGTGCTAGCATCTCTTTTTTTCCCCAGTCTGTTCATTTCAGTTTCAGAGTAATGTTTCTCAACCTGAGTCACGTTAAGATGTGTGGACTCCCAGAATTCCCCAGCCAGCCTCTTACAGGTATTTTTCAACCTGGGTCACGTTAAGATGCACGTTAAGCTATGCAGGCTGGAGAATTCTGGGACTTGAAGTCCACAAGTCTTAAAGCTGCCAAGTTTGAAGACCTCTGCTCTAGGCCCTGTCCTGGAGAATCATGGATTATAATCAATCACAAATATCGATATATCAAGTGGTTCCTAGTATGATTTGATTGCTTACTAATATCCTGTGACTATCACTAAGTGTTGTACCTTATGATTCTTGAAGAATATATTTTATTTTTTCTTATGTAAACAGAGAGTGTATGCACCAAAGACAAATTCCTTGTGTTTCCAATCACACTTGGCCAATAAAAGAATTCTATTCTCTGTTTCTATTTCTATTTCTATTTCTATTTCTATTTCTATTTCTATTCTATTCTATTCTATTTCCTATTCCTATTCCTATTCCTATTCCTATTCCTATTCCTATTCCTATTCCCTTTCTATTCTATTCCTAATCCTATTTCTATTTCTATTCTATTCTATTTCCTATTCCTATTCCTACTCCCTTTCTATTCTCTTTCTATTCTCTTTCTATTCTATTCTTAATCCTAATCCTATTTCTAATTCTATTCTATTCTATTCTCTATTCCTATTCCTATTCTCTTTCTATTCTCTTCATATTCTATTCCTAATCCTATTTCTATTTCTATTCTATTCTATTTAAAATGGGACCTTGAGGCCTAGAAGACTGCCAAGGTCTCTTCCAACTCCGTTATTCAAATCTGCTGCTTCTTTCTCTCAGGCCTTCCCGGTACTGGTGGGTGACATGGACAACAGCGGCAGCCTTAATGCACAGATTATCCACCAGCTCACAAATAAAATTCGGTCAAAGGTGGCTTTTCAGGTACGTGTCCTTCGGGCCGACACCGATCCCCTCTTTCCCATAAAATTTAGCCACGAGGATCGTTTCTTCTGGATACGCTGACTTCGTCCCTTCTAAGCCGCAGGGGCTGTTCACCAGGATTGTACCCAAGTGCCACCTTCCATTTCCGAAACACCTGCGGGAATCGCACTGGTCATTCGTAATTGTGTCTAATTGTTTATTGCAAGACGTCTAATTGGCACCCCCTGCTGGTCAATTTTTGAATATCTTTCAAACAAGCAGCCAAGCTCCGAGAGCACCAAGGACCCCCACAGTCTTCCTCCTCCTCCTTCCTGCTTCTCCTCCCCATAAACCCCACTCTCTTCTAGCACTGATAACGTTACCTAGTTGGGTCCCGAAACATCTCTTAAGAAAACAACCAAGCTCCCGAGAGCACCAAGGACCCCACAGTTTAATCCTGAGCTCCACATCTTCTTTCCTGTAAATCTTCTTCAAATGCCGACAAGCCGTCTTTGCTTACCCTCTCCAGACGCAGCAAGCCAAATTTGTGAACTGGCAAGTGGACAGCGAATACCGAGGTACAGACTTCACCGCTGCCGTCACGCTAGGGAACCCCGACGTTTTAGTAGGCTCAGGTGAGCAAACTCCACCCTCTGATTCCTTTCCTGGCAGGGCTGCCCAGTGGGGGGCCAAGAAAGCCCCCACCCCCCAAGGAATGGTGTTAAACAGTCCCCCCCCTCCCCATCTGCATTCCACAGGGATCCTAGTGGCACATTACCTGCAGAGCATTACGCCGTGCCTGGCGCTGGGCGGGGAGCTGGTGTACCATCGACGGGCAGGCGAAGAGGGAACCGTCGTGTCTTTGGCTGGAAAATACACAGGTACCGACGACAATTTTTTCGGTGTTTTGCCTGAATCCAGCCATTTGTGGACTTTGGGGGTTCAGGATACGTTTGTGGTTTAGTGGGGAAGTGGAATTTGGCAGCGGGATTAATGTCTCCCAAGAGGTCCCAAGAATGGAGATCTAGAACAGCTTGCCACAGGACAATTCAACCCTATACTATTCTTCTCCTCCTTGTGCCATATTGGTCACCGGATTTTTGGCGATCATGTTGTTGGCAATCCTATTTTTATCAACAGCCACACGAAAAAGGGCTGCTGAGTTTTGTCCAAACCGGTCCCTTCGATTTTGAAGCCACGAGCTTCTTCTGCCTGGACCTCGTTTGCCTTCCATCTTTCCTTGGAAGATTAAGTAAAGGATGACGTGTTTTTCCGGGTGTCTCATCACCTGTCCGAAATATTCTAACTTCTGCTTTTTTTTTATGGTGTTGATGATTTGTTCGAAAATACAACCGGGTCTTATTTTCTTTTGAGCCCCGAGAAAACGGCTAGGCCTTCTTTTCGAGGGGTGCCTTAATTTTTCCCCCACGCACCTGGCCTGGCCATCGAGCCACTTTTTTCGCGGCTGAAAAGAGCCCATGCACCTCACGCACCCTTGCCTAGCTGTTATGGTCACTCCACCTATCGGTAGCCGTCCACCCAAAAAAGCCTGCCGTCATCCACTCCAGCAAACCTGGCCATCCATGCGTTTGAATAGGGCCAAATTTTGAGGGTAAGGCTTAATTTTAACACAAGTGCCCAAAACAGTGCTGGACCGGTCTGGTAAGGGTTAGGGAGACAGAGCTGGAAATCAGGTAAGACCGTAAGAGGAGCCCTGTCTTGTTCAATGCGCCCCAAAATAATAAGACCTCTCGCTTATTTCAGGGTTCAAAGAAATATAAGACAGGGTCTTATTTTTGGGAAAACATGGTATATACTATTCATTCAGTTACTTTTATTACTGGTGACCACATTTTACTTGAAATGATTGTAACTCTTGTACAGGTAGTCCTCGGCTTACAACAATTCATTTAGTGACCGTTCAAAGTTACGACGGCACTGAAAAGTGACGGATGACCAGCTTTTCACACTTAATGACTGCTGCATCATCCTCAGGGTCACGTGATCAAAATTCAAAAATCGTAACATGGGACAAAACTCACTTTTAACAACTGTCTCGCTTAGCACACTGACGTTTTGGACTCAGTTGTCGTAAGTCGAGGACTACCTATATTTTCTGGATTGACCTTCCTTTCTTTTTATGATTATGTGCCACGGTTCCTTTTCAAATTAATTGAATTTGGTTGAATTGTTCCGTGGCAAATTGGCCGCAGCGAGTTGTCCCGTTCCACAAGAAGGAGGGGTCGAATGGGGAAGGTTAACATATTCAGGCCCTGCTTAGCCAAGGGAACTCCCTGTCTGTCTCCGGGCCAGCTTAGTCTACCTGACAGGGTTGGCGTTCTAGGGAACCCTCTTACACCACTCTGAGCTCCTCAACAAAACTAGGATGGAGACCTAACAAATAAATAAGGCCACACGATACTTCGCTTAATGAAAACATTTTCCGGTCCCTCTTATGGTTGTAAATCAAGAACTACTTATAGTAGGGAGGCCACTCAGTCTGGGGCAGGGGTCAGCAACCTGCAGTTCTGGAGCCACATGTGGCTCTTGGGGCCCTTTTGATCCCACCACTGGCTGGCCCTCCCAGTCCCAGTCACACCTCGCCCTCCCCTCCCAGTCAGTCCTCGCCTGGCCTGAGAAGGTAAGGGGATGGAAAAGCGGCCAGGGCAGAGACAGAGAGATACAGAGAGAGGGGGAGAGAGAGAGACATAGAGCGATACAGAGGGAGGAAGGGAGGGAGGGAGGGAGGGGAGAGAGAGATATGTCAAAAGTATTTTGTCATTCCCGATGTTTTTTAACAATTGGTTCTGTGCCGTAATGACCGCCTGGGTAGGCGTGGCTAGAGGGTGTCATATGACTGGTGGAAGTGAGTAAGTTTGAGTTGGCCACGCCCACTCAGGTTTTGTGACTCCCGGTGTTTTCTTTTCTGTGGGAAACGGGTCCAAATGGCTCTTTGAGTGCTTAAGGTTGCAGACCCCTGGTCTGCGGCAAGGTGGGGGGGATCAAGGCAGATCTCCAAGGAAGATCTTCTCCCTTTTCCACCCTTCACAGCACCAAACTGGGTCGCGACGCTGACAGTAGGACAGGCTGGAGCCCACGCCACATATTACCACAAAGCCAGCGACCAGGTGAGACGGCACCTGGAACAAGGTGGAAGCCCTCTCTTTAAAGCAGCTGCGTCTTTCCTCCCCCACCCCAACCCCCACCTCCACAGGAGATTGTAAAATTGAATCATCCCAGGATAAGGTGCAGCTCGCTTTTAAAAGAGCTGCGGTCAAATCCCTCATCGTTTGTAAGCATCCCACGCAATGATGATCCGAATCCAAAGCACTCCGGTGTCCTTTTTTAAAAAAAAAAATTAAATGAATTTCAAGAACAACCACAAGGGGGGGGGGGGGAACTGTACAAAAAAAGAGGAAAAAGTAATTAAATTTAACATTTAGCACTCCAGTGTCCTAATCAATCCGTTTCCTAGTACAAATTGATCTGTTGAGAGCTGTGGCGGTGCAGTGGTTAGAATGCAGCATTGCAGGCTAATTCTGCCTGACTGCCAGCAGTTCGATCCTGAGGTTGACTCGTCCTTCCGAGGTGGGTCAAACGAGGACCCAAAATTGTCACGGGCAATAATGCTGACTCTGTAAACCGCTTAGAGAGGGCTGTATAAAGCACTGTAAAGCAGTATATAAATCTACTTGCTATTACTATGAGAAAGATAATAGTAATACAGTCCTACTAATTTGGTGGTTTGGCTTCCCAGGGCATAAGACAGTGTTGTGGGAATTAGTTGTTTAGCAGAGTGATGGCATGGGGGTAAAAAAACTCCTTGAGTGTAGTTGTTTTGTCATGCAATGCCCTATAGCAGTAATGGCTAACCTTTTTGCTGTTGCGTGCCAAAAGCGGGGGGGAGCACGGGGGGGTCACGCATGCATGCCCACACCCATAATTCAATGCCCCCCACCCTCCTGCACATGTATGTGCAATCCCTCCCCCTCACACCCCACGCTTTTAGCATATGACGGCAAAAAGATTACCGGTGGGCCCAGTAGGTCCGTATTTCGCCCTCCCCAGGCTCCAGAAGCTTTCTTGGAGCCCGGGGAGGGCGAAAAACAGCCTTCCCCATTCCCCCGGAGGCCGGAAACAGCCCGTTTCCTGACTTCTGGTGGACCCAGAAGGCCCAAAAATGGAGCTGAGCTAAGGCAACACTCACATGCCCACAGATAAGGCTCCATAGGTGCCGTAGGTTCGCCATCACGGCCCTATAGGTTCACCATCACTGCCTATAGCAACGTCGTTTCCGTTCCTCCAGGGCTCCAATAACCTCTGATTGAAATTCACCAGGCCTGTGGTCTGAAGGGATGCAGAGGGTTAGCTGGATGTGTCTTTGGGGGTGGGTGGGGAGGGCAGGGCAGGGGAGGGGAGGGGAGGGCCGCAGTGGGACCCAGGCGTCAAGGACCTGGATCTCACGTCTTCTCTCTGCTCCGGCTTTCCAGTTGCAGGTGGGGGTGGAATTTGAAGCCAGCTCTCGCATGCAAGACACGAGTGCAACCTTTGGGTACCAGCTGGATCTACCCAAAGCCAACCTCCTTTTCAAAGGTATGGGACTCTTAGGGATTGATTTTGTTTTTTTTTGAAGGATTTTTTTTTTTCATTTCTTCAGTAAAATGAAACAAAACGATAACGGCAGGCAGTCCTCGACTTACCACCGTTTTTTTTTTTAAAGTGAGCGTTCCAAGTTACGGCCCTGGCAAAAAGGGCTTTTAATAACCTCGTCCTCACACTTAGGATTGTTACAGTTCATATGATCAAAATCCAGGCAACTGGCTCACCTGTACAATGGCCAGGCTGGGCTACTGAAAGAGGGGAGACCCTTAAAAAAAATGCACTTTTATCTGTCTGTCCATCCATCCATCTAGCTCTGTCTTTCTATCTGCCTATCTATCTCTCTGATCATCCACGTCTCTCCATTTATCTCTTTCTGTTTATCCATCTCTGTCTGTCTCCTATCTGACTATCCATTTATGCATGCATGCATCCATCTCTGTCCACCCATTATCTATCTATCTATCTATCTATCTATCTATCTATCTATCTATCTATCTATCTATCACTCTTTTTCTCTGCCTGCCTACCTACCTATCTATCCATCTGTCCGTCCGTCCATCCTGTCCTATCCTATCCTGTCTATCTACATTGATCTTTATCTATCCATCCATCTCCGTCGGTCTGCCTATCGTATCTAGTCTGTCTCTATCTCCCCCCTTTATTTTAGTATATTATACAATAAGATTACATTTATGACAATTATTTGTTGTAATCATTTATTGCTGCTTCGTGACACGTTCCTTCCTTTCGGGGAAGGGGCCCTTCTCCCCGCATATTTTTATTTTTATTTTTTTTGACTCCGATTCCTCTCCGTCTCCAGGCTCCATCGACAGCAACTGGATCGTGGGGGCCGCCTTGGAAAAGAAGCTGATTCCGTTGCCCCTAACGCTAGCCATGGGCGCCTTCCTCAACCACCGCAAGAACAAATTCCAGTGCGGCTTTGGCCTGACCATTGGTTAAACTGCCCTTCTCCTCCTCCTCCTTCCTCCTCCTCCTCCTCTTCACCACCTTCAGTGCAGTTCGTGGCCCCGTTTTCCTCCCGCCCGCATCCTTGTCTGGCCAGAGGTAGCCCTTGGTGGGGCAGGAAGGGAAGGGAGGTCGCCTGGGGGGTGGAGAGCAGGAAGGATGCCTTCCTCCTCCCACTCACAAGGAGAGGCTGGTAGTTCTCGGAGGAACTGGAGGGGGCTTTGGCCCAAAATACGGTTCCCAAGATCTATGGGGCAATGCTTGGCTGCCTCCTGCCACCAGGGGGCGCTCTAGCATTGGGAATGGGGAAAGGCGTCCTTTCCCAGGGATGGGGGTGCCAGACGTCTGAGGCTGAAGGGAGCTTAGCCCCACCCACCCCCTATTTCCCATTTCCCCCCCCCCTCCATTATTCCCCCCTCCATCCAGGAAGGAGAGAGAGAGAGAGAGAACTTTGACGGTTTTCCAAAGAGAAAAATCCATCGGACCTGTGTTTTGTTTTGTTTTTTTTGTTTTTTTTTTTAAAACTTCCATTCCTACTCTACAGAACTTTCCCTTGTTTTTGTCTATTGGGGATATATTTTTTTTGGGGGGGGGGGTCTCGTTTTCCTGATGGATTTGCCAAAAGATGAAGGGCAATCGTGGTATTGTCGGGCCTGTTTTGTGGGCCCCCGGTTGCATTCTCTCTCCCTCCCTTCCTGTTGGGTTTGCCAAAAGGTGTAAGCTGCAATTGTGATTTTCTCAGGCCTATTTTGGGGACACCCTTCCTTCCTTCCTTCCTTCCTTCCTTCCTTCCTTCCTTCCTTCCTTCCTTCCTTCCTTCCTTCCTCTCTCCCTCCCTCCCTCCTTTCCTCCCTTCCTTCCTTTCTGTTGAGTTTGCCAAAAGGTAAACAGCAATTTTGATTTTATCAGGCCTGTTTTGGGGGCACCTTTCCTTCCTTCCCTTCCTTCCCTCCCTCCTTTCCTCCCTCCCCCTCTTTCTGTTGAGTTTGCCAAAAGGTAAACAGCAATTGTGATTTTATCAGGCCTGTTTTGGGGGCACCTTTCCTTCCTTCCCTTCCTTCCCTCCCTCCTTTCCTCCCTCCCCCTCTTTCTGTTGAGTTTGCCAAAAGGTAAACAGCAATTGTGATTTTATCAGGCCTGTTTTGGGGGCACCTTTCCTCCCTCCCTCCCTCAGTCCTCAAGTTGTGCAGGAACTGCTGTGGTCTCTCTGCATTTTCTGGATGTACAAAAACAGTGTTTCTCCGACCTCCCCCCGTCTCGTCTCGTCTCGCCCTCCCCCCACCCCCCACCCCGATTCAGACACCCCTCTTCAGTTGAAGCCTCTATCCTGTGCATGAAAGAGCTTTAAGGGACCATCGGAGCAAGAGAGTGCGAGAGAGCTACCTTGCCTGCTGTTATTCCCAGGCCCTACGGAGTTTATGGGGGAAATGTCTGCACTGCCCTTCCCTCCTGCCACCAGAGACTGCGTGTAAATCATGTTTATAAGTTATGGGGAGGGGGGGGGCAAAGAAAAAAAAAGGATCTTTTACAAATGGAAAACAAAACAACCTCAAAAGAGGAGCTGCCGCCTTCCTCTGCAAAGTTCAGAATATTTGGTTTCAATAAAAACCCATCTACAACGCTTCCCGTCTGGTCCTTCCCTCGTTCTGATTTTCGGGGGTACCTCGGGGGCTGAGGAGAAAATCTGGGGAGATTCTCAGTCATCCAGGTCACTGTTGTCCCAAAGGTGCTTTTTTTCAAAAGGCAACTGGACTTCCTTGTTTTTTGTTTTTTGTTTTCCTTGAAGGGGTTTCGCTTCTCATCCAAGAAGCTTCTTCAGTTCTGAGTGAACTTCTGACGCGATTTCTTCACTCAGAACTGAAGAAGCTGCTTGGATGAGAAGCGAAACGTCTTCCAAGAGGAAAAAAAAAACAAGGAAATGGTGCCTTTTGGAAAAAGCACCTTTGGCTGTTCAATTTTGACTCAGAGAACAGTAGCAAGTGAGAAATGATGTTGTGTTGTTGGGGTTAAGGGCCAACTCTGGACTGACTTGTCTCCAGATCCCACCGAAAACAAACCCTAGTTTCATTCCTGGCTTAGATGGTAATCCAAGATGGCTTTTGAAGGCCCACTTTTCAAGCAGGGCATCGATTTATATTCCGCAGCTGATGATAACCGCGCTCTTTATTTCATTATCCTCGGATGGACTCGTGGAATAATATAATAATATCGCCCTCCCTCCCACTCGCTTTCAAAATGTTTTGAGACTCGATCAAAGGTAGAGTGTGAAACTTCAAATGGAAGCTGTCCAGGTGATAAACTAAGTAAATAAAGTCACAGTGGTCCCGGAGATGAACGGTCAAAATCCCAAGTTGCCCAGAGTTAATTGTGGTGTCAGTGATTGTACAATGTCTAGGTACACAACTCTGTCTATGTTTGACAAAGCCTGCAAGATTTGGTTGGCTTCGGTCCTTGAGGTTACAACGCCGCAAACACGTGATGGATGCAGGCAAGTTAATCTGGTTGATTTATGGAACAGGCGTCCAGAAAATGGGACTTAATCCTATTAGTAACTAATGGATTGGAGTAACCCTCTAGTGAAGCTTCTCTAGAGAGAACCAACCTGTAAATTAAGGAGGAACTTCCTAACAGAACAATTAATCAGTGGAATGACTTGCCACCAGAAGTTGTAAATGCTCCAGCTGATTTTCAGGCCTTCCAGGACCACCGGAAGTCAGGAAATGGGCTGTTTCCGGCCTCCGGGGTGAGTGGGGAAGGCTGTTTTCACCCTCCCCAGACTCCAAGAAAGCCTCTTGAGCCTGGGGAGGGCAAAAAACAGGCCTGCCGGGTCCACCAGTTACCCATCACTGGTACAGGGTTTCCTGCCTGAGCAGGGAGTTGGACTAGAAGACCTCTGAGGTCCCTCCTGACTCTGTTATTCTTGTTAGAGCACATTTCTAGATCAATCCAAAAGCCACTAAATGAACCGTTGTAAATTGACGACTTACCTGTGCCTAAATTGGATTGAGCAAGGTCCTGATCCTAGGTGGCATCAATGAGGATAGTCCTTGACTAATGACCAATCATATAGTGATGTCCGATGATACAACATCCCTGAAAAGAACGTTTTTCACACTTTAATGACTGTTGCAGCACACAACATGTGGAAACTGGCACGTATTTATGACATTTGCCGTGTCCTTGGGGGGGTGTCATGTGACCCTCTCCTCTTTTGCGACCTGACAAACAGAAGCCAGATTCACTTAACAACCCCGTTTTACTAACTTGGCAACTGCGGTGATTCAACTTTTAAACCACTCTGGCAAGAGCAAGCGTAAAAATGGGGCAAAACACAACCGTCTCGCTTAGCAACCTACATTTCGGGCTCCATCATGGTCGTAACTCGAGGCCTACCTGTATCACTGGACAAAGTCCTTTTTGCGATCCTATTTTTTTTACAGCCGGGAAAGTTTCTGCAAGGTCTGATAAGATCTGTTTGCCAAGATTGCACAAATCTCTGGAGAATCTCCATCGTGAGTGTTGCCTCTCTCTTTTTCTCTATCCTTTTTTTTCCTTCCTATTTGCTCTTTTCACCTGGCAGATCGAACTATAAATGCTTTATTGGAGCCTAGAACAGGGGTCTCCAAACTTGGCGACTTTAAGCCTGGAGGATTTCAACTCCCAGAATTCCCCAGCAACCTTTGCTTTGTTTGGTAATGAAAGGTCTGTGGGAATACAACAAAACTCAGAGAGCATCAAGGACCCCACAATCCTCCTCCTCCTCCTCCTCCTCCTCTGCAAACCTCTCTCCCTTTTAGCAATGATAATGTTCTCTAGTTTGGTAATGAAAGGTTTGTGGGAATACAACAAAACTCAGAGAGCACCAAGGACCCCACAATCATCTCCCTCCTCCTCCTCCTCCTCCTCCTCCTCCTCCTCCTCCTCCTCCTTCTCCTCCTCCTCCTCTCTGCAAACCTCTCTCCCTTTTAGCATTGATAATGTTCTCTAGTTTGGTAATGAAAGGTCTGTGGGAATACAACAAAACTCAGAGAGCATCAAGGACCCCACAATCCTCCTCCTCCTCCTCCTCCTCTCTGCAAACCTCTCTCCCTTTTAGCGTTGATAATGTTCTCTAGTTTGGTAATGAAAGGTCTGTGGGAATACAACAAAACTCAGAGAGCATCAAGGACCCCACAATCCTCCTCCTCCTCCTCCTCTGCAAACCTCTCTCCCTTTTAGCAATGATAATGTTCTCTAGTTTGGTAATGAAAGGTCTGTGGGAATACAACAAAACTCAGAGAGCATCAAGGACCCCACAATCCTCCTCCTCCTCCTCCTCCTCCTCCTCCTCCTCCTCCTCCTCCTCCTCTCTGCAAACCTCTCTCCCTTTTAGCATTGATAATGTTCTCTAGTTTGGTAATGAAAGGTCTGTGGGAATACAACAAAACTCAGAGAGCACCAAGGACCCCACAATCCTCCTCCTCCTCCTCCTCCTCCTCCCTGCAAACCTCTCTCCCTTTTAGCATTGATAATGTTCTCTAGTTTGGTAATGAAAGGTCTGTGGGAATACAACAAAACTCAGCACCACGGACCCCACAATCATCTTCTTCCTCCTCTTCCGCCTTCTACCGCATAGCTCCCAGCGATCGATAAGATCCCACAGAGTTGGTCTCCTCCAGGTCCCGTCAGCTAAACAATGCCCGGCCCGCAGGGGAGGGCCTTCTCTGTGGCTGCCCCGGCTCTCTGGAACCAGTTACCTCCTGAGGTCCGGACCATCCCCACCCTATTGGCCTTCAGGAAAGCGGTGAAGACCTGGCTCTTCCAGCAGGCCTGGGGCCATTGATCTCGCTCTTGCGATCTGGCAAGATCCGGCCATGAATGGTGTGCATGGGCTTTTCCTTTTCATGTTTTTAAAATGTTTTTATAATGTTTTTTAATGTTCATTGTTTGCATTATTTTTGCTGTAAGCCGCCCAGAGTCCCTTGGGCGGCATAGAAATGCGATCAATTAAATGAAATTAAATTTAAATTCCTCCTCCATTCCGCAAACCCCTCTCTCTTCTAACCCTGATGATGCTCCCTAGTTGAGTCATGAAAGGTCTCCAAGGAAACCATCAAGCTCAGAGAACACCAAGGACCCCCCCCCAGGCTCCAGCCCATCCCCGAGCTGCAAAGATTCTCTTCCATCAGCACTGTAAGATGTGCGGACTTCGAGGGGTGGTTAAAAAATTGAAACAAAACTCTTTTGACATCGAGGGCTTCGTGTGGCTTTTTTTCCCGAGAATCAATGACGGTATGTGTGCTTATACATCTCGGGTTACGAAACCATGATTTGGCAAGGAAGAGGTAGGGAAACATCTAAAAATCCCCTTCGTTGTCCCATCACTCCGGAGCCCAGGTTAATAAATTATAGCACCAGATGGTCACCTTGTCCTACAATGCATAAATTGGTCCTTAATTCCCTGGCAAGCTGTCTTAATGCTCTCATTCTTCATAAGAACCTGGGGCTGATACCACCATGAAGTCTGTTTCAATTTTCCTTACCCTGGTCTTCTTCACAGGTAAGTCTTCTCAGGTGGCTTCCCATCTCTTCCTTACCTGCAATTGTTGCAGGAGGAGAACCAGGTTCTGGTTCTGGGTAGCCCAAGATCAGAAGGAGATGCTACCATACATCTGTAGGAGAACTTTCATACAGGTATGGTGACCCACCTTGCTAAATCCTACAGATCAACCTTCCAAAATCCTTTTCCAGCCCCTAAATCTTACAGAAAACCCCCCAATTCTCTTAAGGTAGAGAATATTTTTTTGCCAGGCACAGGGTTCAAAAAGCTCTGCACCTGTTGTATTTCAGCCTGCCGCACGGATACCAAAGATTGAACTAAGGCTCACCCGGGGCTCTAATAATTGGTAATGGTTTTTATTTATTCTGTCTACTGGGCTTAGCTACCTTAGCTGATAAGGAATGGATTCGCCAGCTGTTGCTTCATAAAGCATCCGAATTTAAGGAGCAAATTGGGAGGCTCCGTAAAGTAAAATTTGTTTCGATAATTTGGTCAGCAGAGGAACGGGGAAAAAAGGGAGAATGAGCTACATGTGCTTTTTCACCCTCTCTGTGCACGTGTGGAGGAGGCGTCCATTAACAGCTGCCAAGAATTCAAAGAATAATAACTGAAAGCTTACTATGGTTGGCAGAATGCCCAGAAGTAATTTGCAGGAAGCTGATAAGACAAGCAAGACAAGAGAGGAAGGAATGTGAACGAAGTTGTTCCCTGCAAATTGCTTCTGTCGGCGTTCCTCCTTAAATAGGCTAAGGGAGTGGCCAATTAGCCCCAAGCCTTACTCTTGAGGAGACCTCCTCCTGAGGAGCCCCTCCTGCCTTTTGGCAGCTCTGCACACCCGTGCATTGAGAAGAGGCTCCTCCTCTTCTTCCTCTTCACTTATGGGAGCTTCTGGAGGTTCTGAAGGCCCTGGCTGAATCCCCACCTCTGGCACCACATCTTCTCCAGCCTCCTCACTGTCCGACTCGAGTGCCAGCTGCACAGGCTGCTGGGGCAGCACCACACCAGCCTCCTCGCTGTCGGAATCAGCTACTAATTGCACAGGCCGCGTACGGACCACAACACTACCTGTAACTGTGGGTGGGATGACAATGGAGTATAGAGCTTGGAAGCAAATGCTCTTTGTTCGCTTTGGCTGTTTTCAGTGCTAAGGCGAAAAAAGGACTTTTTTTCTGGAAGATTTCTGGAAATAGAAACTTTTATTTATTTCTACCAGTAGTTATTCAAAGTTATAACAGCACTAAAAAAAAGTGACTTGCATTCTTCAAACTCAGCCCCGTTGCAGCATCCCCATGTTTTGGGGATCAAAATTCAGACACTTGGCGACTGAGTCAACATTTATGACGGTCGCAGTGTCCTGGAGTCACGCGATCCCCTTTTGCGACCTTCTGACAAGCCAAGTCGATGGGGAAGCCAGATCCACTTAACAACAGGGTGACTACCTTAATAACGGCGGCGATTCAGTTAAAGGTTAGGCGAGAAGGGTCTCCCAATGGGAAAAAGACTCGCTTAACAACTGTCTCACTTAGCGACGGAAGGGATTTGGGCTCGGTCGTGGTTGTAAATCAAAGATCCCCTGTGTACGGTACTTCCATACAGTAAAAAGAGTTTGGGAAGTTGTGGGGGCTTCATCAATGGAGGCTTTTAAGAAGAGATTGGGCTGCCATTGGTCAGAAATGGTATAGGGCCAGGATGGCGAACCTATGGCATGGGTGCCACAGGTGGCACGCAGAGTTACATCAGTGGGCATGTGAGCTCAGCTCCAGCGGGCATACACGCGCCAGCTGGCTGATTTTTGGTCCTTCTGGGCCTACCAGAAGTAGGAAAACAGGCTGTTTCTGGCCTCCGGAGGGCCTCTGGGTGGGTGGGAAAGGCTGTTTTCGCCCTCCCCAGGCTCCTAGAGAGGCCCTGGAGCCTGGGGAGAGCAAAAAATGGGCCTATCAGGCCCACTATGCTATTGCGTGCCAAAAGCAGGGGGAGGGCAGGGGGGTCTTGCGCATATGCACGGGGGGGCTGCATTGAATTATGGGTGTGGGCACACTCGACACCCCACCCCCCCGCACTCCCCCCACTTTGGGTCTCCAACCTTGGCAACTTTTAGACTTGTGTACTTCAACTCCCAGAATTGGAGGATTGGAGACCTCTGGATCAGAGGGCCTACAGTCCAAGGTCCCTTCCAACTCTGTTCATCTGTTACAAAGGGATCGGTTTTCTTTCTTGTTTTTTTGGGGGGGCCCTCATCCATGCTTCCCTCCCCTTCCTAGGTTTTCAAGCCGCTGTCCTCAGTGAGGAGCCTCCTCCACCAATCCCGGAGCCTAACCAATCCATTCTGGAACAGTTGCAAGAGCAGCTTGGAAAAGTTTCCACCCAAGTTACCAACACCGTAAACGGAGGTCTGGACAAGATAAAGTAAGTGAGCAAACATCTCACCAGCAAACATTGTGCAAGAGCTTCCCTCTTTATCTCCTGCCCTCCGCTTGATGTCACAGGTTGTTCTGACCCAGAGTGAATTTAGCATCTCTCCCCCCCCCCGAAAGGCCGTGATGTCCTCGATAAGGATAGAATTAACTTCCAGAGGGGAGGGAGGGGGCTTTGATCCACTCCCTTCTCCTGTCTCATGACCCACCCCCAAATATTTTCAGAACGTTTGGGAGTCCATCAAATGAAACCAGGTACAGGTAGTTTTCGACTTCCAACAGTTCACTTAGGGACGGGGTGAAATCTACTTATCTTCCCTACTGGTTCAGAAGCGCGTGTGATTTTGGAGCCTCTGTGCCCTTGCTAAAATTTTTGAAGCCCACCCCTGATCTTGCCCCTTCCTCTCTGCTTATCTGTGCCTTATAAGCGCTATGCGCTGAATGCTCAAATCATCGCTAGAGACCCCACACGCCCACTTCACAGTCTGTTTCTGTTGCTTCCCTCTGAGAGGAGGTTTCCAAGCATTTCTAGCAGGACTACCAGATGCTGTACCAGCTTTGTTCCCTTTTCCATCCGTGTGGTAACCTTGCAAGATTCGTTTTTCTCGCCATGTGCACGTATACCACCGAACGAGACTGTGGTATTTCTCTGTGTCAAATAATACCGTCATCATCATCTTCTTTTAATGACCCCATAATCCCTTGTGGGGTAGAGTCTGGGCAACTGAATGGAGCTAGCAGAGTGTTTTAATAAATGGCTGGATGCCTTTCCTGTCGCCAACACGGAGTTTTGTTCAGCAGATACTGTATATTCTTATTGTGCCCAGAGAGAGAAATATCAGCCTCTACCCAGGATCGAACTCACAGCCTCTTGATTGTGAAGCAAGAGCTCCAACTCTAAGCCAACGCACCACTCGTATTTCCCTGAAAATAAGACCGGGTTTTATATTAAATTTTTGCTCCAAAAGACACATTAGGGCTTATTTTCCAGGCGATGTCTTATTATTTTTATGTTGCAACAGATGTACTAAAATGCGTTCGTCTGGCTAACAATCTTAACTGGGGCTTATTTTTGGGGTAGGGCTTATATGTCCTGAAAAAATCCATGCTCGGGTTTATTTTCCGGTTGGGTCTTATTTTCGGGGAAAAGCAGTATATGTAGGTATGTGGGTATATGCATAATCTTTTATCTATTTTATTGATTGATTGGTTGGTTGGTTGATTGATTGATTGATATTTTCATCATGGTTATGTAGTGTTTATTGGAGGTGGTCATCCTTTGAATGTCAGCGTTCCAGAAAAACCCCAACTCCAAGTAAAGGCGTGGAAGCAAGCATTTTTCCAAAGTTCTCTCTACTAGAATAGGTAAACTGGCACACCTGGGAAAACCCGAATCTGAAAAGCCCGGGTTTTCCCTCAGTAAGTCAAAGCTCCCCAAACTATCCCCTTTCTCCCCAGTCGATCACATGCTCCAATCAACGTCCGTTCCATCTCGATCCAGTCCCCTGACCACTCCTTTTCCAGACGCTGACCTTGACCAACAGGAAGAATGCTATTATGTCTACTAACAACCCCTCTCCTTAATCCCCCCTCCTACTTTCCCACACATGAGAAGGTGGCAGCATTGGAGCTTCCGGCCTAATGTGGCTCCCAAAGCTGACATTGAAAGCTGTATGCAACGAACTTTCATTTTTAATGTATGCCGATTGGTGTCCGTTTCAAGTGACGCTAAAGTTATTCTAAGTCTTCTCTTCCACAGAGGGCGCGCCTCTGAATTTGTGGCCTACACAACGGACTCGGTGAAGAAATACGGCTCGACGAAAGTCATGAACCGCAAGTTCCATCAGGTCTTTAGGGATTTTCTAGGGTTTAGCCAAAATGCTGTCGGTCAAAGCAAGGAAGCAATTAAGGATCATTATAAGAAAGTGATGGACGTGTTAGAGGACATAAAGAAGCATCCTGCTACGGTGGCTCTGAATGAGGAAATGGTCAACCCTCTCCTTAAGAGGTGCCAAGGGTTTGCCAACTGGATGGGTGACCAAAGCATTGCTAGCGTGACCAGCATGGTGCAAAAGAAGTTAAGCCTCTGAAGTTTCCCATGAGAGTGTGGCCGTAGGGCATGGTAAACTTGGGTAACAATGGGGAGGCTTGAGGAAGAAGCGTGGCATGGGTCTGCCGATCCAGCCCTGCACCTCATTGTAACCATTATCCACTTCCTGGAACAATAAACATAACGTGGCATGCACAAGCCTTGTCTCCATGTTCTTCTTGTTGAGAGAAATTCCGTTGTGTCTGAATTTCTACATGAGGAAAAAAAAAGCAAACTCATCCTAGTAAACTTTAAGGTGTGTGGACTTCAGCTCCCAGAATTCCCCAGCCAGAAAGCTGGTAAACTTTAAGTTGTGTGGACTTCAGCTCCCAGAATTCCCCAGCCAGAAAGCTAGTGAACTTTAAGTTGTGCGGACTTCAGCTCCCAGAATTCCCCAGTCAGAAAGCTAGTAAACATTAAGGTGTGTGGACTTCAGCTCCCAGAATTCCCCAGTCAGAAAGCTAGTAAACATTAAGGTGTGTGGACTTCAGCTCCCAGAATTCCCTAGCCAGAAAGCTAGTAAACATTAAGGTGTGTGGACTTCAGCTCCCAGAATTCCCCAGCCAGCAAGCTAGTAAACTTTAAGTTGTGTGGACTTCAGCTCCCAGAATTCCCCAGCCAGCAAGCTAGTAAACTTTAAGTTGTGTGGACTTCAGCTCCCAGAATTCCCCAGCCAGCAAGCTAGTAAACTTTAAGTTGTGTGGACTTCAGCTCCCAGAATTCCCCAGTCAGAAAGCTAGTAAACATTAAGGTATGTGGACTTCAACTCCCACAATTCCCCAACTAGTATGGAATTCTGACAGTTAAAATCCACGTATGTTAAAATTGCTCAAATTGAGGAACACTGTATTAAAATATCACAATGCTTTAGCAATGGACTTTTTGATATGTTTGTGCATCTACAGCAGGGGTCTCCAACTTGGCAGCTTTAAGACCGAGGGACTTCAACTCCCAGAATCCCTCAGCAAACTGGCTGAGGATTTCTGGGAGTTGAAGTCCCCCTGGTCTTAAAGTTGCCAAGTTAGGAGACCCCAAGTCAACAGAGCTCACATCCAGTGAGTTTTTGCCTTCCCAGGTTAAAAGATGAACCCAAGAAATATCAACTAATCAGTGTTTGATTGCTGACGTGGCAAGATCTCCAGTTAGAACAGACTACAATCGTTTGACCCAGTGGGGGGAAAAAACACACTAGAGAAAACTGGGGTGTTCAGAATGGCATTTTTCTTCAAATATTCTGAAATATTTGAATATTGAATACTGAAATATTTCTGAAAATATTTTTCAGGCAAAATGATACAAAAGACTAAAGACATACCGCGTTTCCCTGAAAATAAGACCCTGCCTTATATATATTGAACCCTGAAATAAGCGCTTGGCCTTATTGCCATGCACTCAAAAGCTCGATTGGGCTTATTATCACGGGATGTCTTATTTCAGATAAAAATATGGTGTACCCTTTAGCTTACTGTATGTGCTTTTCTGGGCTGAATGACCCAACAGGATCTGCTTGTTTGAAGGCACAATGGACTCTGAGCTTGTGAAGGCTCCAGAGAAGATAAGCTATGTCCTTTCCATGACTACCTTCTGTCAATCATTAATGGAGGGTAATGTGGATGGCTTTCGTTATGTCCTTGAGGTTCTTGGTCATGTTGCCCTAAATGGCCAACTCAGTTGACGCTAATGAAGTCAACAGGGCTCCAGTTTGCCAAAACAAGGGACCTGTGTGCTCATCAGCAGCAGTTCTTGGTTATTCTGGGAAAGGATAGGGGAATGGTTCTAATGTTCACCAATGTAGAATGATGAACATCTCTATATCTATCTATCTATCTATCTATCTATCTATCTATCTATCTATCTATCTATCTATTTCATCCATCTCTCTCTCTCTATCATATCTATCTTTTATCAATCTATCATCTATCTATCATCTATCTATCTATCTATCCCATCTCTCTCTCTCTATCATATCTATCTTTTATCAATCTATCATCTATCTATCTATCTATCTATCTATCTATCTATCTATCTATTCCATCTCTCTCTCTCTCTATCATATCTATCTTTTATCAATCTATCATCTATCTATCTATCATCTATCTATCTATCTATCTATCTATTCCATCTCTCTCTCTCTCTATCATATCTATCTTTTATCAATCTATCATCTATCTATCATCTATCTATCTATCTATCTATCTATTCCATCTGTCTCTCTCTATCATATCTATCTTTTATCAATCTATCATCTATCTATCATCTATCTATCTATCTATCTATCTATTCCATCTCTCTCTCTTTCTATCATATCTATCTTTTATCAATCTATCATCTATCTATCTATCATCTATCTCTCTATCTATCTAGCTATCTATTCCATCTCTCTCTCTCTCTATCATATCTATCTTTTATCAATCTATCATCTATCTATCATCTATCTATCTATCTATCTATTCCATCTCTCTCTCTCTATCATATCTATCTTTTATCAATCTATCATCTATCTATCTATCATCTATCTATCTATCTATCTATCTATCTATTCCATCTCTCTCTCTATCATATCTATCTTTTATCAATCTATCATCTATCTATCATCTATCTATCTATCTATCGATCGATCTATCTATCTATCTATTCCATCTCTCTCTCTCTCTCTCATAGAGAGCCAAGATGGCGCAGTGGTTAGAGTGCAGTACTGCAGCTACTTCAGCTGACTGCTAGTTCAGCAGATCAGCGGATCAAATCTCACCGGCTCAAGGTTGACTCAGCCTTCCATCCTTCCGAGGTGGGTAAAATGAGGACCCAGATTGTTGGGGGCAATATGCTATTTAGTATACTGTCTTTGGTGTAAGCCGCCCAGAGTCCTCGAAGAGTGGGCGGCATAGAAATATGACTAATAAATAAAATAAAATAAAATATCTATCTTCTATCTATCTATCTATCATCTATCTATCTATTCCATCCATCCATCCATCCATCCATCCATCCATCTATCTATCTATCTATCTATCTATCTATCTATCTATCTATCATCTATCTATTCCATCTATCTATCTATCTATCTATCTATCTATCTATCTATCTATCTATCTATCTATTCCATCTATCTATCTATCTATCTATCTATCTATCTATCTATCTATCTATCATCTATCTATCTATACATATTTATCAGCAAAGACAAAGAACTCTGCAAAAACTACACACAGCAGTCTGAAGAAGAGAGGTTACCCTACATATTAAATTAGTACATAGAAAATACTTAGAAGCAGAATAAGATAGGAAAAACGTAGAACAATCTTTTCCAAGCTGATGGTCTCTTGAAGTGTTTGGGTTACCACCAGCAGAGCCTTTGCAGGGTTGTAGTCCTCACACATAACCTGGCTAGGTGGCTCAGTGGCTAAGACACTGAGCTTGTCGATCATAAAGGCCGGTAGTTCAGCGGTTCGAATCCCTAGTATAGATCTCCTGCGTGAGTAGGGGGTTGGACTAGATGACCACCAAGGTCCCTTCCAACTCCATTACTGTTACATCTGAAAGGAGACATCAGGTGGAGGAAATCCTGTTCTGTTATCTCATGCTGTTCCAGTTTGCTTAGGTGTCTACCCAATACCGTGTTTCCCCCGAAAACAAGACCGGGTCTTATATTAATTTTTGCTCCAAAAGACGCATTAGGGCTTATTTTCTGCTTAGGGCTTATTTTGGAGGAAATACGGTACTAAATGCATCCATCTGGCTGACAATTTTAACTGGAGTTTATTTTGGGGATAGGGCTTATATTACAAGCATCCAGAAAAATCACACTAGGGCTTATTTTCCGGTTGGGTCCTATTTTCGGAGAAACAGGGTAGTAGCGCTCATCACGGAATAAGAAACACGACTTTTGTAACCGCAGCACCAATTTGTCATTTCTGGATATAATTCCTTTACTGCAGGGGTGGGGAACGATGGCCCTTTTTATGATTTGTGGACTTCAACTCCCAGGATTCCATGCTGGCTCAGGAATTCTGGGAGTTGAAGTCCACAAGTCATAAAACCAGGCCGTCGTTTGCCACCCCTGCTTTACTCTATGGCAGGGGGTTTCAAACGCAAGGCCCGGGGGCCAGATTAGGCCTGCGAGGTGTTTAGATCTGACCCGTGGGGCCGCCCTGGAAACAGCAAAAGACCGGCCCACGGTGCCTCTGCCAGCGAAAACGGAGCTTGGGAGGGCCACATGTGGCCTTCCCGAGCTCCATTTTCGCTGGCAGAGGGTTGCAGGAGGCCGTCGTAGCCAAAAACGCAGCTCAGGAGCCCATTTTCGCTGGCAGAGCGCTCGGGCCTCCACAGGTGCCCCCCCGACATGAGTGACAGCGGGCTGGCCATGCCCCTCCCCCACCCCATCCCGAGGTCAAACACAACCTTGATGCGGCCCTCAATGAAATAAAGTTTGACCCCCCTGCTCTATGGGCCTGAAAAAGTGGGGAATTACAAACAGCCGTAATCAAAATGGCCATATCCGTATATTTTATTAACTACTAATTTCTCCGTAGAGATCAGCCAAGGTTCTGCTTTCAGAAACACAATCCCTATTCGTCTGGAGAGCCCTTGGTGTATTTTTCAAGGGTTTCAAGAATTGGAGCGATATACGGTTGCAACTGCTGATTGATTCTCTCCATGCCTTCCTTTACCTTCTTCTGGACGTGGTCCGTAGCTGGTTGTAAGGAAGCCTTGAATTCTTGCAATTCGTTCTGGAGGGTTTGGAGTAACGGAGCCAGCTCTTTGGTCAGCCTTTCCAGTAGCTTCTTGAGCTTCTCGCTCAACTTTGGGTTGAGTCTCTCAACTGGGGAGCTGACGGCCCGACGCAGGGCCTCGGAATAGGGCCCCACCTTCTCCAGGACCGAGTCCGCAAAGGGAGCCACAATGGAGTAGAGGGATTCGGCCACCTTGTCCGTGACTGGAGTCACATGTCCCTTGAAGTTGTTTAAGGTATCGATACCTTTCTCCACCAAGCCCATGGACGTCGCAATGGCCATATAATAGGTTCTCGGGACATCAGGAGGCAATTTAGACTCCAAGTAATTCAAGCGCTCGCTTATTTTTAAGTAGGTGTGGCGAAGCCGGTCTCTGAGAGGGAGACAGAGAGGGGGGGGGGGAAATGGTTTTAGGGAGACCCAGATGAGAGAGAAGAGCTACCTTACAGAATAGGAAATTCTTTCCTATTCTTAGGAAGGTGGAAGGGAGGGAAGGAGGAATAGATACATGAGTGGGTAGATAGAGATAGATAGAGGTAGATGATAGATAGATAGATAGATAGATAGATAGATAGATAGATAGATAGATAGATAGTAGATAGATAGACAGATAGACAATAGAAGATAGCTAGAAGCTAGAAGCTAGATGATAGCTAGATAGATAGAAGATACATAGAAGATAGAGATAGGAGATAGATAGATAGATAGATAGATAGATAGATAGATAGATAGATAGATAGATAGATAGATGATAGATAGAAGATAGAAGATAGATGATAGCTAGATAGGTAGAAGATACATAGAAGATAGGGATAGGAGATAGGAGATAGATAGATAGATAGATAGATAGATAGATAGATAGATAGATAGATAGATAGATAGACAATAGATAGAAGATAGAAGATAGACGATAGCTAGATAGGTAGAAGATACATAGAAGATAGAGATAGTAGATAGATGATAGATAGATAGATAGATAGATAGATAGATAGATAGATAGATAGAGATAGACGATAGAAGATAGATAGAAGAGATAGAAGATAGATGATTGCTAGATAGAAGATAGATAGAAGATAGAGATAGAAGGTAGATAGATAGATGGATAGATAGATAGATAGATAGATAGATAGACAGACGATAGAAGATAAGAGATAGAAGATAAGATGGATAGATAGATAGATAGATAGCTAGATAGCTAAATGTCTAGATAGACAGACAGACAGAATGTAGATGGATTGATGAAAGGATAAGGTGATAGATACTGTAGATGATAGGTAGGTAGATGATAGCGGTGATGGATAGATAGATAGATAGATAGATAGATAGATAGATAGAGATAGATAATGTGGATAGATGGATGGAAGATAATAGATAGCAATAGCACTTGGATTTATATACCGCTTCACAGTGCTTTCCAGCCCCCTCTAAGCAGCTTACAGAGTCAGCCTATTACCCCCAACAATTTGGGTCCTCATTTGACCCACCTCGGAAGGACGGAAGGCAGAGTCAGCCTTGAGTCTGGTGAGAGTCGAACTGCCAAATTGCAGGCAGCCAGCAGTCAGCAGAAGTAGCCTGCGGTACTGCACTCTCACCACTGCACCACTGCAGCTCATGGATGATAAGTAGATAGATGATAGAGATATATGATAAATGGATGGGTGGATGGATGAAGAAAAGGAAGGAAGGAAAGGAAGGAAAGGAAGGAAGGAAGGAGGGACGGAGGGAGGAGGGAGGGAGGGAGGAGGGAAGGGAAGGGAAGAGAAGGGAAGGTAGGAAGGAGGAAGGGAGGGAGGGAAGGAGGAAGGAAGGAGAAGGAAGGAAGGAAGGAAAGGAAAGGAAAGGAAGGAGGGAGGGAGGGAGGTAGGAAGGAAGGAAAGGAAAGGAAAGGAAAGGAAGGAGGGAGGGAGGAGGGAGGGAGGGAGGAAAGAAGGAAGGAAAGGAGGGAGGGAGGGAGGAAGGAAAGGAAGGAGGGAAGGAAGGAGGGAGGGAGGAGGGAGGGAGGAGGGAAGGGAAGGGAAGGGAAGGAAAGGAAGGAGGGAGGGAGGGAGGAAAGGAAGGAAGGAAAGAAAGGAAGGAGGGAAGGAAGGAGGGAGGAGGGAGGGAGGAGGGAAGGAAGGAAGGAAGGAAGGAAGGAAGGAAGGAAGGAAGGAAGGAAGGAAGGAAGGAAGGAAAATAGGACAAAAAGGAAGGAGATTTCATTATACCTTTGTCAGAAGAAAAAAACCCAGCAGCAAACTGCAACCACTCTACCTCCCAGCCAGTAGCTGGCAATTGCCAGCAGAAAACCAGCTGGCTGCCCTGTTTTTTGCTGGCAAGCAAGGAATAAGATGAGCTTTTCTTCACGTCTTTCCTCCCCCAGCCCAATCCCCCCACCCCCCAGCATGGTACAACCCGCTTTCTTACAGCACTGATTGGCTAAGCTCCAGGTTTTGGATGTAGTCCATTTTTTCATTCACGATCCTGGTGACATTCTCCATGTACTCTAGGAGCTCCTGGTTTAACTTGGCCAGGTGAGGATATGGCTCATCTCGGAGAACGTACGCTTGGGATGCTGCGCGAGAAAAAAATAATAATAATGAATGTAACCTTGTGTCAACTGCAAAAAAAGTAGAGGGTTTGGGAGCAGGTATGACATCTCTGTCCGCTTGATCCTTGTTGGACTTAATTAAATTGATTAAATTAATTGAGAGGGTGCATATATTTCAAAAAATTTAACTTAAAACATATACACAATTTCATTAGACGTTAGGCCAGAGTTTCTAAATCCCAGCAACTTTAAGGTGGGTGGACTTCAACTCCCAGAATTTATTTATTTATTTATTCATTCATTCATTCATTCATTCATTCATTCATTTATTTATTTATTCAATTTATATGCCGCCGCTCTCCGAAGACCCAGGGCGGCTCACAATACACTCAAAAAATCACTATAAAAACACTTAAAAATTAAAAACATTAAAGACATTAAAACCCACCGTGGCACTACTGCTTTAGCTGTTGTTATTGTTGTTTTATTATCTAAAGCAGTGTTCCTTATTTTCAGCAACTTTAAGATGTGTGGACTTCAAATCTCAGAAATAATAATAACAATAACAACAACAAAACAACAATAATAATAATGTTCAGTTGACTGAGTTTCATGTTTAATGAATAAATTAAATAATAATAATAATAATAATAATAATAATAATAATAATAATAATTTAATATAATCCTCTTCTTCTTCTCCTTCTCCTTCTCCTTCTCCTTCTCCTTCTCCTTCTCCTTCTCCTTCTCCTTCTCCTTCTCCTTCTTCTTCTTCTTCTCCTTCTCCTTCTCCTTCTCCTTCTCCTTCTTCTTCTTCTTCTATCTGTGCATCACCAGGTATTGCAATGTCAATGAACCATACTTTGGTTCATTGATAAGCAGATAAGCAGCAAGAAAAAATCACAAAGTACCGGGATTTGCAAATTGAAGTTGAGCGACTGTGGAAAAAGAAATCTTGTGTTGTCCCGATTGTAATTGGAGCCCTTGGAGCAATACCCAAAGGGCTACCCCGCTATTTGGAAATTCTAAATTTACCAGACTTGAACATTTTGACTGTACAAATAACCACCTTACTCGGAACAGCTTACATCCTCCGACGATACCTTAACAGTTCCTAGGATCTTGGTTAGAACTCGAGCTGCTGAGCTATTAACCAGCCTCAAAGGCTGTGAATCTCACCAAAGATATAATAATAATAATAATAATAATAATAATAATAATAATAATAATAATAATAATAATAATAATACCCAGTGATACCCATTGTCATCAGGGCATTTGGTACCATGTCCAAGAATTTTATAAGAAATTGCAGCTTCCTGCAATAACACGGAACTGCATAAAACTGTGCTACTTGGAACATGGTACATCTTAAGAAGGTACTTGGTTGATGCCTAGGACGCTGGCAGCAACCCGTATCAACCGTTAGCACCAGTCAATGGTATTTGCGATGCATTTTTAAATGTTCAGTTGTCTGAGTTTCATGTTTAATGAATAAAAGAGATAATCATAATTTTATCACTAGTACTGCCATGATTGGATTTTTACAACAAATCGACTGCCCCCTACAACACAGCACACAACAACTGAAAAGAAAAGAGGAATTTTGGTAGATGTTGCAATGTCTGGAGATAGTAAAATCAAAGAAAAAGAATGGAAAGAAATGATAAAACACAGATATCTAATTATCAAAATGGGTAGATTACATGAAAGGTCTTCAAAGTCATCCCTATAGTTATTGGTGCATTTGGAAGGATGAAAAAAGATTAAACACACTTTTACAAGCATGAAACATTTCAGCGATATCAACTGCGTGAACTCCTAAGGGGAGACCCAGGAAAAGAGATTGTTAACCCAGCCAAAAGAAGTTTCAGCATTTCAGCCTCGGCCAAATCCTCCACTCACCTGAGAAGACGACAACAGCCAGAATGAGGAACTTCATGGTGGCTCCTGGAACTTCTTAAGATGTTCTACCAAGAGGAAAGCAGATATTGTATGAGTAGCAGGAGCGCCAAGGGGGAGCTTAAATGAACACTTCCATCTTTACTTCCTGTCATTCATTAACACAAGGCAAGGATCTGGATGTCTCTGGATGAGGGACAGTAGAAGGTCTTCTCTACTTAGGACAACTGGAATACAAAAGAGGATGCAATAAACAAGAAGAATCTTTGATAAGGAACGTAAGAGGACATCAAAGAAGGTGGATTTCACAGATCCACCTTCTTTGTCCATTCCTTTGTCCACCAAGGAATAACCTTGGAGATGTTAAGCATCAACCTTATGAGTCAATCTTTGCAAATACCAACATGGGTTGTAGGATTCCTTGTGCCTTCTGTCTGGAATTCAATTCCACCGAATACATCTTCCATACAACCAATGAGTTTCATCACAAACGATCTTCTGGAGGCCACCATTGCTAAGGGCCCTCACAATTGTAGAAGGGCCACTCGGTTCGACAGATAGGGGATGGGGCAGGGGTGAAATCCAATTTTTTTTCCCTACCGATTCTGTGGGCATGGCTTGGTGGGCGTGGCAGGGGAAAGATACTGCAAAATCTCCATTCCCTCCCCTCCTGGGGGAAGGATATTGCAAATCTCCATTCCTACCCCACTCTGGGGCCAGCCAGAGGTGGTATTTGCCGGTTCTCCGAACTACTCAAAATTTCTGCTACCAGTTCTCCAGAACCTGTTAGAACCTGCTGGATTTCACCCCTGGGATGGGGAAATTGGTTTATTTATTTATTTATTTATTTATTTATTTATTTATTTATTTATTTATTTATTTATTTATTTATTTATTTATTTATTTTTTAAATTTCTATACCGCCCTTCTAAGGTCTAATGGCACAAAAAGGGATGCGGTGGCTCAGTGGCTAAGATGCTGAGCTTGTCGATCGAAAGATCGGCAGTTCAGTGGTTCGACTCCCTAGCGCTGCATAATGGGGTGAGCTCCCGTTCCTTGTCCCAGCTTCTGCCAACCTAGCAGTTCGAAAGCACGTAAAAAAATGAGAGTAGAAAAATAAGGACCACCTTTGGTGGGAAGGTAACAGCGTTCCGTGCGCCTTTGGCATTTAGTCATGCCGGCCACATGATCACGGAGACGTCTTCGGACAGCGCTGGCTCTTTGGCTTAGAAACGGAGATGAGCACCGCCCCCTAGAGTCAGGAACGACTAGCACATATGTGCAAGGGGAACCTTTACCTTTACCTTTACCTTTACCTAATGGCACAAGGACACTTAAACTGTGGCAGCATCCCCGTTGTCACATGATCAAAATTCGAACACTTGGCAACTTGTTCATATATATGACGGTTGCAGAATCCTGGGGTCATGTCAAGAGTTTTTGAGACCTTTTGACAAACAGAGTTAACCGGGAAGCCAGTTTCACTTAACAAACATGTTACTAACTTAACAACTGCAGTGATTCACTTAACAATTGTGGCAAGAAAGGTCGTAAAATGGAGCAAACCCTACTTAACAAATGTCTAACTTGGCCACAGAACTTTGGGGCTCAATTGTTTATCGCACCTGAGAACTTCTAAAAATTGTTTAAATAAATTGAATGTTAAATTAAGCTATCCACCACCAGAGGGCGCTGAAGACTGAGGTCATCCTGCCTCAATATACCACAGTTCCCCTCATTTCTTTATTAGTCTTCTATACACATTTTATTTCTATTTATTTCAAAATATATATATATTTAAAGCCTTCAACCCCAAGTGGATTGACTATATTAATGCATAGTAAGATTTGTGAACTTCAACTCCCAGAATTCCTCAGCCAGGATGCTGGCAGGGGAAATTTTGGGAATTGAACTATATATTTTGCAAGAGTTAATTCCATACTGCCTGGATGGAATCCAGATTAATCCAAGGACAGAGATATGGAAACTGCTTTGCAAATATCAGATGACATTTGAGATAATCTCTTTGTCAGGGTGAAAAAAAAATGAAAATGGTAGCTGAACAGCAGAACAAAAGTCACATACTGGCTGGAGAATCCTGGGAATTGAAGCCCATGCATCTTAAAATTGCTAAGTTTGGAAAACCTTGCTGTAAGCAAAACTGCATACAAATGCCCAAAACTGCACTGAGCTACATTGATAGGCCCTATCTAACAAAATGAAATTCAATGTGAGAAAAGTAAAGACTTACACGTAGGCAAGAAAAACCAAAAGTACACATATAGACTGAGTGAAACCAGGCTTAATAGCAGTGACTGTGAGAGGGATTTTGGAGTCTTAGTGGACAACCAGTTAAATAGGAGCCAGCAGTGTGCAGCGGCAGCCAAAAAAGCCAATGTAATCCTAAATTGCATTAACAGAGGGATACAATCAAGAGAGGTACTAATACCACCCTATAAAGCCTTAGTAAGACCACACCTAGAATACCACATCCAGTTTTGGTCACCACACTATAAAAAAGATGTTGAGACTCTAGAAAGAGTGCAGAGAACAGCAACCAAGAGGATTAGGCAACTGGAGGCTGAAACATACGATGAACGATTGCAAGAACTGGACATGGCTACTCAAGTGAAGAGAAGGACCGGGGAGACAGGATAGCAGTCCAATATTTGAGGGGCTGCCACAGAGAGGAAGGGGGTCAAGCTATTTTCCAAGGCACCCGAAGGCCAGACAAGGAATAATGGATGGAAATGACCAAGGAGAGATTCAACCTAGAAATTGACAGCGAGAGAAATCAACCCATGGAACAGAAGTTGCCTTCAGAAGTTGTGGGAGCTTCATCACTGGAGGCTTTCCAGAAGAGACTGGACTGCCATCTGCCAGAAATGGTGTAGGGTCTCCTGCTTGGGTGGGTGAGGGGGTGGACTAGATGACCTATAAAGTCCCTTCCAACTCTGTTAGTCATATCATATCATAGATGGCAGAACTGTACATATTAGATACAATGGAACAGACACACATCCCCTCCCAAAATAGAAAGTTCACAATTATTATTTTTTTTTAGCAAAGAAATTGTAAATGTATGAAATCGTTGGCCCCTTTCTTAAACACCTCAAACATTTTGCGTTGATTTTCCAGTTCTGCATTTGAAGATCCCTGGTCACCTATCAGGACCCTCTCAGCCGAAAATGAGGCAATGAAACTTATTCACAACTGCAATATAACACGCAAAATAAGCTGTTTTTTGCTTAGTCAAATATTCTGGTTCCGCCACCTCTCTTTTTAGTCTTGTTGCAAGGCAGAAACTGCCTAACAGGGTTGCGATGTGTGGTTTCTTCTCTGTCTGGCAGGAAGTTTCCCCATCTAGAAAGATCTACCAGCTATCAGCTGATAACAACTAAAAATCTATTCGGGACCGCTATGAATCACTCCTTTTATTGACTTGTTTACCAGAAGTCTTACCAGGATTGAAAAGTTGATTTCAAACGCTTTTTTTTGGGGGGGTATAGAAAATGTAGGTGTTGTGCCAGCAATCTGGGGACTCATCCAGAAATGAGATTGCCAAGAAAAACAATGGATTAAGCTACTGAGTAATTCTGTTCAACAGGCCAAGGTTTGTGTGTTGGGACACTTATAGAGCAAAACAAATCTTAAATTCTTAAAAAAATCTTTTTAGAATAGGCCTGTGTTTCTCAACACTTTAAGCCATGTGGACTTCAACTCCCAGAATTCCCCAGCCAGCATGGTTGGCTGGGGAATTCTGGGAATTGAAGTCTATACATCTAAAAGCTGCCAAGTGTTTAAGAACATTGGAGTAAAACCAGGGATAGGCTGCTGGGGGTTCGGGAGAACCTCTAGCTAAGATTCTGTGCAGTTTGGAGAACCCCCAAATCCCACTCCTGTCTGGCCCTGCCCACCCCTCCCCTCCCAGGAGTCCCCCACGCGGCCCCATTTTGGATGCAGGTAAGTGCGGGGTGCGCAGGGAGGCTCGGGGAGGGCGAAAAACGGGCCTACCGGAAGTTCTGGAAGGCTGGAAACCGGCCCGTTTCCAGCCTCCAGAGGGCCCCCGGAGCCTGGGGAGGCCGTTTTCACCCTCCCAGAGGCTCGAGGAAATGCCGTGGTTCAGGAGGCCGACTAAGCCATGCCCATCTTGGCCACGCCTACCCAGCAACCGGGCAGAGAACCCCTTGCTAAAATTTTTGAAGTAAACTATATGTAACTTGTATTAAAAGTCACATCCCTCTTGTAAAGTCCCAGAAAATGCATCTATCATGCTTTCTGTTCACATGGAGGAGAACTTTGTCCCAGTACTGACTTATCTATGGTGGATTTTCCTCTGTCAGTCCAATTTTTCTAGTCCTGTAATCTCTGTCCAGCATTACTCAACAGAACTGATTCTGCAGTTGGTCATTGCCTTTCATTTTCTCAACCCCTCCTTTCTTCTTTTCACTTTTGACATACATAAAAGACCGCTCTTATCGCCTTATTAAGCCACCATGGAAAACAAAGGCCTCCAGTTAAACTTGTAACCCCTGTGGGTAACATGGATGGTCACAAGTCATCTCCTCCCGCCCCCCACCCCATGGTCCTGCTTTCTAAATATAGTTGTCTGGGGAAGTGTCCCCCTGCCTTGGCAGGATTTGGTGGCAGTACGACCCAGACTGTTGGGTTAGAAAGAGGAACAGGATTTGATATGAAAAGTCAAATTTTGTTTTTTTTAGTGTGTCTTGGTCTGGTGTTTATATTTGTTTGGAGAGAGAGACAGAGACAGAGAGAGAGAGAGGGAGGGAGGGAGAGGGAGAGGGAGAGGAAGAAGGAGAAAGAAAGAAAGAAAGAAAGAAAGAAAGAAAGAAAGAAAGAAAGAAAGAAAGAAAGAAAGAAAGAAAGAAGAGGGAAAATGAATGAAATAGACAGACAAAAGGAAAGAGAGAAAGAAAAAGAAAGAGAGAGAAGGAGAAAGAAAGGATAGAGAGTAAATGAATGAAATAGACAGACAAAAAGAAAAGAGAGAAAGGGAGTGAAACAGAGACAAATGAAAGAAAGAGAAAAAGAAAAAAGAGGGAGGGAGAGATAAAGAAAAAAGAAAGAGAAAGAATGAAAGAAAAGAAAGTGAGAAAGAGAAAGAAAGAAAGAAGAGATAGAAACAAAATGAATGAAATAGACAAAAAGAAAGAGAGAAAGAGAGAGAAAGGGAGTGAAATAGAGACAGATGAAAGAAAGAGAAAAAGAAAAAAGAGAGCTGGAGAGAGAGAAACAGAAAGAAAAAGAAAGAAAGAAAAAGAAAGAAAGTGAGAAAGAGAAAGAAAGAAAGAAAGAAAGAAAGAAAGAAAGAAAGAAAGAAAGAAAGAAAGAAAGAAGAGATAGAGAGAAAATGATTTAAACTTATGAATTTAGTGGTCCCTGAGGTTCGAAAGGTTGGGGACCCCTGCCTTAGACCATCCCTCACTAAGGGCCACCTCAGCAGGGAGTGATGGATTTGGGACTCCAAGACCCCCCAGAAGGAGTCGATGCACATCGTTAAAAACTAAACTCATTGCTGTGAATGGTTTCTTGATTTGACTTCTGCTCCCCAGGTTTCTGTTTTGGGTGAGTGGCTGGGGAAGGGAAGGGAAGGATTCTTCTGAATCATTCTGTAACCCTGATTTCCTATAACTGGAAAGCCAAAGACAATCTTGCCTTGTTCTCCTTCCAGTAACTCTCCCACCCCCAAAATCTGGGAGTTTTTCAAGCCCCCAGGATCAAAGTCCTTTCTGTTCAGCAGGAAAAAAAAAAAGGATTTTAAATTTTTTTTGGCATCTCTGATTACATTTTGTCTTCTTTGACTGGTTTTCCAGGGGAAACAGCTCCGTTGCCCAAGCACTTCAGCTTTGGGAAAAGGAAGAAAGCATCCAAACACAATTCCTTTTTAAAGGGGAAAAAAAAATTGAGGTGGTGGGGGGAGAAGGGATTAAAGATGTGAGACGCAGGCAGGACCGAGAGGGTTTGCTTAAAGTGGGAAGCAATTTCTCATCCTTTGAGGAGCTAAGAGCAATTTTGGAAAAAGATGAGTTAGGAAGAGAAAACCATGAATGAGAGGACTCAGATCTGCATTTATGCATCACAGTCCCCTTAAATGACAGCTCTCAACCCTGCCAATTAGGGTTTAGGGCAGGGTTTGTCAAACGTGGCCACTTTAAGATATGTAGACTTCAACTCCCAGAATTCCCTAGCCAGCCATCGTAAAGCATGCTGACTGGGGGATTCTGGGAGTTGAAGTCCACGCATCTCAAAGCATGCTGACTGGGGAATTCTGGGAATTGAAGTCCACGCATCTCAAAGCATGCTGACTGGGGTATTCTGGGAGTTGAAGTCCACACATCTCAAAGCATGCTGACTGGGGAATTCTGGGAGTTGAAGTCCACGCATCTCAAAGCATGCTGACTGGGGAATTCTGGGAGTTGAAGTCCACGCATCTCAAAGCATGCTGACTGGGGAATTCTGGGAGTTGAAGTCCACGCATCTCAAAGCATGCTGACTGGGGAATTCTGGGAGTTGAAGTCCACGCATCTCAAAGCATGCTGACTGGGGAATTCTGGGAGTTGAAGTCCACGCATCTCAAAGCATGCTGACGGGGAATTCTGGGAGTTGAAGTCCACGCATCTCAAAGCATGCTGACTGGGGAATTCTGGGAGTTGAAGTCCACGCATCTCAAAGCATGCTGGCTTTGAGTTCAAATCCAGACACCTTAAAGTCACCGAGAAACACTGCTATAGAGGAAGACAAAGGTAATATTGGCAAAGAAATGGGAAACTGTGGGAGTTGACATCCATGCACCTTAGACTTGCCAAGAGTGGGTGTTCCAACATTAGAGGTTTTTAAGAAGAGCCTGGACAGCCACCTGTCTGAAATGGCATAGGGTTTCCTGCTTGAGCAGGGGGTTGGACTAGAAGACCTCCAAGGCCCCTTCCAGCTCTGCAATTCCGAGTAAGAAACACTGTGCTAATGGTTCATTGAGGATTTCTGTTCCCACTCTCCCTTCCTCACCACCAGCCAAGTTCTCGCTGAACTGGATCCAAAGCAATTTGCACACTTCGGGTGTCGCCAGCTGTCGCTGGCAACCTCACCGGAATTAACACAGTCCCATTGCCAAGCTTGGCTCAAGCAAGCAGGCCGGGTAGGGGAACTCTAGGAGTTGAAGTCCACCCATTTTAAAACATGCTGGTTTATGTTTCAAGCGCACTTCTGGGAAAAGGATGCAGCTACTTTAATGAGTCAGGGAAAAGGGGTGAATCGGTGCTTCTGGACAATCCATAGCTTCTCGTGAAGGCTGAATACGAAACTCTGCACAGTTGGGTTCATTACTCAGAAGATTGACACATATTCGTCAGGGGTGCAGCTTTGATAGCATGCGTCAAGTTTCCGAAAGATGCCCTAATTTATTCATGAGCCACGATCCAAACTTCAAAGGAAATATATTCATTTATTAGGAGCAACATTCCGGCAATACTGGGATGCAGTTAGGACTGATCCTACGTAGATTTATGTTCCCCTAGGACCCTGTCTCTCCCCTCCTCTCTGGCCATGTCATAAATCACATTCTCCAATTAACCACTTTGTCTGGCTGTGAAACCTAACACCCTCCTTCTGATTGCGGTCAGAAAGAATGTATGGAATTCACTTCAGTTCTCCCTCCCTCCTGCTCATGGCAACTGGAAAGCTTTGCAAGTTGACAGCATGGTTATAGTTACACACAGACACACAAACACACACACTCCTGGACAAGATAAATCTCGACCAGAGGATCTACCCAGTTCAAATCCAACAACCACCCTATGAGGTAGGCCAGGCAGAGAGAATCTTGACTCATGGCTTACATGACCGACCTCAGGTTCGAACTCGGGTCTCCCCAGGGTTCATCCAACCCAGGGGTGAAATCTACTTACCTTCCTTACTGGTTTGGAGGCTGCGCACCTGCACACCTTCTGTGCATGTGCAGAAGGTAAAAGAGCATTAAAACCAGGAAGTAATGACACCCGGGCAGCGATCACTACCGGATTGCCGAACCTCAGGGAAAAATCGCTACCGAATTGGACGGTCCGGTTTGGTCCGATCCGGGAGCATTTCATCCCTGATCCAACCCCTTCCTTACCGTCCCACGTCATTAATAATGACCCTGCCTGTGCAGGGTTCAAGCTGTCACTACAACTCCTCCATACAGACACACACCCATGTTCCTGGGCCACATATTTTGAACCCCGGACCTAACAATTGCAGAACGAGAATTGAAATCGACGAGTTAGCAGCCCTCTCTGGATTTGCCTAGGGTGGCATTTTCCAGTTGTACCGCTGAAATCCGTGGACTCTGCAGCCTTTTTCTGAGATAGCAAGAAAGTGCCACGTTAGGACCGGGCAGCTGATAATGGTTTATGAGGACACCTTGGCTTCCATACCTCGAAAGCAGTTTTTTGCTGGAGTTTTCTATTCCACGGCCAAATTTCTTGAAAACCAGTGAAAAACTCGAAAGCAGAAAAAAAATCCTTTATCAATGCAACTGAGAAAGAGAATGAATGCATAAAGAAACTTTTGAGCTGCATTTTATCCTGTCTTCAGCCAGAATGGCCCCAAGTCTTAATTCATAATCAAGATTTTGATTGGATTATTTTAGTCCGGGTCAAAAAACATTATAGCTTTCCAAGACCTGAGAATTCTGCGCAGTTCTGAATGTAGTTTATGAACCCAGCCAATTCTCCCAAGAAACCAGGGGTAACTCAGAAATAAATGTTTCCTATTTTGATGTACTTACACAGCCACAATTAATTTCCATTGTTAAGCAAGACAGTTGTTAAGCGAGTTTTGCCCCAGTTTACGACTTGTCTTCGTAGGAAGTTAGCACCCACCCCGCTCCTAGAAAAACGAGATATTTTAGGAAATATTAAAAGGGCAGATCAAATATTTTGGCCACCTAATGAGAAGGAAGGACTCAATGGAGGAGAGCCTAATGCTGGGAATGATGGAGGGCAAAAGAAGGAGGGGACGGCAGAGAAGGAGGTGGCTGGATGGAGTCACTGAAGCAGTCGGCGTGAGCTTAAATGGACTCCAGAGGATGGTAGAGGACAGGAAGGCCTGGAGGAACATTGTCCATGGGGGTCCTGATGGGTGGGACAGGACTTCCCAACTAACAATAACAACAACAAAGAGGAGAATATTTCCCCTAAAATCTCAGCCCCAGCCCCCTTTGTCAATGGGCCATTAAGGCCTGGGCCAGTCTATTCTACATAACAAAGATCTACCTCCTTGAGGCAGAGCCATATTAGGTTTTTTTTTCTTTTAAATGCCTCTGAGGATCCAAGCTGAGTTGCCTGATCATCAGAGGCATTTAAAAGAAAAAAAGCCTCTGCTGGATCAGGCAACTCAGCTGGAATCGTCAGAGGCTTTTGAAAGCATTTTTTTTACAACCTCTTCGCTCTGAAGAGGTTGTAGAGAAAAGGCTTTTAAAAGCCTCTGACGATCCCAGCTGAGCCGCGCGATCATCAGTGGCTTTTTTTTTTTTTTTTTACTTTTAAAAGCATTTTTTCAGCCGAAGAGGTTGTAGAAAAAATGTTTTTAAAAGTAAAAAAAAAAAGCCTCTGATTGATTGTGCAGCTCAGCTGGGCATGAGGGGGGCAGGATTTTTGCTACCGGTTCTCCGATCCACCCGCCTCCATCGCTACCAGATCGGGCGATCCGGTCTGACCCAGGAGCATTTCACCCCTGACTACATGTAATCTTTGCAGGGTGCCTTTCCAATATCTTGGAACTACAATTCCCAGGGTGCCCTGGGAATTCTGGGTGTTTGGAAACCAGCTCAGGAGACTAACCTAAAAAGTAAAAATTGCATAACCTTTTTTTTAAAAAAAAAGGCAGAAATGTTATCACGGCGTTTGGAGGAGGGGAAAAAAAGAAAGATTATTTGCTTGGTTTCTCCTTTCCAAGGCATTTGCAATTATTTTATTTTTATTTTTTTCAACTCAGCCTGGAAAAGGCGAGAGTTTATTAGCCAGGCTTGTTGTCCTGAACTCTGTAAAACATCAACTTGCAAAGCAATTATTAAATGCAAGACAGGGGAAGCTTTTGTCCTAACAAAAGAACTAACTTTGTAGCTACAGGCAATTCTCAGCCAGAGGTGGTCAAAAGCCCCCCCTGCCCCCCCGCCCCCAGTTTGCTTATCTTCTCCGAAAAACAAAAAACAAAAAACCTTCCAGCTATTTTTCCAGATGTCACTATCAACTCCGATCAAATCATCTTGAACTTTGGTTGCAGTGTTAAGCCAGGGTTACTTCAGGGCAAAGTTTGAAACGAGAAGCAAACTGTTTTCAGAAACATCAAGAGGCTGGACGGATGCAATTCTACCCCGAGGGAGAACATTTCTAAAACAGCCCTCTTGTGATGCTGAATTAATGGCCACAAAATGGATGAATGAAACTTATTTTAATGAGCTGAGCAGCCTGGGCTATTGCCAGCCTTTCGAAAGCCAGCTGTGGAACCTTTGCCTTTACATCTTTTATTTGTATTTATTTTATTGAAAAGATTTGTACGGCCGCCCGTATAAAAACAGAATTCTGGCCAACAGGACAACAACAAAGCTGTTTTCGTTCCCGCTCACTTATGAACAATCCCCCTATAACTTTTTTTTTCTGGCCTAAAGAAAAATGTTATTTTATTATATTTGACAGTCTTGGACACTCAGGAAAACAAGGGCTGGAGAGAGAGAGAGAGAGAAAAAATGGTATACAGTAACCAGTTATCAAATTTGCAGGCAGTTGCTATAGCCTTGTTTTATGCAAGTAGTCCTCGACTTACGACTATCACTGAGCGCAAAATTTCCATGGCTAAGCAAGAGAGTTCTCAGGTGAGTTAGCCCCACTTTAATGATCTTTCTCGCCATAATTGTTAAGTGAATATTGACTTTGCTTGCCAGAAGGTCGCAAAAGAGGACCGAATGACCCAGGAACACTGCAACGGTCATAAGTATGAGTCGGTGGCCAAGCATTTGAAGTTTGATTAGGTGACCCTGGAGATGTTGCGACGGTCGTAAATGTGAAAAAGGGTCGTAAATCATTTTTTTCCCGGTGACGTTGCAACTTTAAAACAGTCACTAAACGAATAGTTATAAGTTGAGGACTATCTGAAATCACTTGATTGGCACCAGAGGTTTACCTCCATCCTATGGAAGGAATTATCCCCATTTGTGCAAATTTGCACACGAGCAAATAAGGCTGTTTTGGGATCAGTTCAGCCTCCAATGAGGGAGCTAATCTGTTTTATAGGTAGTTCTTGATTTGCAACTATTCGCTCAGTGACTGTTGAAATGGCACTGAAAAAAGGGATCTATGACTGATCCTCGCACTTGCAATAACCCCCGTGCCACATGATCAAAATTCAGGCAGTTGGCATGTATTTACGACGATGGACCCAGCCCCCAGCCCGGTCATCTCATGATGCCTCATGTAGAACTTTAAAATTCCTGCATATCCAGAAAAAGATCTCAGTGATTAACAGTAACAGAGTTGGAAGGGACCTTGGAGCTCATCTAGTCCAACCCCTGCTCACGCAGGACGCCTCTACTAGGGATTCGAACCGCCGACCTTTTCTGATCGACGAGCTCAGTGTCTTAGCCACTGAGCCACCTAGTCAGGTGCTCAGCCTCAGTGCTGACTCTGCCATTAGATAAAGCGCAGAGCTTGTTACCGCATGTGGAATGAAGGTTTTGCATGTGAGTGTGTGTTTGTGAGTGTGTGAGTGTGTGTTAGTGCAGCACAGCTGGATGTAAAACAAGGCCGGCCTCAGCTAAATCGGTGGTGCCCTCGTCCCTCTCTTACATGATCAACCCAATTAGGAATTTTGTGGAAGGAGACGCCTTGAAGGGAAACTGTGTGCCAATTGTGTTGTTGGTTTTTTTTGTTTTCTTTTGCAAAGCGAAGTTGTGTGTCGACTTGGCAGCCTGCCTGAAGAGATCTTAGAAAGTCCCTGCTCTGGGCAGTGAGTCAGAGTCACAAACTCCGAATGGCTGTGTTGTTCTCAGCAGCCCAAACCCAGATTCTGCTTTTGATGACCTCCTGTTCAACAGTAACTTTTGACCAACTAAAAATCTAATCGGTCTTCTTGGGCAATCGGGCCAGATAGAATCAGCATGTCATGTCCCCCTCCCCCCCCCACACACTCCCTTCTCTCTCTCTCTCTTTTTTTCAGATTTAAACTTAAAAACACACACAGATACACAATCACATTGGGGTTCTATGCCACTGTTTCCCAAACTTTAAGATGGGTGGACTTCAACTCCCACAATTCCCCAGTCAGCATGTCCACACATCTGAAAGATTTCTGGCTGAGGAATTCTGGGAGTTGAAGTCCACCCAACTTAAAGCATGCTGTTTGGGGAATTCTGGGAGTTGAAGTCCACCCAACCTAAAGCAGGCTGGTTGGGGAATTCTGGGAGTTGAAGTCCACCCAACTTAAAGCACGCTGTTTGGGGAATTCTGTGAGTTGAAGTCCACACAGCTTAAAGCACGCTGGCTGGGGAATTCTGGGAGTTGAAGTCCACCCAACCTAAAGCAGGCTGGTTGGGGAACTCTGGGAGTTGAAGTCCACCCAACTTAAAGCACGCTGTTTGGGGAATTCTGGGAGTTGAAGTCCACCCAACTTAAAGCACGCTGGCTGGGGAATTCTGGGAGTTGAAATTCACATTCTCTGTTTAGCAACTGTTCAAAATTACAACAGAACTTAAAAAGTGAGTTATCACTGATCATTGCGGCTTCCAACAAACAAGTTGTAAAATCAGGTGTGTCTCACCTAACAATCACCTGGCTTAGCAAAGGAAATTCTGAACCTAATTGTGGCCCTAAGTCGAGCTTACTATCTGTATTCCATTTTATGTTACCTTTCCTTTCCTTTCCTTTCCTTTCCTTTCCTTTCCTTTCCTTTCCTTTCCTTTCCTTTCCTTTCCTTTCCTTTCCTTTCCTTTCCTTTTATTTTATTTTCTCCTGCCTCCTCCTATTTCCCCCCAAAAAACAACAACTTGTGAGGTGGGTTGGGTTGAGAGAGAAGGACTGGCCCCAAGTCACCCCTATGTCTTTCAGACCTAAGGCAGGACTAGAACTCACCAGCTCCTGGTGATTGGCCCAAAGTCACCCAATCGTCTTTCACACCTAAGGTGGTACTAGAACTCACAGTCTCCTGGTAATTGGCCCCAAGTCACCCAACCTTCTTTTGTGCATTAGGTGGGACTAGAACTCGCTATCTCCTGGTGATTGGCTCCAAGTCACCCAGCTGGATTTCATTGGTAAGGTGGGACTAGAACTCACACTCTCCCACTTTCGAGCCTGGTTTCCTTCACCACCAGACCAAACTGGCTCTCAATTTTGTTGGCTTATATTTAGTCAGGTGTCAGGTTGTGTACCAACTGAAGAAATACACGTACAAGAAATAAATACAAATAAATAAAATAACAATCAAGCGCACCCAATGTCACAGGTAGAATAAGAAGAAAATATGCCCAGCTATATTTGTATGTGTCCTGACATTTCAGAAGCTGCCTCCTTTTCCAGGTTTCCACATCTGGAAAAGGCCGTTTCTTTGCACGCCTAGGAAAGGAACCAGAGCTCGTTGCCACCTGGGAATGGAAGTAGTTTCTTTGCACACTTTTCCCAGGCGGGCAAAGAGCTTGGTGTGCAAAGAAACAGTCTCCTTTCCCAGATGTGCAAAGAAACTGCCTCCTTTCTCAGGTGTGCCAAGTGCTTGGTGTGCGAATAAAATGCCTCCATTTCCAGTTGTGCAAAGAGCTTGATGTGCAAAAAAAAAACAAAAAAACCCAAAACTTCCTTTCTCAGGTGTGAAAAAAAATCCCTCCTTTTCCAGATGTGCAAAGAGCTTTGTGCACAAAGAAACTGCCTCCTTTCTCAGGTGTGCCAAGCACTTGGTGTGCGAATAAAATGCCTCCATTTCCAGTTATGCAAAGAGCTTGATGTGCAAAAAACAAAACAAAACCTCCTTTCTCAGGTGTGCAAAAAAAATTCCCTTCTTTTCCAGATGTGCAAAGAGCTCTGTGCACAAAGAAACGGCCTCCTTTCGCAGGTGTGCAAAGAGCTGTTATTTCTTTCCCTCTTTTTTTCACCCTGGAGATGTCAGGGTTAAGCCAACGTGTGCAAGTGGTGATGGAGATTAAACTTTGTCCCCAATGCCACCATGGCAAACTTTTTTCTTTCTTTTTTTGTTGTTGTTCTTCCAGCTGCTGACTCTGCCAGGGCCGCCCCTTTCCTCCACCCCCCACCCACCCCCCAGGCTGAGCTGGGTATTTAAAAGTCTGCGGAGGAGAAGAGCTCCCAGGACAAACTTCCCGGGAGTCGGCAGAAAGGGAGGTGAAAAGCAGAATTCATTGGCCACTCGGTGGGTTCTTGTTTTTGGCTCTTTGCATCATTTTTTTCCCTTCCCTTGGGATGGTGGCTGGTTGCAAACCGGGTTAGAAACAGGAGTGAGGGGTGGGGATTGAATACCCTCTCACTCCCTCCCCACCAGGGCAGATGGTAGCTCTAGCCAGTGATAGCAATGCAAATGCAGAAACCTTGAAGGAAGCAAACAGAAATTGGGATCTAATGGGGTTTCTTGGATGAATCTAGATTCTTGTTGAATCTAACAGTGCAGAAATGTCATTTCTGGGTTATCATAGAATAAAACGGAATAACAGGACAGAATAAAAATAGAGCTGAGCCTGGATCTGGGGGAATTTGGGGAGAGGTCTTAGGGTCCAAATTTCTGGGGGGCGGGGGCGAGAGTGGAAAAGAAATCTCTCCTTCTCATTTCCCCTAAATTCATCCCCTAACCTGTTGTGCTTCTCTCTCTTTTTTCCCCACCCAAGGGATCGACCCATCACCATGAAACTCTTCGCTCTACTCTTCGCCGTGGGGCTGCTGAGTGGTAAGTAACCAAGTTGAGATGTGCAGTTTTTTGAAGGAAGGGAGGGGGGGGAGATAGAAAAATAAGTAAGCCGTCTGTTTTTAAAAACCGTGTTTTGGTTCCCTTGAATGCCGTTGGCATGTAGACGATGCCTCTCCTTCGCAGAGAGGTGGAGCTTCCATAGACAGTGGCAGGGTAGCTCTGAGTTCTCAGGCAACACTGAATAAGAGAATAACCGAGTCGGGAAAGGACCTTGGAGGTCTTCTAGTCCAACCTGGAGCAGGAGAAGCCTATAGCAGTTCGGACGAATGGCTGTCCAGTCTCTTCTTGAAAGCTTCCAGTGATGGAGCATCCTAAAGTTAATTCTTAATTGTTCTCACTCTGAGGAAATTTCTTCTTAGTTCTAGGTTGGTTCTCTCCTTGATTAGCTTCCAGCCCTCCGTAGTTAAACAGGAGGTAAAAATGAGGGGGGGGTCTCTGGGCAGGAGGAGGGTCTCCGTAAGGGTCTTTGTCTCTAAACACTGGAAGATGGACTGGCTGAATTTATTTTCCAAACCATCAGACAAGGAATAATGGATGGAAACTGATCAAGGAGAGATTCAACTTAGAAATAAGGAGAAATTTTCTGATAGGGAGAACAACCAACCAAAATGGAATAGAAAATGAGTTCAGAAGTTGTGGGAGCTTCATCGCTCGAGGCTTTCAAGAAGAGACCGGACTGCTACCTGTCCAAAATGGTGCAGGGTCTCCTGCTTGGGGCCGGGGGGGGGGGGGGGGTTGGACTAGATGACCTACAAGGTCCCTTCCAACTCTCTATTATTCTATCTTTTTCAAATGTATGGTTTGATCCAGAGGGACTCAACTTCCCACAATATGCTAGACTAGGCTCAGATATGGCCGAGTATAATAGAATAGAATAGAATAGAATAGAATAGAATAGAATAGAATAGAATAGAATAGAAGTAGAGTAGAGTAGAGTAGAGTAGAGTAGAGTAGAGTAGAGTAGAATAGAATAGGAGTAGAGTAGAGTAGAGCAGAGCAGAGCAGAGCAGAGTAGAGTAGAGTAGAGTAAGTAGAGTAGAGTAGAGTAGAGTAGAGTAGAGTAAAAGAATAGAATAGAATAGAATAGAATAGAATAGAATAGAATAGAATAGAATAGAATAGAATAGAATAGAATAGAATTTTTTGATTGGCCAAGTGTGATTGGACACACAAGGAATTTGTCTTGGTGCATATTTTGTGGGAAGTCAATGAACGAGTGTATTGCCGTATAGCAGGACATCCTTTTTTAAATGAAAGATGGCATTTAGATAGTCCTCGACTTACAACACTGAAAAAAAAACAGATTTATGAAAAGCACTTAGAACCGTTGCAGCCTCCCTGCAGTCACGTGATCAAAATCTGGACACTTGGCAACTGGCATGTACTTATGTCTGCTGTAGCATCCTGGGGTCATGTGATCACCACTTGTGATCTTGCTAGGTGGCTTCCGACAAGCAAAGTCAATGGGGTTGGGGATGTGTGGGGTAAACAGAATTTGAGTCATGCTTAAATACTGAAGAATTAAGTATTTCATCAGACTCCAGTAAATGACACAGGCCTGAATTCCAGTCTGTTTCCTGTCTCCCATCTAGCCTCTGGGACTCCTTGCCACAACAAAGCTCTGCGATAAGTGAGGACATCCTGCATAAGGACAGGAGGGCACTGTACTTAACCACAGGGGAAAAAACACACACCAGGAAGCAGTTTCTTGTTGTGGCTTGTCCTGCTTGTGTAGTAGAACCTGGGCTGCTCGCTATATTTCAACTTTTAGCCTACCTTGCAGGGTTATTGTGAAGATAAAGGAGCGGTGGGGGGGAAGGGATAAAAAATTAAGAAAAGGTTCGACAAGGCCAATGTGCTTAGGCAGGAGAGGGGTGGGGGCTGGATTTAGGAGAAAGAGGAGGAAGAATTTCAGCCAAAGAGAGTTCCAATAAAGGAGAATATTTGTAGCTCAGGGTTGAAATGAGATATTTAGTCTTAGCACTGATGAGGTTACCTAGTTGGGTCGTGAAACATCTCCAAGAAAACGACCAAGCTCAGAGAACACCGAGGTCCCCTCAAATTATCACTTGCTATAGATAGTCATGGATTAATCTGAGCCTTCCTTCCTTTCCCCTGAGCTGATTCCTTCCACATGTGCTGGAGTTCAGGTCCCATAATGCCCAGCTAATGTGGCCACGATAGCTACAGGATTATGGGACCTGGTGCAGCGTTTCTAGAGGGCGCCAGATCAGGGAAGACGGCGGCATTCGTTGCAAAGTTGACAATCGTACTTGGAGTACCGACACCTCCTCAAGAAACTACTTAGTCCAACTACTTACTTGGTCCTACAGAGGACCAAGGGCGTGCTTTCTGGTCGGCGGGTCCTGAGTTCGAAACGTCCCAATCGAGACATCTATTCCTTTTTGTGTCCCCGTCCCCCCCCCCCATTATTTGCGTGCAGCCTCCTGGGCCAACCCCTTCTTTCAAGACGAGCCAAAATCCAAATGGGAGGAAATGGTGAATGCCTTCTGGGGTTACGTCACCAAGGCCGCGAACGTGGCAGATGACATCACTGCCCAGATCAGGACCTCGCAGCTCAACAGGGAACTGGAGTGAGTGTTTTTGTTATTTTTTATCCCACCTTTATTATTTTTATAAATAACGCAAGGCAGTAAACAAAACGGATAGTCCTTCCTCTCCCTGGTTTCTCCACAACAACAACAACAACCCTGAGAGGTGGGTTGGGTTGAGAAGGAAGGGCACTGGTCCAAAGCCACCCAGTTGGTTTTCATGGCTAAGGTGGGACTAGAACTCACTGTCTCCTGGTGATTGGCGCAAAGTCACCCAGCGGGCTTTCCTGCCTAAGGTGGGATTAGAACTCCCTGCCTCCTGGTGATTGGTCCAAAGTCATTCAGCAGGCGTTCATGCCAAAGGTGGGACTAGAACTCTCCGTCTCCTGGTGATTGGCGCAAAGTCACCCAGTCAGCTTTCATTTTATTTATTTATTTATTTGTTTGTTTGTTTATTTATTTATTTATTTTATTTATCATATTTGTATACCGCCCTACTCCCGGAGGACTCAGGGCGGTGAACAGCCAAGATAAAAATACAAAGAACATACAAAAGTTAAAAAACTATTAAAAACAGATTAAATAATTTGGGCTCAAAAAACAAATTTAAGACATCCAATTTATCTAAAAACATTTAAAACCCAATTTAAAAGGGAGAGTTAGGCCAGGCCAGCCTGTTGGAATAAAAACGTTTTTAGGGCGCGGCGGAAGATGCGTAAGTCTTAGATCTTCCCTATCTCCGGGGGGAGCTCGTTCCAGATGGCAGGTGCCCCCACAGAGAAGGCTCTCCCCCTGGGGGCTGCCAGTTGACATTGTTTGGCCGACGGCACCCTGAGGAGCCCCTCTCTATGGGAGCGAACTGGTCACTTTTCATGCCAAAGGTGGGACTAGAACTCTCCGTCTCCTGGTGATTGGCCCAAAGTCACCCAGCAAGCTTTCATGCCAAAGGTGGGACTAGAACTCTCCGTCTCCTGGTGATTGGCCCAAAGTCACCCAGCAAGCTTTCATGCCAAAGGTGGGACTAGAACTCTCCGTCTCCTGGTGATTGTCACAAAGTCACCCAGTGGACTTTCATGCCTAAAATGGGACTAGAACTCCCTGTCTCCTGGTGATTGGCCCAAAGTCACCCAACATGCCTAAGGCTTTCATGCCTAAGGTGGGACTAGAATTCACCACCTCCTGGTGATTGGCCCAAAGCCCCCAGCCGCCTTTCATGCCTCGGGCAGGACTAGAACTCCTGGCCTCCTAGTTTCTAGCCTGGTCCTTCACCATTCCTAAACCAACCTGGCTCTCTTAGACCAATAACATAGCTATGTAAATATGATGCATCCGAGGAATTGACTCCCTTGGCTTCTCTTGTCTCCTCAGTGGCCTTATCACTGACACCATGGCTGAGGTGGAAGTCTACACGGATGATCTGCGTTCCAAGTTTGGCCCCTATACCCAAGAACTACAGGACCGCCTGACGAACGAAGTGTCCACCCTGACCGGGAAGTTGAGAAACGACATGGAGGAGACCAAGGGCAAGCTGCTCCAATATTGCCGAGACACCCGCCTGATGATCGACCACAACGTGGACACGGTGAAGTCCCAGTTCAACCTCTTGTTGCGCAAGCTGAAGAAACGTCTCACCAAGGACGCCGAGGAACTGCGTCAGAAGCTGGGGACCTACGCTCAAGAGCTGAGAACCAACACCGACGAGAAAGTCAGCTCCGTCCGCCAGAACCTGGAGCCCTACCTCTCCAACATCCGCGAAAAGGGACAGGAGAGAATCCAGGCCCTGCAACAAGCCATCGGAGAGCAAAGCCAAATGGTCCGCCAGCAGCTTAGCAGCCGCGTTCAGGAGCTCCAGAACCAGTTCCAGGAGAAACTTCAGGAGGTGAAAAGTGCCTTTGACCAAGCCGTTGACAAACTTCGCCAGTTGGTCAACCCTCTTTTGGAGGACATGGGCATCCAAGCCGAGACCGGGGTGGAGGAGATCAACCAGGAGCCATAAGTTGACCTGTGCCTTCAGCAAACCCTCCTGCTTCGTCTCCTTGGAAACCAAACTTGAGGGCCTCTTGGTTGAGATGGGTCTTGATAGGCCAGCCATGTATTAACCTAACCTTCCCAACTGGCTGAGAGCCCTCCAGGTGTGTGGCATGATGTCCTCCAGCATTGGGCTTGCAAGCCGACACAACTGGAGCACGCCAGATTTTTTTGGGGGGGGGGAGAGACTGCACTAACCTCATGCTTCTTTTTGCACAAGCCCCATCGTCCCCTTGAATGAGAGTTTGCCATTCGGCCCTCTTAACCATCTCTCCCCCTTTCCAGTCTCGTATTAACCCAAGTTCTGTGTTGCACTTGTGAATTCGTCCTAGGAAGATCCTGGAACGATTCCTGATGCCCGTTTCCCCTTCTCACTGTAACATCTTGCATTCCAGATACGTCACCCACCATCCTTCCTCAGCTTTACTGGTGTTTTGATCTGTAACAATAAAATATACTTTGGATATGAATCTCTCTTGGTCACTTGGCATTTTTTTTCTGCTTGGGATGGGTATGGACCTCAACCTAGGAACACTTTTGCAGAGGGGAAATAAAGATTTAATGGCAGGTGCTGTGTCCTGTTCCCATTCCAGAACAGAACGGGGTATTTTTTTAAAAAGCCTCCTTTCCATCTTTACAACCTATAGCAAAAACCTTGGCCTGAAAACTGCAGGAATGGCAGAGTCTGACATGATAGAATGGAAGAAATGCAGACTCATAAACTGAAATAGAATAGAATAGAATAGAATAGAATAGAATAGAATAGAATAGAATAGAATAGGAAAATAGAAAATAGAAAATAGAAAATAGAGAATAGAATATAGAAAATATAGAAAGAACAGAACAGAACAGGAAAATAGAATATAGAAAATAGAGAAAGAATAGAATAGAATAGAATAGAATAGAATAGAATAGAATAGAATAGAATAGAATAGAATAGAATAGAATAGAATTCTTTATTGGCCAAGTGTGATTGGACACACAAGGAATTTGTTTTAGGTGTCTTAGGTGTACATAAGGAGAATAAAATATATTAATCAAGAATAAAAAGATACAACACTTAGTGATATTCAAGGTTACTAATAAGCTATCAAATCGTACTTAAGAAATAAATAAAAACATAAGTTGAAAGACGCAAGCAACATGGTTATAGTCATAAGTGGGAAGAGATAGATACTAGTAAGGAAGAGAAGAATAATAGTAATACGGTCTTAGCAAATTATTTGACAGTGTTGTGGGAATTAGTTGTTAAGCATTCGGGGAAAAAAACTGTTCTTGTGTCTAGCTGTTCTGGTGTGCAGTGCCCTATAGCGTCGTTTTGAGGATAGAAGTCAAAACAATTTATGTCCAGGAGGTGAGGGGTGTGTAGATATTTTCACAGCTTTCAATTCAGAAAATGAAAGAAAGGAGAAAAAAAGGAAAGAAAAAAGTGAAGAGAGATAGAAAAAGAAACATTTGAAGAGAAAAAGTCCCGAAGAAACCAAAAAGGGTTTATAAAGAAGCGATTCTCCGTCTTTAGAGCAGTTGCAAGCATCCTTACCCTTTCCTATTTAAAAGTTTAAAATATCTTTCCCTTCTTCCCACATTCAGCCCTCTTTGATCAGCAAATCCATAAATCACCAGATCAAAATAATCTGCTTTTGTAATGTTTGGCCCTGCCAACAGACCCCCTGAAGAAATATTTTAGAGGTTAAAAAAATTTTGGAGGTTATCTACATTGTCTTATTGAAGAATGATGCTAGTCCAATTACAGGTAGCCCTCGACTTACAACAGCTCATTTAGTGACCATTCAAAGTTACAATGGCCCTGATTTACAACCAATTTTCATGCTTATGACCCTTGCGGCATCCCTATAGTCACCTGATCAACATTTTGGATGCTTGATAACTGGTTCATAATGGGGCAAAACTCATTTCTCACTTAGCAACATAAATGGTGGTCATAAGGTTACCTGTGCAGCGATTTTACTTTTTTTAAAATTTGGCTTTCATTTTTTTAAAAAAGAGAGATCTTAGCAATATGTTTTGACCGACAACTGGAGGCAAAAACATATGAAGAACGGTTGCAGGAACTGGGTATGTCTAGTTTAATGATAAGAAGGACTAGGGGAGACATCTGGATCAGAGTGTTTTTAAAAAAACCTACAAAAAGCAGTTAATTTTACTGATTTCTTTTAGCTGGCTGCCTCCTTTTGATTTAATTCAGAATGATGAGCCCCAGATAATAAAATAGGAGGTATGTGACAAGCATGTCTTTAGCCATCCGAAATGTGATTTTATTTTATTTTCTAATTTAGTGCATTTGGCAAAACCATCCTTTCGAAAGCGCAGCACAAATTTTATTTCCCAAGATTTAACTTTTTGGTCAAATTTCTCAACATTGCTAGGGAAGGTGGTATCAAACCTGTTTTAAACTGATGTAAAATTGCAAAATAAGTGTGTTTTAAGGGAGGAGCCGGCAAGCCAGATTGTTAAAAACAGGTTATTCTGTTATTATGACAAAAATGGTTTCATTTAGAATTTTTTACTGATTTAATTTACATATTTCACTGGAGAAAAAGAGAAGCGAGATTTACTGCGGGACGGGCGTGCCAAAAAAAGGTGCAAATGATAATGCTTTGGTAAGAATACATCGGGAATATTGCATCCAGTTTTGGTCACCTCGATGTAAAAAAAGATGCTGAGACTCTAGAAAGAGTGCAGAGGAGAGCAATGAAGATGATTAGGGGACTGGAGGCTAAAACATATGAAGAATGGTTGCAGGAACTGGGTATGTCTACTTTAATGAAAAAAAGGACTAGGGGAGACATGATAGCAGTCTTCCGATATCTCAGGGGCTGCCCCAAAGAAGAGGGAGTCAAGCTATTCTCCAAAGGACCTGAGGGCAGGACAAGAAGCAACGGATGGAAACTAACCTGAGTGGCGTAGGAGGCTAATGCCTCCTACTAAGACAGCATTTAACATCCAGCTGCCTACAATTACCGCAAATTCAATTCTCCCCAGGCTCAAGGTCGACTCAGCCTTCCATCCTTTCTAAGGTGGGTAAAATGAGGACCTGGTTTGTGGGGGCAATAAGCTGACTTTGTATAAAAATATACAAAAGTGTGAAGGCTATTGCTTAACGCATTGTAAGCCGCCCTGAGTCTCCGGAGAAGGGCGGCATATAAAAATAAATAAATAAATAAATAAATAAACAAACAAACAAACAAATAAATAATCAAGGAGAGAAGCAACCTAGAACTAAGGAGGAATTTCCTGAGAACAATTAATCAGTGGAACAACTTGCCTCCAGAAGCTGCGAATGCTCCAACATTGGAAGTTTTTAAAGAAGAGAACGGATCTTTGTCTGAAACGGGATAGGGTTTCCTGTCTGAGCTGGGGGATGGACTAGAAGACCTCCAAGGTCCCTTCCGACTCTGTTATTCTATAGTTGCAATTGTGCAATGGAAGACCTGTTTCTTGCACACGACACACCTAAAACAGGGCTTTAATTGGGCAAGTGTGTCCTTCATCTTGATTTGTTCAACCCTCCCTGTGAGAATATGTGCAATAGGAACAGTATCTGATATGTTTTATTATCACTTTAATGAATGCCTTGAATAGCCAAATAAATTCAGATTCAAATCAGTCCCGAGTTGCGGAGAAATGGCTGAGCTAAAGTCCTGTGGTGGTTTCCTTGCTTTGGAATCAGGCTGTCATGAAAATCCAGCCTCTGTGACTTGTAAACTAAGATTTGTGGCTTAAAATCATCGATTAAGCCAGCCCATTATTGGCTGCTTCAGCTGACCCTGGCTTAATGCTATGTGTGGGCATCCAACTGAAGAGAAACGGAAGTGCTTTCTTGCAAAGAGTGAGATGGGTATGGGAAGGAGATAAAAAAATATCTCCTTGCCAGAATTTGTCAGATGAGTGGATTTCAATTCCCAGAATTCCTCAGCTGGTTAGGGAATTCTGGGAGTTAAGCTCCACAGGTACTGGCTAGATAATTTTGGAAGTTGAAGTCTACAAATATTGGCTAAGGAATTCTGGGAACTGAAGTCCACAGATGCCGACTAAGGAATTCTGAGAGCTGAGGACCACAGATGCTGGCTAGATAATTTTGGAAGTTGAAGTCTACAAATATTGGCTAAGGAATTCTGGGAGCTGAAGTCCACAGAGGACAACTAAGGAATTCTGGGAGCTGAAGTCCACAGATGCCGACTAAGGAATTCTGGGAGTTGAAGTCCACAGATGCTGACTAAGGAATTCTGGGAACTGAGGTCCACAGATGCTGGCTAGATAATTTTGGAAGTTGAAGTCTACAAATGTTGGCTAAGGAATTCTGGGAGTTGAAATCCATAGATGCCACCTAAGGAATTCTGGGAGCTGAGGTCCACAGATGCTGGCTAGGAGATTCTGGGGGTTGTAGTTCACACATCTTAAGGTTAAGAAATACCATTGTAACCAGAAGGGAGGAAAGGGAAGGGAAAAAAATTAAATTTTCTGCCAGTTCAACTGAGTGTCCTTTTCCCACTTTCCTCCATGGATGAGTGACAGTTGTGTCGATTCTTGTTCAAGTCCAGCCAAAACCTTTCCTCCACTTTTCCTCTCCTTTCCCACAAGATAAGACGTCTAGCTTGCCACCCACAACTGTCTTCTCACTTCGGCAACCACAACGATGAGCTGTCTTGAAATGTTCTCCACACCCAGAGGAGGCCTCAAAGTGAACAAGCTGAACTTGAACCCAGCCTCAACAGAACAGCCCCTGTTTTGTGGCTTTCCGAGCTTATTGGACTACAATGCCTTTCATTCCCAGCTAACGTGGGCCTTGATGCTTGGGAAGGGTCCAACACCTCTGGAGCGTGAAAGGTTGGCCCAAAAATTATAAAATTACAGGTGGTTTACCCGTCTTTAAACTGATCTCACAAGATACAGGTAATCTTTGACTTACAACAGTTTGTATAGTGACCGTTCTTAAAAACGTATGACTGTTTTTCACACTTATGACTGTTGCAGAGCCCCATGGTCATGTAATCAAAATCCAGGTGCTTGGCAACTGGCTTGTACTTATGACAGTTGCAGTATCCTGGGGTCATATGATCACTTTTTGCTACCTTCTGCCAAGCAAAGTCAACGGGGAAGCCAGATTCGCTTAACAACCTTGTTACTAACTTAACAACGGCAGTGATTCGCTTAACGACTCTGGCAAGAAAGGTCATAAAATGGGGCAATCCTCACTTAACAGCTATTTCGCTTAGCAACAGAAATTTTGGGCTCGATTGTGGTCATAAATTGAGGATTATACCTCTCATTGGTTTCACCAGAGGTCACGGGCTAAACCGCAGTCAGACATAAAGGAAGCCACAAAAAGTGGTTTACCAAACACCATTGTGAATTCTTGCAAGATGCTAAGCTGACCAAGCAAATTTAACGGGGATAGTTTTTCTTATGTATGATGTACTCTGAAGGTGGCATTGAGTTTCGTTCTACGAGGTACAATGAAAAATAAAAGTAAACTAACTAATTCATGTGAAAGCTAAATCATGATGGCTTAGCACAGTGATGGCTAATCTTTTTGCCGTTGCGTGCCAAAAGCGTGGGGAGCGTGGGGGGGTGTCGTGCGCATCTGTGCCCACACCCATAATTCTATGCGACCCACCCCCTCGTGAATGCGCGTGCGTCCCCCCTGCACTCCCCCTACTTTCGGCATGTGATGGCATTGTAGCCCTGGTTTTCGCCCTCCGCAGGCTCCAGAGCCTTTCTAGGAGCCTGGGGAGGGCGAAAACAGCCTTCCCCATCCTCCCTGGAGGCCCTCCGGAAGCCGGAAATGGCCCATTTGCTGACTTCTAGCAGGACCAAAAGGCCGTTTTTGCCCTCCCCAGGCTCCAGAGCATTTCTAGGAAAAAAAAATTTCTAGAAAAATTTTTTTTCTAGAAAAACAGGCCTCCCCCTCGGCCCCCCCAAGGTCCTCCAGAGGCCTGAAACAGCCTGTTTCCCTACTTCCGGTGGGCCCAGAAGCCCTGAAAATAAGCTGAGCTCCCGTGCCCACTGATATGACTACGCGTGCCACCTGTGGCATGCGGACCATAAGTTCGCCATCACAGGCTTAGCGTGTCTCCTGATCGAGGGCTGATTTTCACAGCCCAAAAGGTGATTCAGTTTGGTTTAGTCCGTCATACAGACCTGCTCTATAAGTTACGATTTGTGTCTTCTCGTGTTCCATGCCTCTAATCATGGTTTATCGGGTGAACAACCGTTCAGCCAACTGAACTGAGGTGGTGGGATGGATCCGGAAGGGATGCGGGACCGAATCCCACAAAATCAAAAATTGCTTTAAAAAAAATAAATAAACCATTGCAGCTGAAACAACACCTACCGTATTTACAAAACAACTCAGTCTTTGTTTTGGATTTGACTCCAGGGCACGTGGTTTCTTTGTGGTGGGGGCTGCAAAACCTCTTGGGAGTTGGCCCACAGGATGGAAACAAGATCAGACAAGAAGCAGAATAAATAGTTCACACGCCAGGCGAATGAATGTAGACTACAATTTCACCAAAGGAAGAGAACCGCATTTGAAATGCTAATTTAGCCAACGTCGCTTTGTAACCAATACAGAAAACCAAACCTTAGCAATCCTTTAGAAGTGACATGGATTCGACTAGGCAAAATTGAAAGGAAATTGGAAAGAAAGTACGTATTAATAGAAAATTGGGGATGCCCAGATACCAAATAGGGGAAATATCGGACAACAAAGGAAAAAGAAAGAAGAGAGGAGTAGAGGGTAAGATAGAAGAGGAGAGGGAGAGAGAGGAATGGAAGAAAAGGGAAAGGAGAGGAAGAAAAGATGGGGAAAAAGAGTAGGAGAGAAGGTTAGAAAGGGGGAAAGAGGGGAGGAGTGGGGGAAAGGAAGTAGGGAAGAGGAAGGAGAGAAGGAGAGGAGAGGAGGTAGGGAAGGGAAAGAAAGAAGGAGAAGAAGGTTTGTTGTAAAATGAGGGGAAAGACAGAGCAACCCCAAATCTAATTAAAATGTTTTATTGTTATGGTTTCTTTAGAAAAAATATGTATATGTTTGATCAATTACGGATAAGAGAATGTACATTTACAATATGTGTGTTAGAAATAAAAATAAAAATCTTTTCAAAAGACAAAAAAAAAAAAAAAAAAGAAGAACTGACATGGATTGACCCTGAATTTTTACGGTGCGCTTTGCCAGTTAAAAACTGGGGATCAGAGAGAAGACCAAAAAAAAGCATATTTTGAACAAAATAACAAAGGAAATCCATTGTACAGATACTCCTCTATTTACAACGGTTCGTTCAGTAAGTGTTCGAAGTTACAAAAAGTAACTTATGAATGTTTTTCACACTTACGACCGTTCTAGCTTCCCCATGATCACAAGAATCAAAATTTGGATGCTTGCTAACTATCTCATATTTATGACGGTTGCAACGTCCCAGAGTTACATGATCCCCCTTACATGATGCTTAAATCTGGAGGGAAGGAATGTCGAACCACTTAAATGTGAATATTGGCTTTAAACCATCGTGCAGAACGTGAGAAATTGGCAGAAACAAGAGGCTGACGGCAACATGAGTGTTACTGAAGTGAGCCAGAACTGAAAATTAGTATGTTGCGTTGGAAGAAATGTCCATCTGGATTCAGTTCCAAATGGGGAGAAAGACACTGGGAACATGTTGGCTGCTGGGGAAGATGGTTTTAATGGTGGACAGGATCACATGCCTTGAAGATCTTGGGTGAAGAGAAAAAAAAAAAGGGAAGCAATGCTGTGGGTGCCTGGGTTTTATGCCCTCGCTGGGCTTTTGAATTTGAGCTTGTATTCTGATTGGTTGTCAGAATCCCATGGGGCTTTGTAGGTTGTCTGTGTCCCAGGCTTGGTTGAGCCATGCTGGGTGATGATGTAACGAAAGGGGCTTTGGGCAATTCCTATTATGGTTCTGCTTGAAGGAGGGAGATCTTTGTTATGTAGAATTGACTGGCCCAGGCCTTAATGGGGGTGGGTGGGGGCTGAGTTTCTGCCTCCTTTTTAGGAGAAATATTCTGCCCTTTTAATATTTCCTAAAATATTTCATTTTCCAAGGAGAGGGTTGGGTTTTAACTTACTACAGTTGCTTGTTACCATCTGCTGACGGCCACTCTTATTGCTCACGTAAATCAGTGTTTCTCAGGCTTGGCCGCTTTTAAGATTTGTGGACTTCGACTCCCAGAATCCCCCAGTCAGCTGGCTGGGGAATTCTGGGAGTCGAAGTCCACAAGTCTTAAAATGGTCGAAGTTGGACATCCCTGTTTTAAACCAAGGAGCAGGGCCAAACAACATTCTTGGCAAAACAACATCCTAATGTTGTTGGGTCCTTAGCTGGGACTTTGTTCCCTGAGCAAAGGGCTCCCTCAGAGATCAAACTTAACTTTTCGTGTGTCAGCTGAGCTGCAGCTGTTTTCTAAGGCTAGTTCTTTGCTGGAAAGTGACTGATGCGGCTTTTTCAGAGGAATTTTGTTTTGCCAGTTTCTTTTGTTCCTTTTATGACCGGTGATTCAGCTTTTATTGCAACAGGGAGCCGGGAGCTTTTTGGGTGGGGGTGGGTGGGAGTGGGGGTGGGGGTGGGGAAACAGGACAAAAGATTTCACAATATAAACAGATAGAAAAGTGGAGCCAGACTGGGCTGGGTGAGGTAGATGGGTAGTGCAGACAGAGAAAAAAAAATATTTGGAGACAACTAGAAAGAAATATAATAATCTATTTAATGATATGTAGTTTACTCAGCTGATATACCTACATGCTGTCTTTCTTTCTTTCTTTCTTTCTTTCTTTCTTTCTTTCTTTCTTTCTTTCCCTATCTGTCTATCATCTATCTATCCATCCATCCATCCATCCATCATCTATCCATCCATCTATCTATCTATCCATCCATCCATCCATCCATCCATCAGCTATGTATCTATGTATCTATCTAGCTATCTAACTATGGGTGATAGAAATAAAATAAATAAATAAATATCTATCTAACTATCTAACTATCTAACTATCTAATTATCATCTATCATCTATCATCTATCATCTATCTATCTATCCATCCATCCATCGATCCATCCATCATCTATCTATCATCTATCTGTCTGTCTGTCCGTCCGTCCGTCCATCCATCCATCCATCCATCCATCATATAGCTATCTATCTACCATCTATCTCTCTATCGCAGAAGTTTCCAAACTTGGCAACTTTAGGACATCTAGACTTCAACTCCCAGAGTTCCCCAGCCATCATGTCCCCCAGGCTTAAAGTTGCCAAGGTTGGAGATCCTGCTCTGGAAGGTTGGGTAGATATGACTGAAGAAGATGGTCCTTCAAACAACCTGGTCTTGGCCAGGTAGGGCTTCGAAGGTGACAATCAGGACCTTGAATTGAACCCAGAAGCGAGTTGGGAGCCAATGCAGCTCCCTCAAGAGAGACGACACTTGTGCAAATCTTGGCTTGAGCAAAACCAGATGTCCCATCACATTCTGCACCCATTGAATCTCTCCGAAGGTCTTTCAAGGGCAGCTCCATGTAGAGCACAGGGCAATGGTCAAGACAGGAGGTGACTAGGGTGTGGTGGATGATTGTGAGCAGAGATTATTACCAAATTATGCAAATGTTTCTGATCCTTGGACTTCCCAATTATGCAATATTTATTTGGAGAACCCAAATAAATCCGATGGAGGAGACTGCATGATGGAGACAGTTCTCTCTCTCTCCCTCCCTCCCTCCCTCCCTCCCTCAGGTACTCTTCTTGGCTAAATTTCTAAATTTCTAGTGGAAGGGGATGAGACATGAAACATTTTTAGTTTAGTTTACCAAAGGGTTTTAGTGCTTTATAACTTGTACTTAAACCTAAAATCTTAAACCCAGTTTTTCCCACATTCCTTTTACTGTGGAAAATTTCTTTCTTTGTTTTCTTTCAAGGACAAAAGAAAAGTAAGTTTCCATAGAGGGAGGGAGGAGAGAGGAGAGGAGAGGAGACAAGAGGAAGAAGGAAGAGAAAGGAAGGAAGGAAGGAAGGAAGGAAGGAAGGAAGGAAGGAAGGGGAAGGAAGGAATGAAGGGTGGGAGGGAAGAAAGAAAGAAAGAAAGAAAGACAGAGAAAGGCAGGCAGGGAGAAAGGAAGGAAGAAAGAAAAGGGAAGAGAGGAGAAGAGAAAAAAGAAAAGAAAAGAGAAAAGAAAAGAGAGGAAGGAAGGAAAGAAGGGAGGGAGGGAGGGAGTGGGAAGGAGGAAGGGAGGAAAGAAGAAAGAAAAAGAGAAAGAAAGAAAGGAAAGAAAGAAAAGAAAGAAAGAAAGAAAGGAAGGGAAGGAGGGGGAGGGATGGAGGAAGAGAGGGAAGGAAGAAAGAAAGAAAGACAGAGAAAGGGAGGGAGGGAGAGAGGAAGAAAGAAAAGGGAAGAGAGGAGAAGAGAAAAAAGAAAAGAAAAGAGAAAAGAAAAGAGAGGAAGGAAGGAAGGAAAGAAGGGAGGGAGGGAGTGGGAAGGAGGAAGGGAGGAAAGAAGAAAGAAATGAAGGAAGGAAGAGGTAGGGAGGGAAGGAAAGAAGGAAAGAAGGAAGAAAGAAAGAAAGAAAGAAAGAAAGAAAGAAAGAGAAAGGAAGGGAAGGAGGGGGAGGGATGGAGGAAGAGAGGGAAGGAAGGAAGGAAGGAAGAAAGACAGAGAAAGGGAGGGAGGGAGGAAGGAAGAAAGAAAAGGGAAGAGAGGAGAAGAGAAAAAAGAAAAGAAAAGAAAAGAGAAAAGAAAAGAGATGAAGGAAGGAAAGAAGGGAGGGAGTGGGAAGGAGGAAGGGAGGAAAGAAGAAAGAAATGAAGGAAGGAAGAAGGAGGGAGGGAAGGAAGGAAAGAAAGAAAGAAAGAAAGAGAAAGGGAGGGAAGGAGGGGGAGGGATGGAGGAAGGGAGGGAAGGAAGGAAGGAAGGAAATAAGACAGAGAAAGGAAGGACGGAAGAAAAGGGAAGAGAGAAGAGAAGAGAAAAGAAGAAAAGAAGAAAAGAAGAAAAAAGAAAAGAAAAGAAAAAAGAATCCACAATGCAAAGAGTCCAGGGAGGGAGAGAGGGAGGGGAGGGAGAACAAAAGATTCCTTAACCCAGCCTGTTTCTCTGAGCAGGAGGCGGCAGCCCTCCAGAGAAAAGAAATCCCGCAGGATCCCTCCAGGGAGAAGGTTACCAGCGTTCAACCTCCGCCAGTGGAAAGGAGAGGATCCCAGCCCAAACCCAAAGCCTTCCCCATGAACGCAAATAAACTCCCTCAACCCCTCCTTCCCCCAATGTGGGGGTGGGGGGAGGACGGGGGGGGGCAGCCAGGCCTCAACCCGAGGAGAAAAGGCGCATTGTGGGGTCAGACGGTTTGTTCCGTGGTGCTTCATGTGCAGGAAACTCAAGGGCTGCCATTCAGTCCGCGGGGGTTGCGCAAGGCCGGTGGAAACGGGGCCACCGGGCGATTCCCACGTAGGGCCAACCGCACTCAGAGTTTCCCAGGAATGGCCCCCCTCGCTTCTACCTCTGCAGCAAAGCAGAACAAGGCTCCCGATTCTAATCCTGCACCCTCCTGGAACCGACACGACGAGGTCCTTCGTGCCAAAGAAGCACAGACGGTCCTCTGCTTACGACCGTTTCTTTAGTGGCCATTCGTACTTACGATGGCACTGAAAAAAGGGACTCGTCGGGACCATTTTTCACACTTATGGCCGTTCCAGCATCCATCTCCCGTGGTCACATGATCAAAACTTGGATACATCTGGCTCCTATTTATGCCGGTTGCAGTGTCCTGGGGTCATGTGATCACTTATTGTTTTCCCTCCCTCCCTTCCTTACTTCTTTCCTTCCTTCCCTCCCTCCCTCCTTTCCTTCCTTTTCACCTTCTTCCTTCCTTCCCTCCCTCCTTTTCCTCCCTCCCTCCCTCCCTTTTCACCTTCCTTCCTTTCTCCCTTCCTCCCTTTTCACCTTCCTTCTTTCCTTTTCTCCTTCCTTCCTTTCTTCCTCCCTCCCCTCCCTTCCTTTTCACCTTCCTTCCTTTCTTCCTTTCTCCCTTTTCACCTTCTTTCTTCCTTCCCTCCCTCCTTTTCCTCCCTCTCTCTCTTCCTTTTCACCTTCCTTCCTTTCTCCCTTCCTCCCTTTTCACCTTCCTTCTTTCCTTTTCTCCTTCCTTCCTTTCTTTCTCCCTCCCTCCCTTCCTTTTCACCTTCCTTCCTTTCTCCCTTCCTCCCTTTTCACCTTCCTTCCTTCCTTCCTTCTCCCTTCCTCCTCCTCCTTCTTTTGCGACTTTCTCTCAAGCCAAGTCAACAGGAAACCCAAATTCACTTAACAACCTTGCAGGTATTCACTTAAGGACCACGGCAAGAATGGTTGTAAAATGGAGCTCCCTCTGCTTAATGGTGGGCCTGTCCCTACAGAGCTGAAGAGACGGCTTCGGGCTCTCTTCCATAACTCAGCCTGGCTCACATTTTAGGGTGCAATGTATTTCTTGGGTGAAACTCTTAAGTCAGCTCAAACTACAGCACCCATCACCCACTCCAGACAGCAGGGCTGGGAGTGATGAGAGACATACTCCAATGACCTTGGAATAAGAGTCCAACTCTTTTTCTAGGGCTTCTTGACTTTTGGGGTGTCCCCTGTCCCCCCCCCCATAGACCACCTAAAGTCTAATAAGCCCGGGGTCTCCAAACTTGGCAACTTTACGACTTGTGGACTTCAACTCCCAGAATTCCTCAGCCAACCATAAGAAGTCATTATTTTTTATTTTTGTGAATTAGTAGAGTTCCCATAGATCAGTGTTTCTCAACCTTGGTAGCTTGAAGATGGGTGGACTTCAACTCCCAGACTCCCCCAGCCAGCAGCGCTGGCTGGGGGATTCTGGGAGTTGAAGTCCACCCATCTTCAAGCTTCCAAGGTTGAGAAACACTGCCATAGATAGTCATGTATGACACTATCCAAACAAGGACCTCAGGAGGAAAGGGAGAAGCCATCTTATCCTGGCAACTTTAGAAACATGTTTAGAAACACGTTTAGTTCTCATGACGCCAGGAACCGAAACCTGTCAGTACAAGTGCTGAAATGCTGGAAAAGGTGCTCCCTCTGTCTTTGGCAACACTCATCCAACCTGTCCGGATGCTTAAAATGTATTTCATTGTATAGTTTCTCCTCATTAAGTAGAGGTCTTGCTTTCTGCAATCAGATTTTCCTTCCTCGGAAAATCATGTGTGTGGTTAGATCCTGTTCTTCCTCCTCCTCCTCCTCCTCTTTTCTCTTTTCCCTTTTCTCTTCTCCTTCTCCTCCTTCCCCTTTCCCCCTTCTTCCCTTTGTTTTCTCTTTTCTTTCCCTTCCTTCCTTCCTTTTCTGTTTTTTTTCTTTTCTTTCACCTTCTTTTTCCCCTCCCTCTCCCCCTTCCTTCCTTTCCCTCTCCTTCCTTCCTTTTCTGTTTTCCTTCCTTCCTTCCTTCCTCTTATCTTCTCTTTTCCTTCCTTCCGTCTTCCCTTCTTTTCCTTCTCTTCTCTTCTCTTCTCCTTCCTTCCTTCCTTTTCTCTTTTCTTTCCTTCCTTCCTTCCTCTTCTCTCCTCTTTTCCTTCCTTCCTTTTCTCTTTCCTTTTCCTTCCTTTTCTGTTTTCCTTCCTTCCTTCCTTCCTCTTCTCTTTTCCTTCCTTCCTTTTCTCTTTCCTTTTCCTTCCTTTTCTGTTTTCCTTCCTTCCTTCTTCTCTTCTCTTTCCCTTCCTTCCTGTTCTCTTTCCCTTTTCCTTCCTTTTTCTTTTCCTTCCTTCCTTCTGTCTTCTCTTCTCTTCTCTTCTCTTCTCTTCTCTTCTCTTCTCTTCTCTTCTCTTCTCTTCCCTTCCCTTCCCTTCCCTTCCCTTCCCTTTTCTTTTCTTTTCTTTTCTTTTCTTTTCCTTCCTTCCTTCTGTCTTCTCTTCTCTTCTCTTCTCTTCTCTTCTCTTCTCTTCTCTTCTCTTCTCTTCTCTTCTCTTCCCTTCCCTTCCCTTCCCTTCCCTTCCCTTCCCTTTTCTTTTCTTTTCTTTTCTTTTCCTTCCTTCCTTCTGTCTTCTCTTCTCTTCTCTTCTCTTCTCTTCTCTTCTCTTCTCTTCTCTTCTCTTCTCTTCTCTTCTCTTCTCTTCTCTTCTCTTCTCTTCTCTTCTCTTCCCTTCCCTTCCCTTCTCTTCCCTTCCCTTCCCTTCCCTTCCCTTCCCTTTTCTTTTCTTTTCCTTCCTTCCTTCTGTCTTCTCTTCTCTTCTCTTCTCTTCTCTTCTCTTCTCTTCTCTTCTCTTCTCTTCTCTTCTCTTCTCTTCTCTTCTCTTCTCTTCTCTTCCCTTCCCTTCCCTTCCCTTCCCTTCCCTTCCCTTCCCTTCCCTTCCCTTCCCTTTTCTTTTCTTTTCCTTCCTTCCTTCTGTCTTCTCTTCTCTTCTCTTCTCTTCTCTTCTCTTCTCTTCTCTTCTCTTCTCTTCTCTTCTCTTCCCTTCCCTTCCCTTCCCTTCCCTTCCCTTCCCTTCCCTTTTCTTTTCTTTTCTTTTCTTTTCCTTCCTTCCTTCCTTCCATGTTTCTCAATCTTGGCCAGGTTGAGAAACATGGAAGGTGGACATCGACTCCCAGAATCCCCCAGCCAGGCAATTCTGGGAGTTGGAAGTCCATCCACCTTAAAGAGGCCAAGATTGAAAAACACAGCTTTATGAAGTGTGTATCCAATGGGAAAAAAATGTTCTACTCTATCAAACAGAGAAAGTTCTCAACACTCACTAAGGCCTCCTTTGAAAAGAAAACAAAAGGTGGTAATACAAAGTTTTGAAGGTGGGGCTTCAAAATGCCTCTTGAACCCCTTCCAAGATACTCAGAATGCAGAAGCTCTCGGCTTTTACTCGGTGCTAACAATAGCTTCCCATTTCTCTTTCTCCCAGTTCCCAGTTCCCTGTTCTTGGCATAGTTAAGCGGGCTCTGGGAACCATTGCTTAATAAATCAGAGTGTCTCTGAAAACACTTGATAGAGAATTAAACGGCGTTAAACAAAAAGGAAAACTCCAAGCCAAACAGCCCCTCTGCCTTGTTTGTGGGTACTTGCATTTTTAGGGCAACCAGAGAACACAAAAGCATCTGCTTGCTTTAATATATCCAAAGTTTTTTTAAAAAAATCTACTTGCTTTTCTAGACATCTAAAAAAAAGAAATCCGCAATCCACAATCTGCAATCCGGCTGGTTTAGAGTCAGCATCTTCGGGACGACTCAAGAAGATGTTTTATATTCTACTTTTTATCATTTATATTTTCTTATAATTCATTCTGTTTGGAAGTTCAGGTCCTGCCTTCCCCTGGATCGGTTGGTCCCTCTGAATGTTAAAGATAAGGTGTCTCTTTCTTATGACTCACAGTCTGTTTTTTTTTATTTCTAAAAAAAAAAAATGCTAACACTTTTCTATCTTATCGCTTACAGATCTTTGAAAGGTGGGTTGACTCTCACCAACAGAGAAAGCGGGAACTTTTTCCCATTTTCCCAAAGTTGCTCAATCTGCGAACGATTGGGGAGATATTATTTCTCTGTTCCTGTTTTTAATTCCTTCTTCCTTCCCCCCCGCACCTCACCTTTTTTCTTTTTTTCTTTTTCTGCCTTGGGTATTTTTCCAAGCAGAAAAAACTGGATGGCACACATAAAGGAAGGGAAGGGGAAAAAACAAAACAAAACACCGGAATCCATCTCTGTCTAATGTTTCATTTCCTGCAGAAATGAAGCAATCTAATCGCAGGGAGGAGATTAAAAAAACATCAGGTCAGATTTTATCCTTGCCGGGGGTGGGGGGTGGGGGGTGCGATGACGGAGGCTGAGGGCAGGTTTATAGGGAACAGCAACTGGATGGACCTGCAAATTCCACCCAGGGATATTGTCTCCACTCACAGCTACAAGTAAGTAAACGGCAACGAAGAGGGTTGGGAAAGATTTTAAGATCAACTTTGGTTATCAGGGAGAAGGAAGGATGTTCCCATCGAATCATTCAGCTAAAAAACAAAACAAAACATTTCTTTATCATTTTAAAATAATTAGATGTTTGGCCTAATTAAATGCCAAACATGAATCAGCATGGGGGATTTATGGAAAACGTGTTACGGGGGCGATCGGAATTAAGGATTGAAAGCGTTCCGATTTTGACAGTAGCAACCTCGGTGGCTTTAAAATGTAAAAAGAGATTTTTCCCATGTTTGCTGCTGTTTCGTCTCAGGGAAGTTTGTCACTCGGGTTTGACACCTGTGATTTCTTGCCTTGTTGAATATATGTTTTTTTAAAAAATTAGTGAACAACACCCCCTAACCAAATTATAATGAATTTGAATAAAATGAAATGAAAATTTAATTTTAAGTGAAATATAACATTTAGCTCTCCTGTAGATTTTTTTTTACTTCACCAGCAAAATGTATTTTGTTAACAAATGAGATTTAAATTAAAAATTAAATTAAATTAAACTAATTTGTTAAAAGAAAATGTTTTGCCTGTATAAAATGAAATGGAAGCGTGATTAAAATGATTTATCTTTCAAGAGATTAAACGATATCCACAAAAATATTAATAGAGAATTGGTTCAATCCTTTAATGTATGACTTAATATACCATCTGGAGCATCTGCGACTCCACCATCCTGTTTAGATGAGACAAAGCCATTTCCAAAATCAATAAAGATCACATTTTATTTTATTTATTCTATGTATTTATCATATTTAGGAAGTGCCCATCCCCTCCGTAGAGTGACTCTGGGCGATGTACAAGTAACTCTAAAAATATAAAAACCATAAATAAGTATTATATTAAAACAGTTAAAAACAAGAGTAAGATAATAAAAATTAAACATTTCTGAAGAGCAGGGTCGATCTATTTTCTAAAGCAACTGATGGCAGGACAAGAAGCAACGGATGGAAATTAATCAAGGAGAGAAGCAACCTAGAACCAACGAGAAATTTCCTGACAGTGAGAAAAATTAACAAGTGGAACAACTTGCCTCCAGAAGTTGTGAATGCTCCAACACTGGAAGTTTCTAAGAAGAGATAGGACAGCTGTTTGTCTGAACTGGTAGAGGGTCTCTTCTCCTGCTTGAGCAGGGGGTTGGACTAGAAGACCTCCAAGGTCCCTTCCAACTCTGTGATCCTGCATCATGAGGATGGCATTTTCCCCCATTTCTTTAGGAAGCTTCCCTCTGCTGAAGCATAAAGCAAGGTTTGTTAAGACACCGGAGCAAAGGCTGCTGAAAGTTTAGAAAGAAAGTCTAGAGAGGTCAAAAAAGTCAAATCACAATCAGGCAGCTGAGATTTTTCACCCTTATATTTTGGACACCCTCAGAGACCTGGAAAGTGGTTCTGTCTGTTGAGTGAGGAACGCGTGAAGATTTTACAATCTGATCTTTATGTACGATATCAATAATACCTTATATTATACCACATCATTATATAATTACTAATTACTAATTGGCTAATTACTATTAGTCAATTACCCATAGGGTGCTTACACACCCAGCTTTTGCAATTTTTCTGCTTTTTTTCACTGCATTTTTCTCTTCCTTGCACACCGGACTTCAGTTCATTCTGGACAGCACCCATCAAGGGAGCGATTCCCAACCGGGACCCCACCCCTCCCTCTCCTTTGGGTTTTGGGGGGAGGGCTACAAATCCTGTTATTCTGCAGCTCCAGGAGACGGTGATGGAGACATTGGAGTAAAATGCCTTCCTAAGAAAGATTATTGGCCATACATAGCATGCATACCTGGTGTGGGGATTTCAGATCTGGGGACTTCAATTTTGGCTGCAAATTTTGGAAATCTAAAATGAAATTGCAGACCTTGATTGATCTGTGTAATCAGAGGAACATCTGAATCTGGGGAGGGTTATATTCTGCCTGGCCATCATTTCTATTCTATTCTATTCTATTCTATTCTATTCTATTCTATTCTATTCTATTCTATTCTATTCTAATTTTCTACTCTACTCTATTATTTTCCATTCCATTCCATTCTTTTTCCTTATTTTATTTTGCTCTATTATTTTACTGTATTTTATTTTTATTAATGATTTTATTTTTTGCTCCAGCAGGAGGTGCAACCATGAAGCTTGTGTTGGCTGTTGCGGTCCTCCTGATGACTTTGTCTGCGGTGGTGACAGGTGAGACCTGGGGAAGAATAGGATTGCTTTCACTGGGGGAGAAAACAGACCCCTTCCCCTACATTGTGAGGGATTGCTAGCAAGGAACTCTGGGGGATAGATAGATAGATAGATAGATAGATAGATAGATAGATAGATAGATAGATAGATATTAGATAGATAGATAGATAGATAGATAGATAGATAGATAGATGATAGATAGATAGATAGATAGATAGATAGATAGATATTAGATAGATAGATAGATAGATAGATAGATAGATAGATATTAGATAGATAGATAGATAGATGATAGATAGATAGATAGATAGATGATAGATAGATAGATGGATGATAGATAAATAGATAGATAGATGATAGATAGATAGATAGAGAGATAGATAGATAGATAGATAGATAGATAGATAGATGATAGATAGATAGATAGATAGATAGATAGATAGATGATAGATAGATAGATGGATGATAGATAGATAGATACAGACAGACAGACAGATAATAGACAAACAAACAGAGATAGATGGATGGATGGATATAGACAGACAGACAATAGATGATAGATAGATAGATAGATAGATAGATAGATAGATAGATAGATAGATGATTGATAGATAGATGATAGATAGATAAGATATAGACAAGACAGAATAGATAAATAAGGGAATGGATAGATAGATAGATAGATAGATAGATAGATAGATAGATAGATAGATGATAGATAGTTAGATACAGACAGACAGACAGACAGACAGACAGATAATAGACAAACAAACAGAGATGGATGGATGGATGGATATAGACAGACAGACAATAGATGATAGATAGATAGATAGATAGATAGATAGATAGATAGATAGATAGAATGATGGATGGATGGATGGATGGATGATAGATAGATAGATAGAGATAATAAATGGATGATAAATAGATAGAGATAGATAGATAGATAGATAGATAGATAGATAGATAGAGATAATAAATGGATGATAGATAGATAGATAGATAGATAGATAGATAGATAGATAGATAGATAGATAGATAATATATGGATGAAGGATGGATGGATGGATGATAGACAGACAGACAGACAGATAGATATAGATAGATAATAAATGGATGATAGAGAGAGAGAGACAGAGAGACAGAGACAGACAGAAAGATAGACAGATTAGATCGAGACAGAGATTATGATGATAAATAGATTAGATAGATAGATAGATAGACAGATAGATAGATAGATAGATAGATAGATACTTATAGATACTTCTATAAATATTCAAATAGGCAAATGTTGCACAAATAAATATCATACATGATGCAAAAATCTGTGCACTCCAACCCAAAATCTCCATTGTTTGTTTGGAGTTCTGAGTTTATTGAACCCTGTGTCAATTTCTTAACGCATAGCTGGATTCACACAACTTGCTAGATTAAGCTAAACAGAATTGGGTAGTTTGCGGTTCAGTATTTTGTGAGGCATCAGATATGCCTCACAAAACATGTTCTGTGAACCAGGTTATTACATTAAGCCCTAACCACACGGCTTATTTGTTTGGATATAATGCTTGTTATATGAACTCAACATGAAGCAGTCTGTTTAGCATTGTGTATAAGCAAGTAACAAGGTTGCTGTTTCAATTTATTTACCCCAAGACTCCAATGAAGATGGCGAGAAAGAGCCCACCATGGCCCAGAAGTTTGAGAAGTATCAGAAGGAGGTCCAGACGTTTGTTGATAACCTTGGGGAGAAGGCTAAAGCAGCTTTTCTTGAATTCCACAACAGCGAATTCAGCAACAAAACCAGGTGAATGTTTTTAGCTCACATTCTTCCAACTATAACTATTAGGAGGGAAGTAAGATAGGGTGATGCAGCCATCTTGGCTGAGAATTCACAGAGAAGAAAGAAGGAAAGAGGAGGAAGAGGAGGAAGAGGAGGAAGAGGAGGAGGAGGAGGAGGAAGAGGAGGAGGAGGAGAAGAAGAAGAAGAAGGAAGAGGAGGAGGAAGAGAAGAAGAAAAAGGAAGAGGAGGAGGAGAAGAAGAAGAAGGAGAAGGAGAAGAAGGAGGAGGAGGAGGAGGAGAAGAAGAAGAAGGAAGAGGAGGAGGAGGAGGAGAAGAAGAAGAAGGAAGAGGAGGAGGAGGAGGAGAAGAAGAAGGAAGAGGAGGAGGATGTGAAGAAGAAGAAGGAGAAGGAGAAGGGGAAGAAAAAGAAGAGGAAGAGGAGGAAAAGAAGGAGGAGGAGGAGGAGAAGAAGAAGGAAGAGGAGGAGGAGGAAAAGAAGAAGAAGAAGGAAGAAGAGGAGGAGGAGGAGAAGAAGGAGGAGGAGGAGAAAGAGGAGGAGAAGGAGAAGAAGAAGGAAGAGGAGGAGGAGGAGGAGTTGGATTCTCCAGAAGACCCCAACATCTGGAGAACATCAGCCAAAGGAAGCCCATCTTAATATTTAGCATCAAACTTCTCCTTCATAAATCTGGAGACAGTTCCCCAGAATTGTTTTCACTCTGTTTCCATATCCTGGTCTTTCATCATTCAGTTTTTGGAAGTTGTTCTGCAAGCTCTTCCTCACTTCTGCCAATTTTGAAACCCTGGAAAAGCAGGAACATCCGCAGCCACCCAATTCTGATCCTCTCCTGATTCATTCTTTGATCTGTGCCTGCCTCTGCCAACTATTCATGCCTCACTCTCATCCCATAACAGAAGTAAAATTAATAATTAAATGCTCCCTTCCCATCCATATTGTTGAAAGAAGCCACAACGACATCCCAAGCCTTACGACATCATTGTGCAAACAGCAGGAATTAGGCCACGCGGACCAATCCAGCCACGATGTAAAGGAGGAACAGTAGGTGATTTCCATCCATTAGCCTGAAGAGGTCATGATGCAGGTGGCATCCTCTGACCCTCCCATCCCACCCACTTTGCAACAACGCATGACTTATATGTCGGTGTATTTGCCTGATCTGGGCATTTATTGAAAAAAAAAAAAAATCCAAGCATTTGATATGGGGGGGAAGTTCCCTGCCTGCAAAGCCACCATTCCTTTCTTGCACATAACATTCTCTCTCTCTGTGATCTCAACGACGAAACTCTTTCCAGGATTAAAGATTTTCCTGGGGTTTTGCTTCAAAGACTGTCTTGCCAGTCTGATTTTTCATCCCCTTGTGACTTCTTAAATTATTGCGCACCCCCCCCCTTTTTTTTTTTTTTACAAACGGAGAGACTTCCTGATCAAGATCAGCTTTCCATCAGTGAAGAGCTGACGTCTGAGAGGCATAAGCAGAGCTAAAAGGGTGCAAAATATTTGGGGGAGGGATCAACTGGCAAAAAGTTTGACTTTCCGGAACTGAGCTTGTTTCCTCCATCAACCAGAAAGTGACGGCCTGAAAGCTGAAAAGGGAATATCAGCTACTTAGATTAGCAAAAAACAAAAAACAAAAAACAAACAAGCAAATTTCTATTTTATTTTTTAAATTTGATTTATATGCCGCCCTTCTCCGGAGACTCAGGGCGGCTTACAATGCGTTAAGCAATAGCCTTCATCCTTTTGTATATTTATACAAAGTCAGCTTATTGCCCCCACAAACTGGGTCCTCATTTTACCTACCTTAGAATGGATGGAAGGCTGAGTCAACCTTGAGCCTTGGAGAGATTCGAACCAGCAGAAATTGCAGGCAGCTGTGTTAATAACAGGGTGCACTAAACCACTGTACTGTCAAGGCTCTTTTAGGTTTACAGTATAAGCAGAGGAGCCTGACAGATGCGGCAGCCACCACTAGATGGAGATACAGAGCAGACCAAGAGGGCTCCATTGAGAAGATCCTATGGGGGAGAAGGACCCCGGGGTAGGGGTGGGGGTGGGCGAGTTTGTTTGAGGGGTCCTTTGTGCTGTCTGAGCTCAGTTGTTGTCTTGCAAAGGATTCATCACCCGAACTAGGGAACATCATCAATCAGTGCTAGGTGAAATGGTATAGCATGGGGTTGGACTAGAAGACCTCTAAAGTCCCTTCCAGCTCTACTCTGATTAACTAGTTTCCTCTGCTGCCTCTTTGCTCTCTGGAATCCAGCCCCTCCCTGCTGGGAATCCAGACAGCATTCCACCACACAGAGACAGTCCTGCCTCCAAACCCTATGATTCTATGATAGCCTCTTAGGTGCCCACGGCAGGTGCTTTCTAAATCCCTGCCCAAGGAATGCCAGTCAGATTTTGGCATGCAACCGACCGTAATCATCTGGAATTCTTGCTGGAGGCTCAGCGAAACCGCCAAACAGGTTCCTGAATTAGCATATCTGTGATTTGAAACACCTCTCCTAGAATGGTGTCTTAAGCGATACAGACTCTCTATGAATGAGCGTGAAGTGGGGAAGCCTTAAGTCCAAGGTGAAAAATATTTTTGGAAGCCGCAGAGCCAGTGGCAGAACAGGATGATGGAAAGAGCCGTGTTTGAGAATCGACAGGTACTTCTTGACTTACAATAGCTCATCTCGTGACCCTTCAAAGTTACAAGGGCTCTGAAAAAAGCAACTTTCACACTTATGGCCGTTGCCGCATCCCCATGGTCACATGATCAGAATTTGGATACTTGGCAACTGGCATATATTTATGATGGTTGCAGTGTCCTGGGGGTCACGTGATTCCCTTTTTGACAAGTAAAATCCAACGGGAAAGCGAGATTCACTCAACAGCTGTTACCTTCCCACTGAAGTGGTACCTATTGATCTACTCGCCTTGGCATGCTTTCGAACTGCTAGGTGGGCAGGAGCTGAGGCAAGGATGGGAGCTCACCCCGTCGTAGAGAGTGCAGGTCTCAAACCCAAGGCTGTCCGCTTTTCATCGGACAAGCTCAATGTCTTTAACCACATGATCTTGCCGACGGGTGTCAAACTCAAGGCCTGGGGGTTGGATTCGGCCTGCGGGGGTGCTTAGCTCTGGCCCACGGGCCCACCCTGGAAACAGCAAAGGTCCAGTCCACGGTGCCTCTGCCAGCGAAAATGGAGCTCGTGGTGTGGTCAGGGTGGGTATGGCCAGCTTGATGTCACTCATCAAGGCTCCATTTTCAGCCGCGATGGCCTCCTGCAGCCCTCTGCCAAAGAAAATGGACCTTGGGGAGGCTGCACGCGAGCCATCCGGTCTCTGTTTTCAGCTGTAACAGCCCTCTGCCAGCAAAACCGGAGCCCAGGCGGGCCACGCGCAGCCTCTCTGAGCTCCATTTTCTCTGGCAAAGTGCTGCAGGAGGCCGTCGCAGCCAAAAACGGAGCCTTGATGAATGATGTTGAGCTGGCCATGCCCACCCTGACCATGCCCTGGCTACACACACAAACCGCCCCCCATAAGGTCAAACACAACCCTGATGTGGCCCTCAATGAAATTGAGTTTGACACCCCTGATCTTGCCAGTCTGAAAATACGTTTTTCTCCCGGTCTCCTTTACCATGGAAACAACTCGGGAAGGTCCTTTCTGAGCACTTCCCTCGCCCATTGTGCAGCTGAGGGCTAGGCTGTCCCTTATCTGACTGTTTCCTTGGCAGCATCTCTTAACCTAGTCAGAGGTGGGATTCACTTACTGTTACTACCGGTTCACCCAGCACCGGAAATGTGAGCGTGTGGTGTCACAAACCACGGCAATTTGCTCGTGCACGCCGCCCACAAACGCATGCAACGTCAAAAACACAGCGATATAGGAATGGGATTGTGCCTGGGCTCGCCACTACCGGTTCGCCCAAACCGGTCTGAACCGGCTGAATACCACCTCTGAACCTAGTCTCCCAAGGTCTTTCTCACATTACAAGAGTTTGGGAGCTTTGGGGATGGCCAGATCACTCACCATTTCTCTTGTCTTTGGCAGGAAATGGCTTTCCGAGACTTTCCAGAAGTTGAAGAAAAAGTTTGAACCCATGACCTCCCAAGACGGATCCGACTGAATGTTCCCTCCATTCCACGAGCGATAGAGAAAGAGGGTCGTGTAATCCCAACTGTAGCAGTGAAAAAAGAAACATCTTTTTTCCCGACTTTCATGTTCTGCTTTCTTTGTCTACGGCTGTTGTTACTTCCAACCAATGGTTGTTAGACGTAAATAAAGAGAAAAAAATTAAGTAGGAGAAACGAGTCATTTGTAAATCATTTCTTTCTAAAATGTTGTCAACAAATATCAGGATGGTACAATTAGGATTTTAACTGTTACCCCCTTTAGATTTTCAAGTTTTCTTTCTGTTTTCCTGCGTTGGCCATTTATTATTATTATTATTATTATTATTATTATTATTATTATTATTATAATTAGTAGTAGTAGTAGTAGTAGTAGTGGTATTATTATTATTAGTAGTAGTAATAGTAATAGTAGTGGTATTATTATTATTAGTAGTAGTAGTAGTAATAGTAGTGGTATTATTATTATTATTATTATTAGTAGTAGTAGTAGTAGTAGTAGTAGTAGTATTTTCCCCCAAGATCAAGGCCCACATTTGATTTTTAGTGCATTCTCAAATACATGTCACATTTCTTTCTTGCCCTACAAGAAAAACGGATGAAGTGACTTTTCAAATAAATGCTTACAGGTAGTCCTCAATTTATGACTGCAATTGAGTCCTGTTGCTAAGCAAGACAGCTGTTAAGTTTTCCCCGTTTTATGACCTTTCTTGTCGCAGTTGATCAGTGAATCACTGTGGTTGTTAAGTAAGTAAACAGTTATAAAGTGAATCTCCTGAACATTTAATTCTACTATATATGCTAGTTTTGTGGCCGCTCAAGAAATAGTCAGGCACGGGAAGGGTTTCTGTGGCTCCCGGTGTTTTCTTTTCTGTGGGAAACGGGTCCAAATGGCTCTTTGAGGTTGCAGACACCTGGCTTAGATTCTCAACCTTTCCTGGAGGATGTCTTGTATCCTACACCTAATTCCAAGCACACTTTCTTTCCGGAAATGGAAGAATGTCTCTGGCTTTCTGTAACCCGTGGTGTAGGGTTTCCTGCCTAAGCAGGGGGTTGGACTAGAAGACCTCCGAGGTCCCTTCCAACTCTGTTATCCTAATTCTAACCCCATTCAACCAAGGATTCTTGCTTCAGCTGGTCTTAGAAGGCATTTTTGAAGGCCTCCTTCAGATACAGTTGGTTGATCAGTGACCAGGAACAAATATTGCTTAAGATTTAAGCAAACTGTCCTTGTCTCTCTAACTTCTGTCTACTCAACACGTTGGATGCTTAAGTAAATATTCCTTTGGACCCGTAATAGTTGCTCCAAAGTTCTGCTGCTGGGGACTTTTCATAGGCAAGGTCCTTCTGAACACGGGAGAGATCCGGGAAACATGGACGTTGGGAAGAAATGGCCTCTTTTAATGCTTCTTCCAGAGTTGGAAGAGACCTTTTAATCCAACCCCCTGCTTAGTCAGGAAACCCTATTAAAGGTACTCTCCAGTCACAACTGAGACTGGAATTCCATAAATTATTGGGGTTATTTATTTATTTATTTATTTATTTATTTATTTATTATTTAAATTTCTATATCGCCCTTCTCCTTTCGGACTCAGGACGGTGAACAGCCAAAAATAAAACATTTGTACACAAAAGTTAAAATAGTTTTAAAATAATTAAATGAAGGATATTGTAATATCCTCATGTTGAGGATATTACAATATTTAACATTACAATAATTATAATAATTATTATTCTTCGCTACGACAAAGAAGGGTGACATGAGACCGTTTCTTCCTGACTTCCATGTTTGCCAAATCTCTCCCGAATTCAGAAGGGCCTCATCTTTGAGAAGCCTCAACGTATGACCCCCAACGTACGACCTCAACCTACGACCAGAAATTGGGTAGTCCTCAACTTACTACCACAATTGGTTCCAGAATTCCTGTCATCAATCAATGCGGTTGTAAGTTGAGGCTCCACATCACCAGTGTTAATACCACTTTATAAGAACTTGGTAAGGCCACACTTGGAATACGGCATCCAGTTTTGGTCGCCATGATGTAAAAAGGATATTGAGACTCTAGAAAGAGTGCAGAGAAGAGCAACCAAGATGATGAGGGGACTGGAGGCTAAAATATATGAAGAAGAGTTGGCAGGAACTGGGTATGTCTAGTTTGATGAAAAGAAGGACCAGGGGAGACATGATAGCAGTCTTCCAATATCTTGGGGGCTGCCGCAAAGAAGAGGGAGCCAAGCTATTCTCTAAAGCACCTGAAGGCAGGACAAGAAGTAAGAAGTGGAAACTAATCAAGGAGAGAAGCAACCTGGAACTAAGGAGAAATTTCCTGACAGTGAGAACAATTAATCAGTGGATTAATTGTCTGCAGAAGTTGTGAATGCTCCAACACTGGAAGTTTTTAAGAAGATGTTGGATAACCATTTTGTCTGAAGTGGTGTAGGGTTTCCTGCCTAAGCAGGGGGTTGGACTAGAAGACCTCCAAGCTCCCTTCCAACTCTGTTATTCTATTTTCTATCTACCCAGAGAAGATCAATCTAGGTAGTCTCTAAGGATCAACCACTTGATGGCAGGCAATTAATCCAAGCGGCAGTTCCACCCCGATTGATGGCTGTTCTTTTGATCAGATCCCCAAAAGGTTGCCTTTAATTAGAACGGATATCCTTCCAGATTCCTCCATCGCGCTTCAAAGATCATTGCTAAGTTTGGTTTTCCCGTGTCATAACATGGGATCCTGATCCTGTTTGCTTAGACTTTGAACAGGAAAGGGGGATGTGCCGTTTGGGAGAAGGTGGGCCATCATTTTGGATGGGACTTTGCTTGTCATTTTTTTTTTAATGTTAGCAAGTCTTCAGCCACGTATAAATGTCCTGCTTTTCATACCAACGCCAGCTGGATCCGAATCTCGCCGCCGTAGCTGGATAAGCGAACGTGAGTGTGATGGAATGCCTTAACTTTGGGACTTAACTTTGAGAGAGCCAGTGAAATTGGAATATTTGGGTGTGGAAAGAAGAAGACGAATGTGATCTGGGGATCCTTTGCCTTAAGACTCCTAATTTTGGTGGAAGAGACAAAGCAGGCGTGGTAGAGGATTCAGCCCCAGGATTCAGCTGGCCCTTTTTACGCCAAGAAGCTAGGATTAACGTTGGATGTTAGGAATAAGTCTCGCATCTCAAACTACCTTATCACTTTTAACAGATTAACAGAGTTGGAAGGGACTTTGGAGGTCATCTAGTCCAACTTTATAGAGACTTTGCTGATTCTAAACCAGGGTGGATTCCCCCCCACAACACAAATATCAGAAAGCTATTGTCCTGTTGTGGTTGTGTTTGCAATTCTTGCATGTCTGAAAATGCATTTATATATTTATTGCTTTATTTATTGGTTCGATTATATGCCGCCCTTTTCCGGAGACTCAGGGTGGCTTACAATGCATTATGCAATAGCCTTCATACTTTTGTATATACCTGCTTAGTAGGGCTTTCGTCCCCCCCCCCAAGCGGTGTTCTTTTTTATACAAAGTCAGCTTATTGCCCCCACAAACCAGGTCCTCATTTTACCTACCTTAGAAAGGATGGAAGGCTGAGTCAACCTTGAGCCTGGTGAGATTTGAACTTGCAGTAATTGCAGGCAGCTGGTGCTGCTTAATAGCACTTTAGTCTGCTGCGCCACCAAGGCTCTTCAGCCACAAGGGCCAACGTCAAAGAACCAGCTTTTAATCATCCTATAGAAGAGAATATTTGTAGCTTCATATTTGAACTGTGGAGTCCTGGGTGCTTGCTGAGCATGGTGGTTTAATCATCCTGTTTTGCAAGCAATCAGGATTGGGCCCAAGGATGCTTAAAGCATTTGGAGAGCCAAGAATTATGTAGGTAAATCTTCCTTTAACCTCAATGGATTTCAGTCTACCAGAGTGTCTCCTATATTTAATTTTAGGTCTACAGAAAACTTCTGAGCAACAGAGAAGAAATTGGACGTTTGACACCAAAAGGTATGGCCATGTCATTTCTAGAAAATAGCTGTCGCAATTTTTCTGATCATGCCCCTATGCCACAAACAGACTCCTTCCAGATGGGAAAGGAGATATGTACAGGGAATCCTCCACTTACGACCACAATTGGGACCAGAGCTTCCGTTGCTAAGCAAGGCGATTGCGAAATGAGTTAATCCGACTTTACAATCTTCGTTGCCACGGAACTAATAAAGGAGAATATTTGTAGCTTGGCGTTGACTTGAGGGGTCCTTGGTGCTCTCTGAACTTGCTTGTTTTCCTGCAGTCTTTTCATTACCCAGCCAGGTAACATCATCAGTGCTAGAAGGGAGTGGGGTTTGCAGAGAGGAGGTGGAGGAGGGATGAAGAAAAAGGGATGAGAAGGAGAAGGATGAGAAAGAAGAAAGGGAGGAGGAAGAGGTGGAGGAGAAAGGATGAAGGAAAAGGGATGAGAAGGAGAAGGATGGAAAGAAGAAAGGGAGGAAGAGGAGGAGGGATGAAGAAAAAGGGATGAGAAGGAGAAGGATGGGAAAGAAGAAAGGGAAGAGGAAGAGGAGGAGAAAGAAGGGATGAAGGAAAAGGGATGAGAAGGAGAAGGATGGAAAGAAGAAAGCGAGGAAGAGGAGGAGGGATAAAAAAAGGGATGAGAAGGAGAAGGATGGGAAAGAAGAAAGGGAGGAGGAAGAGGAGGAGAAAGAAGGGATGAAGGAAAAGGGATGAGAAGGAGAAGGATGAGAAAGAAGAGAGGAAGAGGAGAAGGAGGAGTGATGAAGAAAAAGGGATGAGAAGGAGAAGGATGGAAAGAAGAAAGGGAGGAGGAGGAGGAAGAGGATTGTAGGGTCTTCGGTGTCGGGACTCCCTACACACGGTCACTCATGCCCTCGTTACCTCTCGGCTGGACTATTGTAACGCTCTCTACATGGGGCTCCCCTTGAGGTGCACTCGGAGGCTCCAACTGGCGCAGAGTGCGGCCGCGCAGGTGGTTATGGGAGCGACGTGGAGTTCCCATGTAACACCTCTCCTGCGCGAGCTGCACTGGCTCCCGGTGGTCTTCCGGGTGCGCTTCAAGGTTCTGGTTACCACCTTTAAAGCGCTCCATGGCTTAGGACCTGGTTATCCACGGGACCGCCTGCTACCACCAATAGCCTCCCACCGGCCAGTACGCTCCCATAGAGAGGGGCTCCTCCGGGTGCCGTCGGCCAAACAATGTCGACTGGCGGCCCCCAGGGGGAGAGCCTTCTCTGTGGGGGCACCTACGATCTGGAACGAGCTCCCCCCGGAGATACGGAGGATCCCGGATCTGCACACCTTCCGTCGTGCGTTTAAGACTTTTTTATTTCATCAAGCTGGCCTGGCTTAAATCTTCTCCCTTTTAAAATTTTTAAATTTTAATTTTAATCACTAATTTTAATTTGTTTAATTATGGGATATTTTTAAAATTGAGCCAAATTGTTTAATCTGTTTTAATCTATTTTAAATTTTGTATTGCCGTGTTTTATCTTTTGGCTGTTCACCACCCTGAGTCCTTCGGGAGAAGGGCAGTATAGAAATCTAATAAAATAAATAAATAAATAAATAAAGGAGAAGGAGAAGGATGGAAAGAAGAAAGGGAGGAAGAGGAGGAGGAGGAGGAGGGATGAAAAAAAGGGATGAGAAGGAGAAGGATGGGAAAGAAGAGAGGGAGGAGGAGGAGGAGGAGGGATGAAGGAAAAGGGATGAGAAGGAGAAGGATGGAAAGAAGAAAGGGAGGAGGAGGAGGAAGAGGATTGTAGGGTCTTCGGTGCTCTTTGACCTTCTTGCAGAGGTTTCATAACCAAACTAGGTAACATCATCAGTGCCTCTCTGTCTTTGCAAACCACTTTGGAGGGCCCTGCTTGAAAGTTTAAGCATGGGGTTGGATCTCAGCCACTGGATTTCATGGACTGGAAATGAGTGTTTGGTGTCCCCTGAGATCGGTGGCTTTTTTTTTTTTACAGGCGTCACTGATAAACCACCCATCAAACTGGGATGTCAAAGAAGGCGTCTGATTTCAGAGCTTTCTCAATGTTTGTTTACCTTGGCCCCTTTTTTCTCGTCCAAATTTTAGGAAAAGCGGTTGCAGAAATGAGCCTGAAATTGTGGGTTGCGTCAGTCCTGCTGCTCCTCCTCTGTTCAGGTTAGTTTTCATCCAACCTTTCGTCTTACATATTTTCATTTTATTTTTGTTTGTCGTACAGCCAGCCAGATGCTCGGACTTGGATTTGGCTTTTTTGCCCTCCCAAGACCCACGATAGGCAGAGATTGTGGTTTGATGGCGTTACAAATCTCGTCGCAGGATGGAAGCCATTGCAAGTCAAGCTGCCTTTTGCAATTGACTAACATGGAATTTGTCAACGCCGATGATATTCACGGGCCGCTCTGGTTGTTTTGGGATTGCAAGGCCCCTCTTATTATTTATTTTATAATTTGATTTGATTTTTTCTTTACAGGTAGTCCTCGGCTTACGATGGTTCACTTAGTGACCGTTCAAAGTTACAACGGCACTGAAAAAAGTGACTTAGGACCGTTTTTCACAGTTACGACCTTTGCAGCAGCCCCATAATGATGTGATCAAAATTCAGACACTTGGCAAGGGATTCATATTTATGACCCTTGCTGTGTCCCGGCCGGGGTGACATGATTCCCTTTTGTGACTGTCTGACAAGCAAAGTCAATGGGGAAGCTGGATTCACTTAACAACCGGGTGACTAACTTAACATCTGCAGTGATTAAGAACTGTGATTAAAAATAAGTGTCGTAAAATGGGGCAAAATTCACTTAACGACATAAACTGTGGGCTCAATTGTGGTCGTAAGTCGAGGACTACCTGTATTTTAATTATTTTATTTTATTTGGATCTAAAAAGTTAGGAATTGCAACCACCGGCTGGGTAGAAGAAACTCAGGCCATTGTGTCGCCATCTATACTTAAAGCCATTCAATGTTCTCCCACGTTCAAATCTCTTTGGCTTTTTTCTCAGAGGTTCTCAGCTACAGCGCAAAGAAGAGGGGTGCTGAGGACAAAACCGTGCTGGCCCAAATTAAAGATGCAGCTGAGGGGTACATCAATTACGTCTCCGATGTGACTAATTCCTGGGTAGAAAAAGTCAAATCCTTGGACATCAGCCAGCGAGTTTTGTAAGGAAACGACGGGGGGGGGGGGGAGGTGACAGAGAATGGGGTTTTCCACCCCAATATTCCTTTCTAATCAATGGTAGGCCATATTTATTATTGATATTATTGATTTGATTTTTTTTTTACATCCTTCCTTTATTACGTTATAAGTAACTTGAGGTGGTGAGCATACCTAATTCTTTTTCCTCCTCCTAGTTTCCCAACAACATCCCTGTGAGGTAGGTTGGGCTGAGAGGGAATGACTGGACAAAAGTCACCCAGCCAGGTTTCATGCCTAAGGCAGAACTAGAATTCACAGTCTCTTGGTGATTTTTTTTTTTTTAAATTTGATTTATATGCCGCCCTTCTCCGTAGACTCAGGGCGGCTTACAGTGCATTAAGCAATAGCCTTCATACTTCTGTATATTTATACAAAGTCAGCTTATTGCCCCCACAACTGGGTCCTCAATTTACCTACCTTAAAAAGGATGGAAGGCTGAGTCAACCTTGAGCCTGGCGAGATTCGAACCTGCAGTAATTGCAGGCAGCTGGTCTTAATAACAGGGTGCTTTAGACCACTGTACTACCAAGGCTCTTTTTTGATTGGCCGAAAGTCACCTAGCTGGCTTTGATGCCTAAAGTGGGACTAGAACTCACTTTCTCCTGATGATTGTTCCAAAGTCACCCAGCCGGCTTTCATGCCCAAAGTGGGACTAGAACTCACTTTCTCCTGGTGATTGGCCCAAAGTCACCCAGCCGGCGAACTCACTTTCTCCTGGTGATTCGACCAAAGTCACCCAGCCAGCTTTCATGCCCAAATTGAGACTAGAACTCACTTTCCCTTGGGGATTGGACCAAAGTCAGCCTAGCTGGCTTTCCCCAAGACTGATTCAAGGTCAATTTTAGCTTCTCCTCTATTCAATAATTACCTTTTCCGCTAAAATTAAAATTATGATCCAATTTGGGGGGTGGGCAAACATTTCAAGGAGTTGCTTACTTCAACCTTCACTGCTTTACAGCAACTGAGTGCCAAAAACTATCAAAATAGATAGATCTCTATCAAAAGCCTCCGAGCACATTGGTGACAATTACAAATAGTCCTTGACTTACAACCATTCCCTTTAGTGACTGTTCGAATGGCACTGGGTAAAAAAAGGGGGGGGGAGAAATGCTGAGAGTGCCTGGGTTTTTATGCCCTCTCTAAGCTTTTGAATTTGAGCTTGTGTTCTGATTGGTTGTCAGACTCCCATGCAGGGGTAACTCTGTAGGTTGTCTGTGTCCCAGGCTTGGTTGAGCCTTGCTGGGTGATGATGTAATGAAGGGGCTTTGGGCAATTCCTACTATGGCTCTGCCTGAAGGAGGTAGATCTTTGTCATGTAGAATAGACTGGCCCAGGCCTTAATGGCCCATTGACAAAGGTGGGGATGGGGGCCTGAGTTTCTGACTCCCTTTTAGGGAAAATATTCTGCCCTTTTAATATTTCCTAAAATATCTCATTTTCCTAGGAGAGGGGAGGGGTGGGTGCTAACTTCCTACACGACCTTCCCAGCTGGCGTCCGACAAGCAAAGTCAGTGGGGGAAACCATTTCCTTAAGAACCACGTGATTCGCTTAACAAGCGTGGCCCAAAAGGGGGCACAACGGCTCATCTCAACCGCTGTCTCACTTAGCTGCGGTGACAGAAATGTTGGGTTCCGTTTTGGTCGTGTAAGTCGAGGATTGCCTGCCGTGAGAAAAAAAATCTTTGTCCTTGCGAGGGGGATGACGATTTGAAAGATGTCCTATCTTCTTTTCTTCCCAGGAACAGCTATAACAACTTCGTATCAACTGTGGACACCTATAAAAATATCATCACCGATCAAGTGGTTTACTTCTGGCACGACTAAGGAACTTGCCACGCAGCCCTCCCTGCGCCGTGTCCCCAAATCTTTGTGTGTGTGTGAGAATGTTCCCAACAATTCCCGGTCTGGCCTTCCATACTTTTTGTGATAGACTGTCTGATGCCCTTCTGCTTAGCATGTGAATAAAGTTCGTTTCCTACTGAGGCCTCCGGACAACTCTTTGATTCCAGCTTGGGGATGGATTTGTTTGTGGACGTGCAAGGGATATATAATTTATTTATATTTATACTATCTGATAACCCAGCGTTGCCCGGGTATTTATTTATCCCAATCCTCAGAGGGAGCCCACTTGTGGAGTACTATGAAGCAGTGGTGGGTTGCCCCCGGTTTGGACCGGTTCACAAGAACCGGTATTAAAACCGGCAGGAGGCTCCGCCCACCGACCCCGACGTCATCAGGAACCTTCTGCGCATGTGCGTGTGTGTGAGCAAAGTGAGCGCGCACCCGCAGCCCCGTTGCGAACCGGTAGTAAAGGTAAGTAGAACCCACCCTTGCTGTTAAGCCGTTACCATGGCAACTCCACTGTGCTGTACAGTTGAAGCCATCGTAAGGCACAACAGGCTGTATCTTAACAGAAATTGAATCCAAAATGCACACTAGTACTGTGATTTGACACTATAGATATAATTCGTTCCTTTTCATTTTAGCAGCCCAGGCGTTCCAGAGTTATGCTGGAACACACACACACACAAACACACACACACACACACACAACAGGGATGTTAGGGGTGTCTTACCCCCACCGTATTTCTTTCCAGAGAGTAAGTCATCTGGTCAGAGAGCAATCCAACCTGGAATTAAAGAGCAATTTACTGACGGTGAGAACAATTAATCAGTGGAACGACTTGCCTCCAGAAATTGTGGGTGCTCCCAACACTGGAAGTTTTTAAGAAGAAATTGGACAACCATTTGCCTGGAATGATATAGTCAGGGGTGAGCTACAAAAATTTTAGCAAGGGGTTCTTTGTCCGGTTGCTTGGTGGGCGTGGCCTAGTCGGCATCCTGCCTCACAGTGTGTGGGGGGCTGTATTTTGCCCTCCCTGGGCTCCAGAGACTTTTCTCGAGCCTCCGGGAGGGCGAAAACAGTCTCCCCAGGCTCCGGAGGCCCTCTGGAGGCTGGAAACGGGTAGGCCCGAACTTCTGGTAAGCCTGTTTTTCAACCTCCCCAAGCCTCCACATGTGCACTCCACATCTGCAATTACCTGTATTCAAAACAGGCCGCATGGGGACTCCTGGGAGGAGCCAGGTGGGGTGGGCGGGGCCAGCTAGGAGTGGGATTTGGGGGTTCTCCGAACTGCACAGAATCTTAGCTAGAAGTTCTCCCGAACCCCTGTGAATCCCCAGCAGTCCATCCCTGGATATAGTGTTTCCTGCTTGAGAAGAGAGTCAGACTAGAAGACCTCCAAGGTCCCTTCCAACTCTGTTATTCTGACTACTTATAACCCTTTTTATGAAACAACAAAGGGTTTGGCTTCTTTTGTGAGCTCCGAGTTCCCGTATTTTGGAAGCTCAGAAAAGGAGTCCATTCAATAGCCACCCGAAGCTTGAAATCTGGCGCCCATCTAAAAGAAACCAAACAGAAAGGGGGAAAAAATGTTCTTCTGAGCTGAAAATGCCAGGTGAAGTAATTCCCCTCAGCATGAAGTAAGGGGCCATGGGCGATGTTTTGAAACCACCTTCTGTGCTTGTTACACGTCAGATCCTTCTTGTTTTGCGGAAAGAGCATCAGGATTTATTTTGATTTTTTTTTTACTCCCTCTTATACTTCTCGGTAGGATGTGGAAGGAAGGCAAATGAAAGTGGTTAGAGCAGTGTTTTTCAACCTCGACAACTTTAAGATGGGTGGACTTCAACTCCCAGAATTCCCCAGCCAGCTAAACTAAGCTGGCTGGGGAATTCTGGGAATTGAAGTCCACTTATCTTAAAATTACCGAGGTGAAGAAACTCCGTTTTGTTTGATCAAATGAAGTTGTGGGTTCACTGTTGCTACTCATTCAATATGTTCCTTCAAGCCTTACTACGGTAGCATCTTTTAGAATCAATTAATCCTTGAGACAAGAAGCAATGGGTGGAAATTAATCAAGGAGAGAAGCAACTTAGAACTAAGGAGAAATTTCCTGACAGTTAAAACAATTAACCAGTGGAACAACTTGCCTCGAGAAGTTGTGAATGCTACAACACTGGAAGTTTTTAAGAAAAGATTGGACAACCATTTTGTCTGAAGTGGTGTAGGGTTTCCTGCCTAAGCAGGGGGCTGGACTAGAAGACCTCCAAGGCCCCTTCCAACTCTGTTATTCTATTCTATTCTATTCTATTCTATTCTATTCTATTCTATTCTATTCTATTCTATTCTATTCTATTCTTTCTTTCTTTATTTTTATTTTATTTAAATTTCTATACCGCCCTTCTCCAATATAGGACTCAGGGCGGTGAACAGCCAAAGTAAAAACAAGACATAGAAAATCTAAAAACTGATTAAAATAATTAAATAATTTGGCCGTAATTAAAAACAATTCCAATTTAAAATAGTTTAAAAATTTGACTCAATTCTCTAATCTAATCTAATCTAATCTATTTTTACGATTGATATTCTTCCTAGCCAAGGAAGACTTACATTTTTCCGTATTAGAATATAAGCAGTGGTGCGATTCAGCCAGTTTGCACCACTTCGGGAGAACCGGTTGTTAACTTTCTGAGCAGTTTGGCAAACTGACTATTGGAATAAATTATTAGGGCAGAGAACCGGTTGTTAAATTACTTGAATCCCATCACTGAATATAAGAATTAGATTTGAATAAACTTTTATTGTTTTTTTCTTTAAGCAAATCCCCAGCTACTGAATTCATTTAATACGATATTTAAGCTCTGCTTAATATCAGCAACTGCCTGGCAATAAAATGACTGGCAAGATTTCCCTTCAGAGTTTATTTATTCGTTTATTTATATCCTGTCTTTGTTTTTTTTTTTCAAATAACTCAAGGCAGTGAACATACCCAACACATTTTCCTCTTCCTATTTTCCCCACAACAAACTTGTGAGTTGGGTTGGGGTAAGAGAGAGGGATTGGCTTAAAGCCCCCCACCTGGCTTTCATGCCTAAGGCGGGACTAGAACTCACCATCTCCTGGTGATTGGCTCAAAGTCACCCACCTGGCTTTCATGCCTAAAGCGGGACTAGAACTCATAACTCCCGCTTTCTAGCCTTGTTCCTTAAACCAAACTAGCTAATTTGATTCATTTCTGAGAGTTGCAGGACAAAAGGGAGAAAAACATATAAAGTTCGCCTATGAAGGCCAGCCTTGGCGAAAAAACAAACAAACAAACACACACACACAATAAAAAACAGAACTCTGCAACTACACCAAGATGTAATTCTTGTAAATCTGAAGCAAGACGGAACGAAGTTTTGTAATTATTATTTTCAAAGCTATTGCACATCTAGGAGAACTCTTCTGCTCTGGGGAAAGGGCCTTCATTCAACAATCCATTTTTTTTAATACAGGTAGTCCTTGATTTACGACCACAAAATGAGCCCCAAATTCCTGCTGCTAAGCGAGACAGTTGTACAGTGAATTTTGTCCCTTTTTAACCACCTTTCTGACCGCGTTTGCAAAGTGAATCACTGCGTTTGTTACTTTAGCAATAGAGTTGTCAAGCGAATCTACCTTCCCCGTGGATTTCGCTTCTCGGAAGGTCGCCAAAGAAAATCACATGACCCCAGGAGACACGGTCATAAACATGAGTCAGTTGCCAAGGGTTTAAATTTTGATCACGGGGATGCTGCGATGGTCGTAACTGTGAAAAACGGTCATTAAGGGCTGTTGTAACTTAGAGCGGTTGCTAAGTGGACGCTAAGTTGTAAGTCGAGGACTACCTGTACATGGTGGGCAACGGTAAGGAGAAGACTTCACGGAACTTTCCTGGTTAGGTGTGGCGGGGTGGACCACACGTATCTCACATCATGACGGAATAATCCATGCCGTGAACGGAGCTGAAATTAGCCTCTTGGCTAAACTCCTCGTTGCCCGAACGGCGCCTGGTTCGGCCTCTCCTACAGAAGATTCTAGAAAATTCCCTTTCAAACTTCACCCCTCCCAAAGCGTAGACCAAAGGATTGAGGCAGCAGTGAGTCAGGGCTAAACACTTGGAGATCACCAGCCCAAAATCCAAAACCTTCTCCCATCCACAGTGCCTCTTCAGATGACCCTGACGTTGAAAGAGGTCCACCAGCATCAAGGAATGGAAAGGGGCCCAATAGACGATGAAGGTTATCCAGATCATCAACAGGAGCCTTAGCGGCAAATGTTTGCACAGAAGCCCAGCCTGGTGCAGCTTGGCGCAAATCCAAATATAGCCAGAGATCATTGCTAGGATAGGCCACCAAAAACCCAGAAGGAAGAAGAACAGTTGAAGCCCCAGTTTCCAAGAGTTGGCATCTTGGACCTCCAAGTCCAAGTGGCAGACGAGAGTCATGGTTTCCGAGGCATAGGTGACCTTCTGGAAACGGAAAGCCACTGCGAAGAACGCAATGCCGATGCTCCAGAAAAAGGCCGAAGTTAGGTAGATGTGAGAAAGCTTCAAGAAGAAGGTCAGAGGTTCACCTTTGACCACCACGAAGTAACGCTCGATGCTGAGGTAGGTCAAGAGAAGGATGCTGGTGTAGACATTCATGGTGGAGAGACCTTCCGTCAGCTTGCAGAGGAATTCTCCGAAGGTCCAGCCGTGGACGAATTGGGCAGCTTGGAAAGGGATGGTTAAGACCAGGAGAAGATCGGCCACAGCCAACTGGAAGAGATAGTGGTCAGCAAAGCGCCAGGACCGGTGACGTCGGCCCAAGATAGTCAGCACAGAGCTGTTGCCCACCAGACCCACCACAAACACCACGGAGAAAAGCAGGGGGCCGAAATAGCGAGCGAAGGCTCTCACTTCGGTGGGTAGACAGGGCTCCGCGTTGGGGTTGAGCACGGGCACTGTGCCAGCCTGGGAGGGAGGGAGGGAAGGAGAAAAGAGGAGTGGGTTGGTTGGGAGAAATTCTCAGAACATCCCAGGTATATATGCAGCCTTACTTACACACGGGCTGCCCACCCGTGACTCCTTAGGAATTCTGTGTTGTTGCTGCTACAGCTTTTTCTGCTGGCTGAACTTTCTTTTTCCTTTCTTTCTTTCGTTCATTTTCTCTCTCTCTCTCTCTCTCTCTCTCCATTCCTTCCATCCTTCTTTTCTCCTACCCTCTTTCCCTCCCTCCCTCTCCTTCCCTCCCTCCCTTTTTCTTTCTTTCTTTTCTTTTTCTTTCTTTCTCTCTCTCTTCCTTCCTTCCTTCTTTCCTTTCTTTTTCTCCCTTTTCTTTTCATCTTCTTTCCCTTCTTCCTTCCTTTCCTCCTCTACTCCCACTCTTTCTCCTCCTGCTCTTCCTCCTCCTCCTCCTCCTGCTCCTGCTTGTATTTCTGCTCCTCCTCCTCCTCCTGCTCTTGCTCCTCCTCCTGCTCCTCCTCCTCCTGCTCCTGCTCCTCTTTCTGCTCCTCCTCCTCCTGCTCCTCCACCTGCTCCTGCTTCTTTCTGCTCCTCCTGCTCTTGCTCCTCCTCTTGCTCCTCCTCCTCCTGCTTCTCCTCCTGCTCCTCCTCCTCCTGCTTCTCCTCCTGCTCCTCCTCCTCCTCCTGCTCCTCCTCCTGCTCCTGCTTCTCTTTCTGCTCCTCCTCCTGCTCCTCCTCCTGCTCCTGCTTCTCTTTCTGCTCCTCCTCCTGCTCCTCCACCTGCTCCTGCTTCTCTTTCTGCTCCTCCTCCTGCTGCTGCTCTTGCTCCTGCTCCTCCTGCTCCTCCTGCTTCTCCTCCTGTTCCTCCTCCTCCTGCCCCTCCTCCTGCTCCTCCTGCTCCTGCTTCTCCTCCTCCTGGAACTGCAACCTCTCTGAGCCCTCCCTTTCAGGTTTCAAGCGATGTACTGTGAAAACTCCACAGAATTCAAAGTACACACAGACAAACACACTTTAAGGATTGGGTCCTGCTTGTTATCTGCAGGAAGCAAAGGAAGGGGTTGGTGGTGAGCATTTCTTGTGCAATCATACAGGGAGGTCATTTGCGCCCACAGACAGGATTGGGCCAAGGTATTTTGCTGACCAAAGCAGTCGATAAGACGGCTCCCTCATGGCATTGTACATACAGCACTCTTGGTCTGGCAGGTTGGGCTACTCCTGTCTTGCACACGAAACAACATAGTCGGTTCAAGAGTGCAGGAGAACCTTTGGACGCAATGATGGATCATGCAACCTGCCCTCCACGCTCTGCAAACCTCCCACCCCCCAGTGTCCCATGGGCCAATCCCAAATGGGTCGATCTTGCAAGCCTACTTTTCAAATGTTGAAGGACAGGCTCAGCTAATCCATTGGCTACTCAACGGCTAGGCTAGCTGGGGAATTCTGGGAGTTGAAGTCCACACAGTTTAAAGTCACCAAGCAACGCTGAGAAACACTGGACCCAGAGTCAGACAGAGAAGTAACGTACCTCATAGTATTCCTCATCCTCGTAATTGGTGGATTGATTTAATTCCATTGTTGCATCCAAATGTTATCCTTGATTATCCTTCTTTGTTGCTGTTCCCCAGGGTGGACTTCAGAATGTGGGGAAGTCACCAGATCTTCTGGTGGGGAAAAGGAAACCCTCAGGTTATGAAAGGTTTCCTGATGAGGAAGTTACCGAAGACGGATTGCTCGTTTTTTTTTCTCAGCTGCTTTGGTCAAGGAGCAGTTGGCGAATTGTGGCCCCCAAACCCATTTCTGAAATTGTCAACATTCTCCAAGATGAGGGGTGGGCAACTATGGCCCATTTGCAACCTGTGAACTTCAATTCCCAGAATTCCTGGCCCATTTACAACCTGTGGACTTCAACTCCCAGAATTCACAACCCCTTTACATCATATGGACTTCAACTCCCACAATTCCTGGCCCCTTTATGACCTGTGAACTTCAACTCCCAGAATTCCTGAGCCAGAAATCCACAAATCACAAAGGGGCCACAGTTTTCCAGACCTGCCTAAGATCGTGCTGTGATATCTATTCTGTGGCAAATATTGGTTGCACTTCAGTGGTGGAATTTGGGTTTTTTTCCCCCCTTCCTTGTGCTAAAAGGGCTGTTTGCAATAGGGTCAAAAAAGCAAAAATTGCCGCAGTGATAATGTGATCCAACCTCCCACTCAACAAACACAATATTTTAGGTGCATTGTGCTTGACTTTTTGGAGATGCCCTGAATAGCAACAATATGCAAGTGGTTTGTGGTTGTTTTCTGAGATAGCCTTTTTCTACTTTTTAGCTAGTCTACTTTGCTTAATTTCTCTGAGATTCATCAAGGACTGTTGTTGCCTTCTGCTGCAATTAGGGTAAAGTCCTCTTGATAGAAGGGGGAGGGAGAGGAGGAGGAGAAAGAGAAAAGGGAAGGAGAAGAGGAAGGAAAGAAGAGAAGGAGAAAGCGAAGGAGGAGGAGGAGGGAGAAAGAGAAGGAGAAAAGGGAAAGGGTAGAAGGAGGTGGGAGGAGAAGGACAAAAGTGAAGGAGAAGAAGGAAAGGAGAGAAGGAGAAAGGGAAGGAGGAGGGAGGAGGGAGGAAGAGAAAGAGAAAGAGAAAAGGGAAGGGACAGAAAAGGTAGGAGGAGGAGGGAGGAGGAGGAGGAGGAGACTAGCAAAAAGCAATATAATAAAATAAAGAATGCAAAGATCCCAGATACTGAAAAACACCGAAAACACAAGACTTTACAATTAGCAACCAGAACCTTTAGTTAAAAACACTCTCCTCTCACTGCCGCACTTATATTTTTTTAATGTTAGAATGTTAAATACATTTTAAAAAAAAGTCAAACTTCTTTTTCTCTCTCTTTTTCCTCTTTTGTTCTCCAACTTTTGTTCTCCAACTTTTGTTCTCAGCCGGTCAGATTTACACAGACCAAATCATCTTCGGCTCTGCATTTCAGAAGTGCAGAGTCAGATTTTAACGATCGGACAAAGAAGGACATACCAGCCGATGCAAAGTAGCAGCAGATATCTTAAAGCCTTCAAGAACTCAAGAGGGTTTTTTTGGGGCACGAGCCCTGAAATCTTTTGATTTTCGACCTTCAAAGTTTTCAGCCCCAATCTTCAACCTCACAAAGCTGTTCTTGAGCAGAGGAAGAAACTGAAAACACGAACAGGTAACCTCAAAACCATATTCAGCAATCGGTTTCTTGACTCCGAGGTGAAAGCGATTGGGTTCAAAACCCAAAACCAGGACTGACCTAACTGGAGGGCAATTTGTTCAAGCAGGAAACCCGATACCCCTTCAGACCAGTGGTGGGTTCCTCCCAGTTCGGCCCAGTTCCGCCGAACCGGTAGCGGTGACGATATGACGTCACCGAACCGGTTCTGCCCCCCTGCTACCCCCTGCATTATTCTTACCTTTTATTTGGCCCCACCCCCAATCTATTGCTGCCTCCTGAGTCCCAGTTGATCGGCTGGAGGAAAAAAAACCTTTTAAACTCTTGCCACAGAGCTTCAAAGGGCAGCCCTACAGCTGATCAGTGTTAAAAGAAAACAAATGAGTAGACTGGTGCCTGCAAAAATAAATGGGTAGACCAGTGCAAAAATGGGTAGACCAGTGCAAAAATAAATGAGTAGACCGATGCCTGCAAAAAGAAATGAGTAGACCAGTGCCTGCAAAAATACATGAGTAGATCAGTGCCTGCAAAAGATAAATGGGTAGATCTGTACAGCTCTGCAAGCAGTTAAAGGCCTGGTAGACCAGTACCTCTGCTAAATCCTAAAGAATTGTCACATGACCATCAAGCCACGCCCACAAAATAAGCCACGCCCACAGAACCGGTAATAAAAAAATTTAGAACCCATCCCTGCTTCAGACAAATGGCTGCCCGGTCTTAAAAAATCTCCAGGGTATGACCGCTCTTTTTTTTTTTTTTTTTTTTTTTTTATTGAAAAAGTTTTCAAATACAAGTTTTTCCCCCTTTCCCCCCCCCCTCTTCCCTAACCCACCCTTTCCACCCAACCCCCCCTGTGACTTCTTCACAACAATAGGCTATTTCATAACTAGTTACATACATAATATCTTCCCTTTCCCTTAATCCCTTCTCGGAATACTGACCCTTAACTTGTTAATCTTATAACTCCCATTTTTACGGTAATCTGCCCTTTTTCTCCTCCCCTATACTTATTGAGTATTATTACAAATTAACCTTTAATCTTTTATATATATTAATATAACATTTTAAATCGGCCTTCTCCCTGCAACCAAATTTATTCAATTCTGTCCACTTCCTCCACTCCTCTAAATATATGACTTGAAATCAGACAATACAATTCTAAATATAATCCACTACCCACTTTACTAGAATATACACATATCTATATATGCATCCCATTTTATAACAATCAGTAAACTAACCTCTTTCAGCCCTTCAATTCCTACAAAATCATGCAATACGATTCTAAATATAATCAACTGCCCACTTTACTAAGATATACACATATCTATATATGCATTTCATTATGTAAAAAGAGAAAAGACAATAACTTTAAGTTTATGATCCATATAATATCTTCTTTGATGTCTTTCCACTAGATTGTTAAATCCATCACCCATAATAGGGTAAAATAACATGCTGGTGCAACAGTTTGTTCAAAATCTTCAGTCATCTTCTGCCCCCATCAGTAGTAGATATCCTCACACCTGTATAAAAGTAAAAACAACCACCCGAGTGACATTATAATTATGAATATATCCGTATGGTTATAGTTGTGGTATTCATCAGGATTGTTAATTCCCGTCATCCTACTGAGTAACATCCAGATCTTCTGCATGCCCCGGCAAAACTCTCCTGCCTTATAACTCAAAATAGTTATAATATATTTCCAAGAGAAAAAAAAGGTAAATAAGAAAAAATTAGATGATTCAAATCCAACAAAGTGAGGCTCTTTCCACTTCCCAAAATCATGGCCTTGCAGAGATCTGCCACAATCCTCAGGATAGTATCAGACAATTGTTCGCCACCACTGTCTTTTCTAATATTCATTCATTTTTTAAAGCGCCTGGCTTCACTGTTGCTTAGTTTGGAAATTGCTGTTTCTATAAGATCTGTTTCTTTTCTTTTTCTTTTTCGGGTTGAATTTCCATCCTCTTTTCTTGCTTACCAATTCTATATCTGCTGGTTGATTTTCATTCTGCTTTGTGGATTGTTCTTGTTGGGTTAATTTTATCATCTCATCTTTCTTCTCCATCACTTGTATATCAACTGGTTGATTTGCGCACTTGTCTGTGACTTGATGATTCATCACCTTGGGTTCGGATGACACTGCTCTCTTATTTATAAACAGTCCAGCTGGGGTCTCCAAGGAGTCCAAAGACAATTTATCCATCACAGCCTCTGTAATTTGATGTTTTCCTTTTATTTCCAACTCCTTTTGCTTATCCTGTATTATGCCTAAAGGTGTTAAATTCATTTTTAGAATTTTTTGATAAAAATCTTCCGCTTTTTCGACAGTGTGCAATTGATATCTTACGCCTTGATATCTCAATATTAAACCAACTGGGATGTCCCACCTGAATAGGATATTTCTTTTTTTTAATTCAGTCACTAAAAAGCCAAATTTCTTCCTCTCCATTAACATCTTGGGCGGAAGCTCCTTGAAAATCCAAATCTTTCTTCCATGAAATTGCAAATTGGAATTAAAAGAGTTCTGCACAATATTATTCCTAATTTCTTTATCTGTAAAATAGATCACCACATCTCTAGGCAGTTGCCTTTGCTTTGCCCACCAGGATTTTATTCTATAAATTCTATCAATCCTGCAATACACTTCATCAGGTTGAACCTTTAAGATCCCAGCCAGAATTTCAGAAGATACTTTCCTTAAATCATCTCTATTATTTTCCTGCAGACCTCTCAATCTAATTGCATATTCTGTAAAATTATATTGAATCATTAAAACTTCTCTTTCAATCCTCTGTTGTACATTTTCCTCATTACCAATCTTTTGGTCAGTCTCCATTTTAGATTTGTCTTCCAAGCTATTATCCTGAATGTTTATCAAATCCTTTTTAATTTTTTGAGTCATGTCATCCAAATTCTCCTCGATTTCCTTCATTTTAGTCTCTAATAATTCAGTCTTTGCCTCCATCCGAATCAGAAAGCCTGATAAACCATTAGCAACTTTTGAAATCTTTTTATTCAAGAAGTCAGACTCTGATTTCACCAATTCACCAATTTCTTTAATTTCCTGCTTAAATTTTTCAAGTTGCTGATTCACAATCTCATCCCTTCTTACAATCTCTTCAAGGATAAATTCTAATATATTAAAATCGGGTTTCTGACGCTGGAGAGTTGAAATTTGTTGGCGCAATTTCTTAAGGGGGGAAATTCCCCCCCCCTGTTTGTCCAGCTGTATAAGTCCTGATGCCATTTCCCACACAGACAAGATTTAGCAAAAATAAGAGAAGAAATAGAAAACAAAAAGACTTTCCCTCATTAAAAAAAAACTTCTGAGCAGCACAGGAGCGAGGTTTCTCTAGAAATGTAGCCAGTGATATTTATTCCGCTACATTGTAATAATGAAAAACGGAAGGACTTTCCCTTTTAGCCCTTCTCCAGCCACAGCAGACGCCATTTTAGAAGGCTCTTTTTCCCTCTTTTCCTCTGCTCTTTTCTTTTAAATAGTTTTTGAAAGGGTGAGATACTTGCGGTTCAGTATTAAGGGTCCAGTTCTTCATTTCTTTAATTATTCTTTTAGATTCACAGGCTTGCTCTTGACGCCTGGCTCTGCATAGGCAGAGGTCTCCCAAAGCCCGGAGCAGCGGCAGGGGATATGGGGCTTCTCATCCGCTCCGTCCCAAAAGTTAAAAAAAAAACTTTTGGGACTCTGCGGGGAGTTCTACCCACCCCTGCCGGCTCTCTCTCCGTTTCCTCTTGGAAACGGAGTTTTTTTCGAGCCGCCATCCGCTGTAACGGCGGCTCTATACAGGCAGAGGGAGCTGATGATCCCAGAGGAACGTCTGGCGGCGGCCAGCAGCAAACCGGAAGTCAGTATGACCGCTCTTGAGATCAGAACTTCCATTGCTAAGTGAGGCGGTTGTTCGGTGAATCGCGCCTGATTTTTTTCCCATCCTTTTTTGCCCCGGTTGTTAAGCAAATCATCGCCGTTAAGCAGATCACATTGTTGTTAAGCAAATTCAGCTTCCCCTCCCCCCACATTGACTTTGTATGTCGGAAACCAACTGGGAAGGTCACAAATGGGGATCATGTGAACCCCCCGGGGACGTGCCGGTTGCCAAGCACCTAAATTCTTTTTTTTAAAATAATTTTATTAAAGTTTTTTTTTTAATTTTGACAATTTTTTTTTTCTTTACATTTTCACATCGGTATACATCCATTATATATTCATTTTCCCCCTTACTTCAATTTATCTTTATCTATCTTTCCATTATATTTTATACATCATAATATATTCATATACTAAATTACAGTCATTCATTATGTGTCATTTCCATTTATACAAATTTGTTACTAATTTCTAACTCCTATATCTTCTTCATTCAGTCTTTCCTTAACCTTTACACCTATCCTCTAACCATTTATACCATTATTCCATACCATATATTACTCTGTTTCTCCTTTATCTTTTATTTCTTTTGTAAGTCTATCCATCTCTGCACATTAACTTTCCTTATCATGTTTTCCTCTGATGGTATATTGTTGTTTTTCCAATTTTATTTATTTATTTATTTATTGGTTCGATTTATATGCCGCCCTTTTCCGGAGACTCAGGGCGGCTTACAATGCATTATGCAATAGCCTTCATACTTTTGTATATACCTGCTTAGTAGGGCTTTCGTCCCCCCCCCAAGCGGTGTTCTTTTTTATACAAAGTCAGCTTATTGCCCCCACAAACCGGGTCCTCATTTTACCTACCTCGAAAGGATGGAAGGCTGAGTCAACCTTGAGCCTGGTGAGATTTGAACTTGCAGTAATTGCAGGCAGCTGGTGTTACTTAACAGTGCTTTAGTCTGCTGCGCCACCAAGGCTCTATCTTTTGTGCATACATTATTCTTGCTGCTGTGGTAATATGTAAAATTAAATATTGTGTTTTTTTATCATAATTCCCTGTAAATATTCCTAATAAAATTAATTCCAGTTTCATATCTATTTGCTGTTTGGTTATCTCTTCGAGCCATTTTCTTATTCTGTTCCAATATTGCTTTGCTTTTGGGCATGTCCACCACATATGGTAGTATGTTCCCTGATTTTGTCTGCATTTCCAGCAGTCTGGTGATGTATTTGAGAACATTCTAGCCAATCTCGCTGGTGGAAGATACCATCTATAGAAGATTTTATACATATTTTCCTTATAGCCTACAGACATCGTCAATGTATAGTTTTTTCCCCAAAGTTTCTCCCATTTCTCCAATTCAATATTATAGCTGAAATTTTTGGCCCACGTTATCATAGTTACCTCCTCCTCCATTCTATATCTCAGTAAGTAATTGTATATTTTCCAAATGCCCAAATTTTAATCACACGACTGTGGGGATGGTGCAACGGTCATTAAGTATGAGAACTGTCATAAGACACTTTTTTCCCCAGAGCTGTTGTAACTTCGAACGGCCCCATCCAAACGAATAGTTGTTAAGTTGAAGACTAGCGTGTACCAATGGAGCGCCAGGTTCCCAAGCAAGAGAAGAGAGAATTCTGGGATAGCAATGGCGTCCTTACGGCCACAGGCTGTTCTAGAAGGCAGCATATGAGCAGTCTGTGCTTTCGGACCAACTCGAATCTCTCGGTTGACTGAGCGATCTGAAATGCCTGTTCCAGAAGTTCTGATTGATGCAGCCAAATCTCCTCAACACGGTCAAGAGCTTGTTCCGGAACTTGATCCCGACGAAGGCGTAGAGCAGCGGGTTGAGGCAACAATGAAAGAAGCCCAAACTGGTGGTGATGGTATCGGCAATGTCCAGGTTGTCCTCCCACTGGCAATCCATCTCCAGGAGGTCCAGCTGGAGCAAAGTGGTGATGAACTGCACCAAGTGGTAAGGCAACCAACAAAGGAAGAAGGCCACCACCACGGCCAAGATCACCTTAAGGGCCTTGTGTTTTTTGAAGCCCTTGGAGCGCCGGAGGGTGCGGATGATGTGGGCGTAGCAGTAGACCATGGCCATCAGAGGGAACAAGAAAGCCACTACTTGGTTGATGATGATGAGGGCAATTTGCCACGTCTTTCTGCTGTGCAGCGGGAAGGAGAGAACGCAGGAAGTGGCGTTCAGGCGACTGTTGAACTCGGCTGTCAGGTACGTGAAGTCGGGCACCGTCAGCAGGAAGCAGACGAGCCAAACCAGCAAGGCGGTGTAGATGAAGAAGCACTTCTTCCTGTTGTACATCCGTATGACGTAGACAATGGAGAGGTACCGCTCGAAACTGATGCATATGAGGAAGAGGATGCTGGCGTAGAAGTTGATCTTCATGATGCTGCCGATGACCTTGCAGAGAAAGTCCTTGAAGATCCAGCCATACACCGCCTGGGTAGCCCAGAAGGGGAGGGTCACCACCAGGAGAATGTCCGCGATGGCCAAGTTGAAGATGAAGATGTCATTCCCGAATAAGGAGACTCGGTCTAGGAGCAAGACAGCGATGACCATCAGGTTGCCTCCGAGACCCAGGAGGAAAATTAGGATGTAGAATGGAGGCAGAAACCGCTCGGAAAACTCCTGGTAGGGGTTAAAATCGCACGGCTCAGCGAAGCAACAGTCATAAGAATAGCTTTCATTGTAGTAGTACGTAAACTCTCCACTGGAATTGTTGAACATGATGTGATCTTCAGCCTGAAAGAAGGAGGAAACGTGGCAGAGGATTATTTTATTTTATTTTTTAATGCTATAGTTTATTTGAATAGAATAGAATAGAGTAGAGTAGAGTAGAGTAGAGTAGAGTAGAGTAGAGTAGAATAGAATAGAATTTTTATTGGCCAAGTGTGATTGGACACACAAGGAATTTGTCTTTGGTGCATACGCTCTCAGTGTACTTCAAAGAAAAGATATGTTCATCAAGAATCATAAGGTACAACACTTACTGATAGTCATAGGGTACAAATAAGCAATCAGGAAACAATATCAATATAAGACTGAGTGGCTGTGGGTATTGCCTCCTAAAGACTATTTCGACTGTCCATCCTTGGTTCTGGGGGGGGGGGAGAAATTGTCCCCCTCAGAATGAGCTCGCAATTTGGGTGTCCTCACAGCTAAGATTAGAGCAACATCTGGCAGCTGTAGCTAGGGGGATCTTTGCACAGGTTCGCCTGGTGCACCAATAGCGACCCTACTTGGATCAGGAGGCTCTCCTCACAGTCACTCATGCCCTTGTCACCTCACGGTTAGATTACTGCAACGCGGTCTACATGGGGCTACCCTTGAAGAGTGTTCGGAGACTATAGTTGGTCAAGAATGCAGCCGCGCGAGTTGTCGTGGGTGCACCTAGATACACCCACATTACACCAATTTTCCGCGAGATGCACTGGCTCCCGATTGGTCTCCGGGCACAATTCAAGGTGTTGGTTATTACTTTTAAAGCCCTACATGGCTCAGGGCCAGGCTATCTTCGAAACCACCTTTTACCGCATAGCTCCCAGCGACTGGTAAGATCCCACAGAGTTGGTCTCCTCCGGGTCCCATCAGCTAAACAATGCTGGCTGGCGGGCCTGTGGAGGAGGGCCTTCTCTGTGGCTGCCCCAGCTCTCTGGAACCAGTTACCTCCTGAGGTCCGGACCATCCCCACCCTATTGGCCTTCTGAAAAGTGGTGAAGACCTGGCTTTTCCGGCAGGCCTGGGGCCATTGATCTCGCTGTTGCGATCTGGCGAGATCCAGCCATGAATGGATGTGGTGTGCATGGACTTTTAATGTTTTTAAAATGTTTTTTAATAATTTTCCTATGTTCTTTGTTGTATTATTTTTTGCTGTAAGCTGCCCAGAGTCCCTTGGGAGTTGGGCGGCATAGAAATTTGATAAATTAAATTAAATTAATTAAATAAATCTTAAGGATACCAGCAACAAGGTTACAGTCATACAGTCATAAGTGGGAGGAGATGGGTGTCTCTCTCTCTTTCTCCCTCTTTGTCTTTCTTTCTCCCTCTGTCCCTCTTTCTCTCTGTCTGTCTCTCTTTCTCTGTCTCTCTCTGTCTCTCTGTTTCGGTCTTTCTCCCTCTCCCTCCCTCCCTCTCTCTGTCTCTGTCTTTCTCTCTGTCTCTCTCTCTCTTTCTCCCTCTTTGTCTCTCTTTCTCCCTGTCTCTCTCTCTCTCTCTCCGTCTCTCTCTGTTTCTGTCTTTCTCCCTCCCCCCTCTCCCTCCCTCCCTCCCTCTCTCTCTGTCTTATTCTCTGTCTCTGTCTCTGTCTCTCTCTTTCTCTCTCTCTCTCTCTCTCTCTCTCTCTCTCTCTCTCTCTCTGTCATGGCTGGCTGGGGAATTCTGGGAGTTGTAGTCTGCACATTGTAAAAATCGCCAAGGTTGAGAAACACTACGGTAAGTCCTCCATCACTGATCAGCTGAAGACTGTACCACCTCATGGTGCAAACCAGGATTGTGTACTTTGAACAGCAGTTTGGGGAGAAAATGTCAGCATTTTTCCCCCTTTGCTGCCCTCCCTACACAACTAACTCTCAGACAAAAACTTTGTTAGGGTGCCCATTACTACAAATACTTTGTTGATGTGCAGATTCGTTTCCTCCCCAACGGGGCATGCTGTCAAGAGAAATTTCCAGCTGAGGTTTGCAGAGCACGGGTGATGAAATTCTCAAATCTTTGAAGGAAGCCACAGTGCTTTCGCTCGAAAAGAAGCCGCAAAAAAAGCAACTCGAAAGCTACCCACCAGCCATGTTTGCAGAGAAAACACAATTCCCCTGAGCCGCATCTCAATTGCACAGACAGTTTCTATTCCTGAAAGGGACATTTGACTTTTAATTTCTCGATTTCTTAGCAGAAGATTCTTGGAAGGGGGAGGGAGGGTTGTTGAAGGATGTGAGCTTAAGCATCAAGGAACATCGTGACGTGAGGTCATTTGATTCCCCTGGAGAGCACATTTAGAAAAGGAGAAATTTAAGGTCCCTTGGCCTTTCCAAATTTTGCAAGGAAATTGCGGAAATTGTGACACACATACTGTTTGCATCTTCTAGGAACGGAGTAGACAGAGCCAAAAAAAAAATAAAAATTGCTTTCTGAATCAGATTTAAGGTTGGAAGCGGCTTTTTCTTAACCTGAGCAACTTTAAGATGTGTGGACTTCCAGAATTCTCCAGCCAACGTGCATGGACTGTCAGCACTCCAAACTACATTTGTTCCAGTGCTGACATAAGGAGGAGAAGAGGGGGCAGCTGGCAAGAGGACGCTTGGCTTTTCACCTACTTATTTTCCCTGAAGATAATATCCCTTAGGAGATGAGATGGGAGGGGGACATTCCTGGGAGCTGAAGTAGTAGATATGGGGAGAGTGATTTGGAAGATGGCCAGTGAGACGCAGAGAATTGGGGAACGGAAAGGGAAGGTTTGGGGTCAGGAAGTCAGTGTTGGCCACGACATAATCGGGGATAGATTGTCGTGCTTAATAAATGAAAGATTTCATCAAAGATTATTTGGTTGGAAATGCATTTTATTTGAGACGACACTGAAACCTGACATGGACCATACTTCACTTCTAGGAATGATATGAATATAAGTGCATAGGATATACTGTAAGTACATTATCCAAGTAAAGGCGAGATAGCTGCTTAGCTTTCTCTACACGAATGGCCAAGGTTTTGCTGGATGAAAGAACTGACATATGTGGAGAAGAAATATGAGATTGACAATTGCGATGGCATATAAGGAAAACCAGATGAAAATGTTTCATAGATGGCACCTCTCTCCAGCCAGGATTGCGAAAATGTTCCCTAGAAACTCCCCGAAGTGTTGGAAGTGTAAGATTAGTTATGGAACATACTATCATCAATGGTGAACATGCCCGATTGCAAAGGAATTCTGGACGAAAATTAAAACTTGGATAGAAGAAATAACTCAGAATTCAATAGAGGGAGAACCGGAACAGTTTTTGTTAGGAATCTCGATAGAAAATTACACTAAAGAAATACAGTACCTCATATTGCATATATTGACTGCAGCACGTATTGTATATGCGCAATATTGGAAGAGAGAAAATTCACCATCCGAAGAGGACTTAATTAAGAAAATTCTGGACTGCGCAGAATTAGATAAACTAACTAAAGAAATTAAGGGGAAAGAAGAATCAAAGTATTATAAGATATGGAGTAGATGGTATGAATGGTTGAAAAATAAGGAAATAAGTTAAATGAAGGAAGGAAGGAGGGGGGAAATGTGGACGATCAATTGAAAGGATAGAGGGAATGAAAGAAAGTAGAAAATGAACGTTAAATAAGTTAATACTAAAATATCTGTAAATATTGATATATAGAAAGGATCACTGCTTACAGCTGAAAAGAAAAGTGATATTTTCTCTTTTTTTTTGTTTTTATTTTTTTTTCTTCTATAAATGTAGTATGTCCATGTTTTGTGTTTAATGTGTTTAAAATAAAAAACTTTATAAAAAAGAAAGAAAGAAAGAGCTGACATATTGCATTTGGTTTTGCATGGGATGTAAACCTCTCCCACGCAGTTGCCACTCACATGATTGAAGGACCTTTTCTTTTGCACGTATCAACAGGAGGGGATTTTTGGTCATATGACAGTGGCTGCCCTCTTGACGTTTTGACTCGATACAGCTGGAAAAAATTAAAATGAAATATGCTCTGGAATTCACACAGGTCCATGGCTCCTCGGTTGCTGGCTATACCCCTGTTGTCATTCTGCCACCATGTGGACATCTCTGGAGAGGAGAGGAGGAAGAGGAGCAGGAGGAGGAGGAGGAAAGGGAAGAAGGAGAGGGAGGAGGGAGGAGAGGAAGGGGAGGAGGAGGAGGAGAAAGAGAAGGAGAGGAGGGGGGGGAGGGGAGGAGGAGAAGAGGAAGAGGAGGAGGAAGAGGAGAGGAGGAGGAGGAGGAGGAGAGGAGGAGAAGAGGAAGAGGAGAAGAGGAGGAGGAGGAGGAGGAGGAAAGGGAAGGAGGAGAGGGAGGAGGGAGGAGAGGAGAGGGAGGAGGAGGAGGAAAGGGAAGGAGGAGAGGGAGGAGGGAGGAGAGGAGAGGGAGGAGGAGGAGGAGAAAGAGAAGGAGAGGAGGGGAGGAGGAGAAGAGGAAGAAGAGGAGGAAGAGGAGAGGAGGAGAAGAGGAGGAGGAGGAGGGAGAAAAGGGAAGGAGAAGAGAAGGAGGGAGTAGGAGGAGAAAGAAGGAAGAGGGGAGGAGGGGAGGAGAAGAGAAGGAGGAGGAAGAGGAGGAGGAGAAGGAGAGGAGGAGGAGGAGAGGAAGAAAAGGAGGAGAAGGAGATGAGGAGGAGGAACAAGTAGTAGTAGTAGTAGTAGTAGTAATAGAAGAAGAAGGAGGAGGAGGAGGAGGAGGAGGAGGAGGAGGAGGAAGTGGTTCATTTCTAAAGAGCTCTACTATTTCTGGAAAAGTTTGGCAGTTTCGGGGTTGGTTTCTTTTTAATTTTGTTAAGGTTGCCACATTACACCCAACCTGCGAAACGGAGGTTTTTTGTGTTATGAATGGGCCCAGAGAAGACTGGAGATTAGGAGACACTTTTCAGAGAAGTTGAAGATGGTGCTAGAGATGATTTGCACTATCAGGCAGTTGTCTAGCCACGAGGGGAAATTCCTGGGTTTGCAGACATTTCTGCCTTTCTCGTTCGACTATGGGACGGCTCTTCTCTTACATTTCCACACAGATGCTCATTTTATGATCCCATTTGTTCGGGCAACTTGAATCGTATGTTTGAGTGTCATCCATGCCTGGAAACGCAAACGCACCTAATTGTGGGTCCCCGTAGAGGTGTGTGTGTTTGTATGTGTGTGTGTGTGTATAACAAAAGTGTGTATAGTCAAAGCTATGGCGTTCCCAGTTGCAATGGATGGCTGTGAAAGTTGGACCACAAGGAAGGCTGAGCGCCAAAGAATGGAGGCCTGGTGCTGGAGAAGACTCCTGCGAGTCCCTTGGACTGCAAGGCCATCCAACCGGTCAGTCCTAGAGGAGATCAACCCTGACTGCTCTCTAGAAGGCCAGATCCTGAAGAGGAAACTCAAATCCTTTGGCCACCTAATGAGAAGGAAGGACTCCCTGGAGAAGAGCCTCATGCTGGGAACGATGGAGGGCAAAAGAAGAAGGGGACGGCAGAGAACGAGGTGGATGGATGGAGTCACTGAAGCAGTCGGCGTGAGCTTAAATGGACTCCAGAGGATGGTGGAGGACAGGAAGGCCTGGAGAAACGTTGCCGATGGGGTCGCGATGGGTCGGACACAACTTCGCAAATAACAACCACAAATGAACCCACATTCCTTTTCAAGGGTTTTATGAGTTCTTTTAAGGAGCTTAACCTGTTGTTTATCTTGCTCTTTTATAATTTAATCTTTCTTTTTTTTTTTTTAATGGCATCTTTTTTTTCCATTCTGTCCTTCCACTTTGCCTTTCCTTTCAATGAAGTTTCTTTTTGAAATAGTCATTTAATATTATTTTTATTACAGTGAGGTATCAGGTGAGTCATTGGTTAAGGGCAGTTTGAATGCCGTCGGATTTTACAAATGGAACAAAAACCATTTTTACAAACAAAACATAACCGATTAAAGAAAACCAAACTCCAACTTCGTATATTTCTAGAGTTAAGAATGGGTGGGTTTCTAATCATAGAATAACATCTCTTCAGCACTGAATCAAGCTGTCAGCATGCTGCTATTCAAAAGGTAAATCGATTCACAAGTTCTGGCTGGGAAAATGTAGAAGTTTAATTTTCAAAATCCAATCCAACAGCCAGATTTATTTTAGAGACTGAATTAATTTGGTATTCTCCAGGAATGATCACTCAGGAGAAAATTACTGGCTCTACATGCATAGGATCTGAGGTCCAAAACCTCATTGGGGTTAGGGATAAATTAATTTAGTTTTGAGTCTTTAACTCTGTATTTTCAAGGCAAGATTGAACTGAAATCTAGCGTTCTATAGGCATAATTCTCTATATTTTTAATCGCACACCAACCAGAGTTGCTTTAGGCGTAAGGTGCCAGGTTTCTAAGTCTGATAATAAAATATTTTGCATTAACATTTACCAGAATTTTAAACCTGGAAACCTATTCAAGACAGCTACATGCAAAATGCATCTGTTTATTTGAAAATATATGAAGGTGCATTATATTAGAGAAGAGTGTGCCCATTGAGTAAAGCTGCCTTCCCTTCCAAGCACAGAGACTTTAGAGAAATGTGCACCAAAATACTTGCAAATTACCGTTTTTTTGTTTTCAAATAGCTTTACCATTACAATTAATCAAGAATTTGCTGGCACGAATGAAAAAATCCCTCCCACATCATACTCTCTACTTCCCCCTACAGGTTAAAATAAAGGATGCAAAATATATATAGGTAGTCCTTGACTTACAACAATTCATTGAGTTTGAAGTTCTAACGGCACCGAAAAAAATGACTCAATTGTGGTTGTAAGCCGAGGACTACCTGTATGTATTTTAAAGGACATTTTGGGCTGTGTTAATCTACGGTATCCAAAAATCAAAAGCAGTCTGGTAGAAATTTTAACCGTTCAGTTAAAAAAATAATGAAAAAGCATCAACTTTCACGAACTGCATCTCAATGCATAACGTGGTTAGAGACAACAAAAAATATGTTTATTCTGTTACTTTAGTGTGGTTAGAAGCAACAAAATGTTTATTACGCTGTTAAAAAAAAACAAACAAACCCAAAATTTAACCATAGTCAGATAGCACCTTTCTTGCTGACTAGGGAAAAATAGAATAGAATAGAATAGAATAGAATAGAATGGAATGGAATGGAATGGAATGGAATGGAATGGAGTGGAGTGGAGTGGAGTGGAGTGGAGTGGAGTGGAGTGGAGTGGAGTGGAGTGGAAGAGAAGAGAAGAGAAGAGAAGAGAAGAGAAGAGAAGAGAAGAGAAGAGAAGAGAATAATGGAATGAAGAATGGAATGAAATAGAATAGAATTAGAATAGAATAGAATAGAATAAAATAGAATAGAATAGAATAGAATAGATAGAATAGAATAGAATAGAATAGAATAGAATAGAATAGAATAGAATAGAATAACTTTATTCTGGTTTAACAGATTAACAAAGTTGGAAGGGCCTACATTAAAATGAAATTTCGTTGCCTACAGCTCTCAAAGTCTAACATATTTTCATCAACTTCTGTGAGAGGAGCTGGCTTTATCAGCGATAACAAGCAGCTCGTAAAAGTTTTTTGTGTTTTAATAAAATGTATTTGTCAACAGAAACGGTCTGCAGTAGTGCAACCTTCCTGGAGAATTGCAGATGGCCCATCATTTTCAAAGCAGCTCTAATCTCTAATCAAAACCAGGTCAGTTTAACATTTAAAGAAAGGAGATAGGTCAGAGGTCTTGTTATCTGGGCTTTTCAACGGGGGGTGGGGGGGTGGGAGGCTTTATGGATATAAAGATAAAGCTCTCCCATTTCTCCTTGAAACCTAACCCAAGATAATTATGGCTTCAAAAAATCTGCCTGTTTAGGTATACATCCAGACACTCCAGATAAAAAAAATGCCTGCAATTTTTTTATCTAGCTTTTGATGGAACTGATTTTGCATGTCTTTTGAAAAAAGAGAGAAAGATGAAAAAAAATTCCAGAGGAGCAATGGAAGAAGATTAGATTTAATCTCTTTAGTACCAAATTTCTCAATCTCAGCCATTTTAAGATGTGTAAATGACTTCAACTCCCAGAATTCCCCAGCTGGCTTGTTTGGGCAGCCCTGTTGCAAACCAAAACACGGGATTATTTAGTCAGCTGTCTGATAATATTTTGTTTTACGATCCTCTTTCTTTATCCGTAGTTGCGGTTGGGATGATGCAATTTTGCGTTCCCTCTGCACCATAAATCTTGCAAGTATATTCGCATTGCTTGTTGTTTCTCAACCTTGGCTGCTTTTCAGATATGTGGGCTTCAACTCCCAGAATTCCCCCGTCCAGCATGCAACATTATCCCTCACCCCACCCCAGAGTCAATCCCCAAAAAATAAGATGGGCAGTCTACAAATGTAACAATTAAATACAAATTATATTGTATACAGAACTCCCTTTTTTAGGGCGCTGAAATTCCTTAATTCAGACTAGACTTGGGGTCACTGGATGGAGCTGAGCTGAGTTTACTGGCCGGATGCCCTTCCTGACACCTACGCGGAGTTTGCAGCAGATATTTTCTCTTTGCACTCTAGGAGAGAGAAAAACATATGCTGCTACCTAGGATTGAAGTCTCAACCTTCCAAGTGGCTGGCAAACATCTTCACCATTAGACTGCTACGCCGCTCGCCATTGTGTGTACAGAAAAATGACAATAAAGTCTATCTTATCTTATTATTGGGAGCGATAATAATAAGAGTTTCTGGTTTGTTAGGCTTAAAAAGATGGGAAAGTTAAAGGAAAACTGAAGCAAATGCTAATTACCGGTAAGCTTATTGAACAGACTAAAAGCTTTACCTCAGAAATCCACAAAGAAAAGGGAAAATATAGTATCGGTCTCCAACATAATTCCTACACTGAAGAATTATTTCTTATTATACATATTTTATTACCCAAATATTTTCTTCTGCATTATCCATTCCATTAGTATTGTATTCTGTGCTTAAGACGCTCCAGAATAACAGAGTCAGAAGGGACCTTGGAGGTCTTCTAGTCTGCTTAGGCAAGAGACCCTACACCACTTCAGACAAATGGCTGTCCAACCTCTTCTTAAAAACCTCCAGCGTTGGAGTAGCCACAACTTCTGGAGGCAAGTTGTTCCAACGATTAATTGTTCTCACTGTCAGGAAATTTTCCCTTAGTTTCAGTTTGCTTCTTTCCTTGATTGGTTTCCATCCATTGCTCCTTTCATAAATACGTAACAATAATAACACAATTGTGACCTGCCACTACAGTTTGGAGGTAACGAGTCTTAAAAATCTAAGATTAATCTACACTGGATTTATCTCTAAAGGTACAGGGAACATTTCAGACAAATCTGTGACTACTTTTCCCAAGTTGCATTGATTGATCGATTCAGCAAATTTATACATTCATAAACTGAATTTATAGCCGATTATAAATGAATAGATTATAGTTTGTTCAAACTAAAAACTAAATTTATTTAGTTCGCCCTTCTTCCTTAGAACCAATCACATCTACTTTTACCTGATGACACCAAGAGCCCAAAGAAAAGAATTTCAGGAATTTCATCATTCCGTTAATGAATACTTTAGAATAGAATTCTTTAGAATATTAATATTCAGGCAATTGTTGGGGGGTTTTTTTGCAACTGAAGGTACTCAGATTTTTTCATCAACTGTACATCCGTCCCAGCTCACAATTCTGGATCACCATCTAATCCTCCAATATCTATATACAGTCATTCCTTTTCCAACCACGTTTTAAAATACCTTCCCGCAGCCCAAAATGTCCAAATATTGAGCACGCATGTGGTAGTATCGTAACTCACCGTGAAGGAAGATGCTCTGAAACCAGTCAAAAGAGAGAAGAAGATCTGAACGGGAAGTCAAACAGGTGGGCTGATTTTAACTCAGCAGAAGAAACTTCCGACAGGCAGGTTTGAGGTAGCATGACATGGTTACAATATTAAAAATTAAAGACATATCGCTCAGGCCAAGGGTATTTGTGGAGTACTTTCTGGAGACCCCCAATTCCTCTCGGCCCTGATGAACTTCAGCCTTGTAAATTTCTGTGTTTTCAGGAGATCCAAATGGGAAGCAGAAGAAAACTCTAAAAAGGATGGAACATAAATGTCCTCCCTGCAACTCAGTTCTGACTGCATTGTGTGGTATTTTCCAACATCTGTTTGAGATGCTTCCTCCACTGAAGATATGAGGACAATAATGTCCTGATTTTCCCCCCACACCAAATATCTTGGGACTGTCTGACCACCAAAGCAGAAGAATTATTTAAAGCAGCTGACACCAGCAAGGAAAAGAGTTAGGTCTTGTTTTTCTCAAGTTCCTCACTCATCAACAAAGTTCTCCCTTGGAGTGGCCCTCAGCCTTTCTCACCACCAACTTTGAGGAAACTCAAGTCAAAAGCCACTTTGGCTAGAGATTCAGGCGAATCACCCTTGCGTCAAACAGTCAAAAAGTCTCCAGCCAGCTTTGGACTGTCCAGCTCCCCAAGAAGACGAAGAATAAGGAGATGGGAAAGAACCATTCGCCCACATGAACCTGTCCTCCAGCAGCCCCGAGAACCTAAGATTTTCCTTTCGAGAAATTCCACCATTTATCATCAACACGCCTCAGACAGAATCCATGATGTAAAAACAAGAGAGAAACTCTAATTCTCACTTTGCGTAGTTGGTTCTCAGAATGTCATAATGGAACTGCTCCTATCCCTTAAGGCCAGGGGGTGTCCAACTATGACAACTTTACTTTCTGACTTGTGGCCTTCAATTCAGCTATGCTGGCTCAGGAATTCTGGGAGTTGGAGGCCCATGGATTGTTAATGTTGTCACAGTTGCACATCCCTGCCTTAAGACGAACTTCATACAACGTGTGGGTGTTCTGAGCTTTTCAGAAAACATTGGTGTGTCAGATGCCACCTACACACAGCCACAACCACAACAGAAGACCAGTGTAATTTATATGGGGCTGCTGTCAAGAAGCACTCGACACCATATCCATGAGATGTCAGAACATGGATACCTGATCGGCAGAGGGGGTGGGGTTTGACTCACATGGGTGCTGGTGTTGGGATAGACGTCCGGTTAGGAGTTCATGAGCATGGGTGTATGATGGGGTCACGTGGGAATAGCACACAAACCTGAGAACGCTCCATAAAGGTGACGTGATCCTAGCGAGCCTGGAGGAAATGAGGAGATACGAGACCTGCCCAGCTGATTGTAATCAGGAATGGAGCTATATAAGAAACCAACTACCGGTGTATGATAGCTGCGTCTTTGTTATGTTTTTGCATTCCGGTTCCTGTAAGAGCTGTTTGCCATGATTAAACAGAGATACACCGACATTGCCTCGAGAGTATTCTTTGGGCGTGGTCACAGTCCCAGGGGAGCCGAGAGCTGCCTTTAAAGACCAATAAAATACTAGTGTGAGTCCAAAGTGCAGAATGACAGAATAACAAAGTTGGAAAAACCTTGGAGATCTTCTAGTCCAACCCTCTGCTCAAGCAGAAGATCCTATACCATATCAGACAAATGGGTGTCCAGTCTCTTCTTGAAAGCTTCCAGTGTTGGAGCACTCACAACTTCTAGAGGCAAGCTGTTCCACTGGTTAATTGTTCTCACTCTCAGGAACTTTCTCCTTCATTCCGGGTTGCTTCTCTCCTGGATTAGTTTCCATCCGTTGTTTCTTGTTCTGCCTTCTGGTGCTTTGGAGAGTAGGTTGACGGTCTTTTCTTTTTGGCAGCCCTTCAAATATTGGAAGACTGCCATCATATCACCCCTGATCCTTCTTTTCATTAAATTAGCAACTGTTCTTTATATGTTTTAGCCTCCAGTCCTCTATAATTCAATTCAACACGGTCAAACTAGTTACTAAATCTGCATTACTATTAATCTTCTCATCGTTCCCATCACCCATCTCCTCCCACTTATGACTGTAACCTTGTTGCTGGTATCCTTAAGATTTATATTGACTGTTTCCCTATGACTTATCATTAAGTGTTGTACCTTATGATTCTTGATGAATGTTTCTTTTCTTTTATGTGCACTGAGAGCATATGCACCAAAGACAAATTCCTTGTGTGTCCAATCACACTTGGTCAATAAAGAATTCTATTCTATTCTATTCTATTCTATTCTATTCTATTCTATTCTATTCTATTCTATTCTATTCTACTCTATTCTATTCTATTCTATTTCTATTCTATTCCATTCCATTCCATTCTTTCCTAATTCTATTCTATTCTATTCTATTCTATTCTATTCTATTCCTATTCCTATTCCTATTCTATTCCAATCACCTTTGTTGCCCTTCTCTGCATTCTTTCTAGGGTCTCAGCATCTTTTTTATATCGTGGTGACCAAAACTGGATGCAATATTTCAACTGTGGTCTTACCCAGGCATTATAAAGTGCTCCACATGTTGGCTAATGGATGATGCCACAGCAATATGACACCAGTGTTGTTTCCCCTCCTATTTGAGTTATCAATAAGTCTTTGGGTACATTTCCATAATCCATAAACTCTGATAAGACTTGGTTCCAATTTACTCTCAAAACCATCTTCTCTGAATAAATTTGGAATAGAATAGAATAGAACAGAACAGAACAGAATAGAATAACAGAGTTGGAAGGGTCCTTGGAGGTCATCTAGTCCAACCCCTTGCTTAGGCAGGAAACCCTATACCATTTCAGACAAATGGTTATCCAACATCTTCTTAAAAACTTCCAGTATTGGAGCATTTACAACTTCTGGAGGTAAGTCGTTCCACTGATCAATTATTCTGTCAGAAAATTTCTCTTTAATTCCAGGTTGCTTCTCTCCTTGATTAGTTTTCATCCGTTGCTTCTTGTCCTGCCTTCAGGTGCTTTGGAGAATAGCTTGACCCCCTCTTCTTGGGGGCAGCCCCTGAGATATTGGAACCCTGCTGTCATGTCACCCCTGGTCCTTCTTTTCATTAAATCAGACCTATCCAATTCCAACAACCGTTCTTTATATGTTTTAGCCTCCACTCCCTTAATCATGCAAGATTGGGTTGAAAGTCAATCTTGCATGATGGCTGTAAATTGAAAATGAACCAAGCACCTACGCAGGAAGGTAGTTATGCACCTGACCTGGTTCTGCCAGCGGGCCTGGGGAACCAAGAGCTGGATGGAGCCCATTCAATGGCTCGTGTGATCTGCTGTCGCCAGGGCTGGGGGTGGGATGTGGGGGAAGATTTCGTTATATTGTACTATATTCATTTATTTGATTTTTTTTGCTAGTTTTTATTGTTTTAAATGGGGTTCTATATTCTGTAAGCCGCTTTGAGTCACCATGGGCAGGCAATAGGAGGCAATATAAATTCAATCTATCAATCACTCAAGAAAGAAAGAAAGAAAGAAAGAAAGAAAGAAAGAAAGAAAGAAAGAAAGAAAGAAAGAAAGAAAGAAAGACAAAAGCCAGGAATTGCATTAATTTGCAAATTAAGTACTGAAAAAAGGAACTAAGTTGTCGAGTCAAAAAAAAAACAGTCATAAGAAATGGCATCGGATGACAGACAGAAGGGGCTGGATGCCTAAACCCTAATTCGATGTTTTTCAACCTTTTTTTAAAAGGTATATGGACTAACTCCCAGAATTCCTGAGCCAGCGTGCATGGATTTCAACGCCCAGAATTCCCCAGCCAGCGTGTGTGGATTTAAAACTGTCTGAATTCCTGAGCCAGCATTTTGGACTTCAACTCCCAGAATTCCCCAGTCTGCATGGCTGGTTGGGGAATTCTGGGAATTGAAGTCCACCCGTTTTCAAGGCTTTGAAATTGAGAAACGCAGATATACTGTTTGTGCCACCAACTTTTTCACTCTCTTTTTCAACTTCTTAGCACCTGTTGACGCCCTGCTAATGCAGCTCGATTTCTGCCTGAAACCACTTCAGAGCAAATGCAGGAAGTGCAGAGTAAGGCACATGGCAGTTTCGTTTTCGCACCTTTTATTTTTTTTTTCCACACCGCTCAGGAGAGCAGGTTTTTCATTCTTCCTTCTTCTTTTGCGGTTCCCGATTTTGCACCGCGCTCTTCACTTGCTGCGTAAACAGGGGGAAGCTGTGTGGTTGAGAAGAGGGCTGGCAGGACATGGCTATGTACGAGAAGTACTCATCAACAGTTTTTCTTTCTCTTTTCTATACAAGTAGGAAAGATCCGGTCACTGGTTATTAAAGAGGTTTTTGCAATGGCCATCTTCACCCTTAAACCGGCCTTTCGCAACCTTAAAATGGGTGGCCTTCAATTCCCAGAATTCCCTAGCCAGGGTGTTTTTTTAAAGAAGTCTTTTTTATTTTTTAGTTACAAGAATAAAAACATTCCACATGTGTCCTCTGGCTACACATATCTCTTTGCAACCATTTCACCATTTGCCACATCATTCACATTCACATTATTTCTCTAAACTTAAAAGTTTCGCCGTGCTCTCAAAACTTTTCTATTTCAGCAAGCTGGCCTGGCCTAACTCCCCTCTTTTAAATTTTTTTAAATTTTACATTTTTTTAATATGTGATTTTATAAATTGGGTGTTTTAATCTGTGTTTCGGCCAAAATATTTAATAACTTTAAGGGATTTTTAATATTTGTATTATCTGTATTTTATCTTGGCTGTTCACCGCCCTGAGTCCTTCGGGAGTAGGGCGGTATAGAAATTTGATTAAATAAATAAATAAATAAATAAATAATATATTAAAACAATTAAACATTGTAAAGCTCTTCATTTTCTTCATAATATCTTCTAGTGATACCATATTAACATTAAACATCATCATTCTCATCCTACGTGTATTAATAATTTTCATTTTATTTATTTATTTATTTATTTATTTAATTAATTAATTAATTTTTTTCTCTGGCCCAGCCAGAGGCCTGGCTGGGCCAAGAGGGGGGGGGTCCCCCTCGTAGAGATGTGCCCACCAGGTTTCCGCGCATTCCATCAGCCAAGGGCCCAGGGCAGAGGTGGGGGGGTGGCGGTCGTTATAAAGGAAGGTCTTGATCCGAGGGAGGCCACTGTACCTCAGATAGCCGGATGTGAGTCTCTCCTGGTGAAGTGGGGCCATGGGATGCAGGTGGGCCTGCTGATCGCGTACCTGGCTCCCTGCCACGTGACAGCGGCCCTGCCCGAGCTTCTCAACGTTATTGCTGGAGTGGCGGTTGATACCCCCAGACTTTTGGTCATGGGGGATTTCAACCTGCCATCTACCGGTGAGGCATCTGGGATGGCTCGGGAGTTTATGGCTTCCATGACAGCCATGGACCTGACACAATTAATTCATGGCCCCACTCACGTGGGAGGACACACTCTGGACTTGGTTTTTATCTCTGGTCAGTGGCGGAGTGGTCTGGATATAGGGGATATAGTTATTGAACCCCTGTCATGGTCGGACCATTCTCTCCTGAGACTGGAGCTTTCGACCGCTGCACCCCACTGCAGGGAGGCGGAACCGACCAGGTGGTTCCGCCCCAGGCGCCTGATGGATCCTGATAGGTTCCAGAGGGAGCTTGGGCCAGTTCCTGAAACTCTGGCTCACGACTCGGCTGAAGATCTGGTGGCTGCCTGGGATAGGACGGCCGCCGGTGCTCTGGACCGAGTCGTGCCTTTGCGGCCTCTGACCCGACGCCGAACCTGCCCGGCCCCTTGGTTTTCCGAGGAGCTGAGGGAGATGAAGCGCCGGAAAAGACGCCTAGAGAGTGGTTGGAGGGCCAGTCGCTCCGAATCCGACCGAACACTAGTTAGGTCTCATATTAAGACCTATCTAGTGGCGATAAAAGCAGCAAAGTGTAACCACTTTTCCGCTCTTATTGCATCGGCAGATAACCGCCCAGCCACCTTGTTTAGGGTGACTCGCTCCCTCCTACATCAGGGAGCGCGGGAAGACCCCTTGCAAGGGCAGGCTGAGGATTTTGCACAGTATCTGCACGATAAAATCGCTCAGATTCGGGAAGGCTTGGACTCTGACTGGGTAGATCCCGGCGGGGTGACTGAGGCTGGTCTTGAGAATGTTACCTGGGATGAGTTCAACCCTGTGACTCCTGAGGACGTGGACAGGATCCTGGGGAGGTTAAACGCAACCACGTTTATTGGACCCGTGCCCCTCCTGGCTGGTACTGGCCACCCGGGAGGTAACACGAGGCTGGCTCCAGAGGATCATAAATGCTTCTTTGAGAGAGGGTTTCTTGCCTCCCGCCTTGAAAGAGGCGGTGGTGAGGCCCCTCCTCAAGAAGCCTTCTCTGGACCCGGCCGTTTTGGCAAACTATCGTCCGGTCTCCAACCTTCGCTTTGTTGCGAAGGTTGTAGAGAGTGTGGTTGCGCGACAGCTCCCACAGTTCCTGGATGAAACCATCTATCTAGATCCATGCCAGTCCGGCTTCAGGCCTGGGTACAGCACAGAGACGGCATTGGTCGCATTGGTGGATGATCTCTGGAGGGCTCGGGACAGGGGTTGTTCCTCTGTTCTGGTCCTGTTAGACCTCTCAGCGGCTTTTGATACCATCGACCATGGTATCATGCTGCGCCGGCTGGAGGGACTGGGGGTGGGAGGCACCGTGCTGCGGTGGTTCTCCTCCTATCTCTCTGACCAGTCGTAGTCTGTGTTGGCAGGGGGGCAGAGGTCGACCTCGAGGCGCCTTGCTTGCGGGGTGCCGCAAGGGTCGGTCCTCTCGCCGCTCCTGTTCAACATTTATGTGGAGCCGCTGGGTGAGATCATCCGTGGTTTTGGGGTGCGATGCCATCTGTACGCTGATGACACCCAGCTGTACATCTCCACCCCAGGCCACCCCAATGATGCCCTCGAAGTGATGTCCCAGTGTCTGGAGGCTGTGCGGGTCTGGATGGGGAGGAACAGGCTTCGGCTCAACCCTTCCAAGACCGAGTGGCTGTGGATGCCGGCGTCCCGGTATAGCCAGCTGGTGCCATCGCTGGCTATTGGGGGCGAGTCACTGACCCCCACAGAGGGGGCTCGCAACTTGGGCGTCCTCCTGGACACACGGCTGTCTTTAGAAGAGCATATGACGGCCGTGGCCAGGGGGCCTTTTTATCAGGTTCGCCTGATACGCCAGTTGCGCCCCTTTCTGGATCGGGACTCCTTGTGCACAGTCACTCATGCCTTGGTTACGTCACGCCTGGACTACTGTAATGCTCTCTACATGGGGCTCCCCCTGAGGAGCACCCGGAGGCTCAAGCTGGTGCAGAATGCGGCCGCGCGGGTGATTATGGGAGCGACGTGGCGCTCCCATGTAACACCTCTCCTGCGCGAGCTGCATTGGCTCCCGGTGGTCTTCCGGGTGCGCTTTAAGGTGTTGGTTCTCATCTTTAAAGCGCTCCATGGCTTAGGGCCAGGGTATTTGCGAGACCGCCTGCTGCTACCGATAACCTCCCACCGGCCAATACGCTCTCACAGAGAGGGCCTCCTCAGGGTGCTGTCGGTCAAGCAATGTCGGCTGGCGGCCCCCAGGGGGCGAGCCTTCTCTGTGGGGGCACCCGCCCTGTGGAATGAGCTGCCTCCCGGAATACGATTGATCCCGGACCTCCGGACCTTCCGTAAAGCCCTGAAGACGTTTTTATTTCATCAAGCCGGCCTAGCCTAAATGGTTTTTAACTGGGATTTTAAATTTTATGGATTTGGATTTTAAATTGGGTAGCCAATGATTTAATTCTTTTAATTATCTTAACTTTTGCATTTGTATGTTTTTTAATTTTGGCTGTTCACCGCCCTGAGTCCCTTCTGGGAGAAGGGCGGTATACAAATTAAATTAATAAATAAATACTCAGGGCAGTGAACAATCAAAATAAACATATATAAAAATGTGAATAGAAGCAATAAATAATAATTAAGTCAATTAGGGTCTTCAGAATAAAATTTACACAATTAGGAAAAGGAAAGAAAAAATTAATTATGCCAGCCCGGCTTGGTAAAAGAAGGAAGGTCTTAGGTGCCCGACGGAAAGTACGAAGATCTGGGATATTTGTATCTTTCTTAATGTATTTTCTATTATTCTTTAGTCTTCATTTCCAAACTCCTTTTTTATTCTCCAGCCATTGATAAATACTTCCCATATCATATAACATTCAGTTTGTTCTTTCTCCTTAATTGCTAATGTTAATCTGTTCATTTCTGCACATTCTAATTATTTTCCTAATCACCTTCTCCTCAATGGGAATCTCTTCACTTTTCCAGTGTTGTGCAAGTACAAATCTAGCTGCGGTTAATACATGAATAATTAAATATACATTCTCTTTATTATAAATCTCAGGTGAAATCCCTAGCAGGAATATTCCTGGATTCAACTCAATACGTTGTTGTATCATCTCTTCCAACCATGTCTTAATTTTTGTCCAATACTTCTTTGCTTCTCTACATGTCCACCACATATGATAGTAAGATCCAGGTATTTGGTGGCACTTCCAGGGTGTTTTAAACTGGGCGGACATCAGCTTTTAAGGAGAGGCCTGCTGTGGATGCCCACTGAGCATTGCTGTGCCAGGCAGTGAAGTGATGGCAGAAATACCCATTTTCTCCAAATTTTGAGTTTTTTTTTAAAAAAACTGGGATCGTTCATCTTTCAAGTGAACAAAACTGTTCTGCCAAGTGGTATCCACCATAGGCCACTCTTCAAAACCAGTATTTCTCAAGTTCCGCAATTTTTTAAGGTGGGTGGACTTCAACTCCCAGAATTCTGGGAGAGGCTCAGTCCACCTATCTTAAAGGCAACAGTTGGGAATTCTAGGTGTCAAAGTCCACCCATTTTAATAGTCGCCAGCTGGGGAATTCTGGGACTCCAAGCCCATCCATCTTAAAACACAGACTGTGGAATTCTGGGAGTTGAAGTCCAGTCTTAAAACAGACTGGGAATTCTGGGAGTTGAAGTCCACCTGTCTTGAAACACTGGGGAATTCTGGGAGTTGAAGTCTATCTGTTTTAAAACACAGACTGGGGAATTCTGGGTGTTGAGGTTACCTGTCTTAAATGACTGGGAATTCTGGGAGTTGAAGTCCACCTGTCTTAAAACAAACTGGGGAATTCTGGAAGTTGGAGTCCACCCATTTTAATAGACGCCAGCTGGGGAATTCTGGGGGTCCAAGCCCATCCGTCTTAAAACACAAGACTGTGGAATTTTGGAAATTGAAGTCCACCTGCTTTAAAACAGACTGGGGAATTCTGGAAGTTGAGGTCCACCTGTCTTAAAAATAAACTGGGGAATTCTGGAAGTTGAGGTCCACCTGTCTTAAAAATAAACTGGGGAATTCTGGAAGTTGAAGTCCACCTGTCTTAAAACAGACTGGGGAATTCTGGGAGTTGAGGTCCACCTGTCTTAAAAATAGACTGGAGGATTCTGGGAGTTGAAGTCCACCTGTCTTAAAACAGACTGGGGGATTCTGGGAGTTGAAGTCCACCTGTCTTAAAAACAAACTGGAGGATTCTGGGAGTTGAAGTCCACTGTCTTTATTATACAGACTGGAATTCCGGAAGTTGAAGTCCACCTGTCTTAAAACAGACTGAGGAATTCTGGAAATTGAGGTTCACTGTCTTAAAATACAGACTTGTGGAATTATGGAAATTGACGTCCATCTTTTTTTTAAAAAACAGACTGGGGAATTCTGGGAGTTGAAGTCCACCCGTCTTAACACACCCTAGCCGGGGCATTCTGGGACTGCCCTTCCAGCCTCTTCCTCCCTGCAGACTCTTAGCTACTTTGTCAAAATAATAATATATATATATATATTTTAATTGCATTTGCAGTTTTGCATTGCAAACCCTGGAGCGCCTGCGCACTCGGAAAGGCTCAGCAGCCAGGGGACCAGAGCGGGGGGAGGGGGGGGAGGGGAGGGAAGGGGATGAACCTGTCCTTGGGGGGTGTTGAGGGACGAAGGTGACCCCCCCACTCCCACCAGCCTCTTGGTAAGACCCGAGCATCCATCGCTGCCCCCACCCCAGGCGGACAACTCTACGCATGCGCGCCCCTTTCCGTTCCCACCACCGGCTTTCTCTGCAAGCTAAGCACGGTCCCTCTCCAAAGCGCATGCGCAGCAGAGATCCACACACCGCGGCGGGTCTGAGTGGGTGGGTGAGTGAGTGAACGACGGTCACGTGATCCGTCAGGTGACCCTCCAAGAGGAAGTGGCTGTTTCCTGCTTGGAAAGGTGAGTGCTCAGGTTTTGCTCGGCGGGCAAATGGTAACAGTAGCAAGAAGAAGAGTCACAAAGTAGCAGCTGCTGGAGCAGCTCCTTTTGCAAGCAATCCCAGCCAGGGCTTTCCAACTTTTTTAAAAAACTTGTGGACTTCAACTCCCAGAATCCCCCCCTCCCCCTCCCAGCCAACTCTTTTTCCAGCTCCCAGGGAATTCTGGGAGTTGAAGTCCAAGGGTCTTTTAAAAATTCCCAAGGCCTTAGACCAGTGTTTCTCAACCTTGGTAGCTTGAAGATGGGTGGACTTCAACTCCCAGAATCCCCCAGCCAGCAACGCTGGCTGGGGGATTCTGGGAGTTGAAGTCCACCCATCTTCAAGCTTCCAAGGTTGAGAAACACTGCCTTAGACTCTTTTGCATGCAGGCTTGGGAGTGGGCTCCCTTTTGCACGCAGCGCTGCCTGTCCCCCTTTCCATGCCCTGCAGGGGGAGGACATGGAGAGATGGGGGCAGATGCGCAAGGAGCCTGGATAGCTCTGCAGACTAAGCACTGTAATTTAACACCAGCTGTCTGCAATTAAAGTAAGTTCGAATCTCGCCAGGCTCAAGGTTGACTCAGCCTTCCATCCTTTCTAAGGTAGGTAAATTGAGTTTGTGGGGGCAATAAGCTGACTTTGTATAAAAATATACAAAAGGATAAAGGCTATTGCTTAACGCACTGTAAGCCGCCCTGAATCTCCAGAGAAGGGCGGCATATAAATCAAATTAAAAACAAAAAAACCAAAAAACGGTCTGCAGAGGATGGCAGAGCCCAGAATTCCCAGCCGCTGTTACGAAGCTGGGTTCCCCTCCCATTTGCCGACCGACGATCCACCGAAGCTCAATGGAAGACGGGTCTTGTGAGATTCAGGGTTGAAATGAGGGGTCGTTGGTTGTTTTCTTGTAGATGTCTCATGACCCAACTAGGGAATATCATCAGTGCTTCAAGGGTGTGGGGTTGGTGGAGGAGGAGGAGGCAGAATGTGGGGTCCTTGGTGCTCTCTGAGCTTGGTTGTTTTCTTGCAGACCTTTCATGACCCAACTAGGGAACATCATCAGTGCTAGAAGAGAGTGGGTTTTGTTAAGGAGGAGGAGGAAAAGGAGAGGAGGACTGTGGGGTTTTTTGGTGCTCTCTGAGCATGGAGGTTTGTTTGCAGATTTCATGATCCAACCAGTTAATGTCATGTCACACTAAGCCACATCCCAACAAAAGTGTCAAGGGGCAGTCCTCGACATATGACCACAACTGAGCCTAAAGTTTCTGTTGCTGAGTGAGACATTGGAGAAGTGAGCTTTGCCCCATTTTACAACCTTTCTTAACACAATTGTTAAGCGAATCACTGCAGCTGATAAGCTAGTAACCCGGTTGCTAAGTGAATCTGGCTTTCCCTGTTGACTTTGCTTGTCAGACGCTCGCAAAAAGGGGATGACATGAGCCCAGGAGTCGGGACACTGCATCGTCATAAATACGAACCAGTTGCCTAGCGTCTGAATTTTGATCACAGGATTGGGGGGATTCTACAAAGGTTGTAACTCTGAAAAATGAACACAAGTCTCTTTTTTCAATCATGTTGCTACTTTGAATGGTCATTAAATGAACTGATGTAAATCAAGGACTATTTGCACTGTTTTGCACAAACCCAGTCACTGCCTCGACAAACAGGGACCTCATCCCCTGAATTTGCTAGATCCATGTAGTAGATTGCTAACACTTACGAACTAATCATAACTCAGAATCTCCAGGGATTAGGAAGGTGTACTTTAATCCACTGCAGGTATGTTCTACCCGTGGGTCATGCCCCTGTTGGAGTCTGAATCCGAGGGGGAAGATGAACAGCTGACAGAGAGCGGGAGAGTGGCTCCGTTGGCTGTGGGGGAAACTGGGGAAGGGCAAAGTCAGGCTGGGCAGAGCAGGGGAGAGGTAGGACAAGGGAGAGGGGGTTCAGATGAAGACCAAGGCCCACCCCCTCCTCATCCTAGGGCATGCAGGGAAGAACGGAGAAGAGAGCAATGTGTGGCTTATGAGGGAGGAAAGGGCCCCTATTCCCTTCACAAGGCACACCTGGGGATGGAGTTTAAAGGAGAGACAAATGGGAGGGGCGGTTGTTGGGAACAAATGCTGAGTTCGTCGTGTTAACTGCTTTATCTGAGTTCCTGGCATCCTCCCAACTGGTTTGATTTACTGCCATGCTACTTTACTTCTGGAACTCCTTATCTTGCTTGCTTTGCCGGATTAATTACTTTATCTTGCCTTGTTGGATTTATATTTGGAATTTTTCTGCTTATAACGCCTGGACTGGAGTATTTTCAGCCAAAGGCTGTTACAGATTTGTGGGAGAGTTTTTCTCCAGACCAGAGAGTCAAAGGAAAGTTTGGGGGGGGGGGCACAGTTGGAGCTAATAAAGGGACTCATACTTATTCTCTGGCTGTGTTGCCTTTGTGCCACGCCCAGAGTCATCACACGGTGGCTCGTATTCCATAACAGAAAGATTCCTCCTTGAGGCCTGCCTCTCCGATTCTCACATGTGCTTCCTCTCCTCTTTTAAGGTGATCCAGAAATGATCTCTCCAAGGTACAAAACCGTCATCCAGGGTGAAGCCTCCGAGACCGACTCGGAGGAAGAAATCAATTGTTCAGCCTCCACTCGGCCTGCCTTTGGAAACCCTTCTGGGGTTCAAGTCACTGGGGAAGCCTCTGAGACAGACGAGGAAGATGAAACCGGAAATCTCGCTGGATCGAAAACCGAGGCGACATTGATCACGCCGGATTTACCACCCCTGATCGTTTACAGGAACGAAGATTCAGAGTCCCCCACGGCGGTCGAAGAGAAGCCTGCCCTTCACATCAAACACCGGGGCCGATATAGCTCCCTCTTGCAGCAGAAGCTGGTGGAGAGTAACGCCCGTTTATACTACGACATCCACAACACCGTCAAACAGGTTTACCAAACTGCCATCAAGGAGATTGGAGCCATTACTGGACAGCTGAGCAATTCCCAAAACGGCATCATCAACGCTTCACACAACATACGGCTGGTTCTGGACGATCTGCAGGCCGTGGCAGACAAAATAGATATTATTAACAGCTGCAGTTTGTTACCGGATATCCCGATAGAGGTGCCTTCGGTGCATACTTAAGAGATGGACGGATTGCTTCCTGCACACTGCTGTTCAAGAGAGTAAGGTTGGATGGGACCCTGCTTGTAGAGCTCAGCAGAACACTGAAGGAAACCGAAATATTTGTCCAGTGTAAAGAAATTTTTGCTGCCTGTTTGATACTTAAATCACAATACGTCCTTTTACAATCTGGCTCCAGCCCTTATACTGTAGTAAAGGCTGAACGAAACAAAATAAAACTGTTTTCACTGTTTTGGAGAGAAAGGGACGGTGCCATTTCAAGAGAGCATATCTTCTCCTGGCTCATATCTTTAAAAATGTAGACTTGGTTGCACAAGTTGGGAGGCACTTTTCTGAGCGTGTAAATGTAGCATCACTTTGGACTCATGAAAGTTTGTCCGAAGATGCTAAACTGCCTTCATTGATACATGTAGATTATTCATTTGGAGGGAATGTATGATTTGAGCAGGACTAAGAAAAATGAAATAATTATTGATTTAATTCATGGGGCGGCCTGTGAATCAAAGGAGTTGTAATCTGTAGATCTGGGTAAAACACAGCAAGCTCAATGTTTGTGGAGAGGTGGTGTAGTAGTTGGCATTGTTTGAGTCAAGTTGGCATCAATTCTTGATGAGCTCGTAGATAGACCTCCTCCCATTCTCCAAAGGGGATCTGTCCCTTCAGATCTTCACACGGTGCCTCTATTGCTGTTGTCACTCTTTAAATTTGGGGACGCAGTAGAATGAATTTTGAAAATCTGCACTGCTGATTCATAAAAACAGAATTCACAAGCCTTGTTTGAAGGTTTTGGTTCGCCCTCTTGTTGATTTACGATGGGTGGCAACTAGAAGCACTGATTGATTGATTGATTTTTAATACATTGATTTTTTTTTTCAAGATATGAAATACAAAAGAAAATGAAAATAGTGGGAAATGGGGGAGGGAAAAAGCAAGAGAAAGAAGTGAAGGGTAAAAGTGGGGGAGAACAAAAAAAAGTACTTACAACTCTTTAGTGCAATAAAAATAAGATAATAACATTACAGCCTCAATGTCTTAACTTTTACATACTGATATGGACTAGTTATTTCTATACAAAAGATTTATCTAATCGGCAAAATCCAAAGTCAATATTTCATTCTTTTTCATCTCAAGCCCAGAAGAGATTACCAAATTGGATGTGATTGATTATATGCCATTATGTTAATTCTTAAGTGACGATTAGATGAATAGATATTCTGCAGGGATGACCTAACTGGATTCTTCAGTTCTTCCAATGGTATCCCTCAACCTTAGCCATAGCACTTAGTACTTGTATACAGCTTCATAATGCTTTACAGCCTTCTCTAAGCGGTTTACAGAGTCAGCCTATTTCCCTCAACAATCTGGGTCCTCATTTTATCCACCTTGGAAGGACGGAAGGCTGAGTCAACCTTGAGCTGGTCAGGATCGAACTGCTGGCAATGAGCAGAGTTAGCCTGCAATGCTGCATTCTAACCACGTCACCAGGTCATCCTCTTCGCTTCCCTTCCATCATTTCCAACATCACAGTCTTCTCCAGAGAGCTGGGTAACAACTGATAATCCACTATTTGTTCGTTGTTTACCCTTCTGTCGCTTCATAGGTCTTTTCATTATGCCCGTTTGGAAAAAAAAAAAAACTTCGACCGAAACAGTGAATATCACAGAAGGAATCCAGAATCTGTTGGCGTTCCTTGGAATTTATTTTCATAGAGATGCTAAATTATGCTCCTCTTTGCGTAATTGAACAAGATGCAATCAAATGACAGAAGTGAGAAATAAGGAAGTAAAGATGGAAATTACTATTTCTGTAGTAAGATTGCATAGAATAGAATAGAATAGAATAGAATAGAATAGAATAGAATAGAATAGAAAGTAGAATGTAGAAAATAGAGTAGAATATAGAAAATAGAGAATAGAATAGAATATAGATAATATAGAATGAATAGAATAGAATAGAATAGAATAGAATAAGAGCCTTGATAGTACAATGGTTTAGTGCACCCTGTTATTAACACAGCTGCCTGCAATTTCTGCTGGTTCGAATCTCTCCAAGGCTCAAGGTTGACTCAGCCTTTCATCCTTTCTAAGGTAGGTGAAATGAGGACCCAGTTTGTGGGGGCAATAAGCTGACTTTGTATAAAATATACAAAAGAATGAAGGCTATTGCTTAACGCATTGTAAGCCATCCTGAGTCTCCGGAGAAGGGCGGCATATAAATCAAATTAAAAAAAAAAAGAATAAAACAATAAAAACAATAAAATAGAATAAGAATAAGAAAACAAAAAGAATAGAATAGAATAGAATAAATAATAATAGAATAGAATTAAAACAATTAGAATAGAATAGAATAGAATAGAATAGAATAGAATAGAATAGAATAGAATAGAATAGAATAGAATAGAATTTTTTGATTGGCCAAGTGTGATTGGACACACAAGGAATTTGTCTCCGGTGCATACGCTCTCAGTGTACATCAAAAGACAAGAAGCCTTCGTCCTTAGTAAGTGTCTAGGGAGATTCTCAGGTAATTGTTATCCCAAAAGTGCCTTTTCAAGAGGCAACTGGACTTCCTGGTTTTTCTTTGAAGACATTTCGCTTCCTTCCATTCCCCCACCATCCATCCCAGAGCTGAAGAAGCTTCTTGGAGGAGAAGCGAAACGTCTTCAAAGAAAAAAACAACAACAACAGAAAGTCCAGTTGCCTTTTGGGGAAAAAAAAAGGACTTTTGGGTCAACCCACATCACTCTTTTAGGACCACAAATTCCAGGTTTCTTGTGAAGAATCTGTAATCGATGCGATCGATTTTATTTTGCAGGGGAAAGCATGTGTGACAGAAACTTGGATGGGTTCATTGGTCTAGAAGGGGATATGGGAGCTACAACCCGTAAGCCCTTCTCCTCCGTCCATCAAGGCAGAAATGGGAGGCCTTCGTTCATTCAATACTGGACGCAGGAAAGAATCACGTCTCCGGCTATTTCCAGTTGGTCCACTTGAGAGGGAGGGATCCGATGGCAATATTCGAATTTCAGCTGCCCGTTCACCAACATCTGGTAGCAGTTCTGTAAATAGGTGATCTCCAGCTAATGGTCAAAGGAAGCAGGAGAGGTTTTTATCAGGGTGGATAAAAATCAATGATTTTTAAAAAAAATAAAATAAAATAAATCAGATTTTTTTGATTTAAATCGGATTTTTTTTATTTTTATTGAATTTATTTTAATAAAAAACTTTGGGGTAAAAATCTATCGTAAGATAGTTTTCTATTTAAGATACATAAATAATTCAGTTTATTCAGCATGAAATGGAGCTTAGTTATGTAGCACGAGGCTGTATATTCTGCAACACTGGGACTATCGGTGAGTCAACAGCGGGTCAAAGGAGTAGCAGAGATGACAGTTGCTCTTTAAAAATTATGATTTAAATCAACTCGATTTAAATCAAATCCACCCTGGTTTTTATCCTGATTATTTAAAAATCCACTCGTTTGCGAGAAAAGTAGTGGGGGGGGAAATCAGCCAGGAATATTGTGGGAAAAACTCAAGGGATCAGCTGTTCAAGTCCCACCCCCTTTAAAAAAAACACCAGTGCATTATGGGTAAAATGAGGAGGGGCTTCAACAACACGGTCCCAGCTACCATATTGACTTATTTGAAATTTTTATTTTTATTTTATTTTGTCAAAAAATAGCATTTATTTCCGGTTTTCGGCAAAACTGACTCCTAGAGAACAGTGGGTTCGTTTAACGACCGTACCCTTTGCATAATGACCACTGCAAAAAAGGTTGAAAAATCAGGTCGACTCATGTGGGTGAGCCGCTTTACGACCAGCACAACTTATGACCATAAGGGGGAGGATCCATGACGGTCGTACGTTGAAGACTTAACTGTACACCAAAGAAAAAGGCACTGAGGCTCCTCCTCTTATTTGCCCCACAACAATCCTGTGAGGTGGGTTGGGCTGAGAGAAAAGAATTTGCCCAAAGTCACTCAGCCGGTTTTCATGCCTAAGGCGGGACTAGAACTCACCGTCTCCTGGTGATTGGTCCAAAGTCACCCAGTTGGCTGTCATTCCTAAGGCGGGACTAGAACTCCCAGTCTCCTGGTGATTGGCCCAAAGTCACCTGGACAGCTTTCATGCCTAAGGCGGGACTAGAACTCCCGTCTCCTGGTGATTGGCCCAAAGTCACTCAGCCGGTTTTCATGCCTAAGGCGGGACTAGAACTCCCCGTCTCCTGGTGATTGGCCCAAAGTCACCCAGACAGCTTTCATGCCTAAGGCTGGACTAGAACTCACTGTCTCCTGGTGATTGGCCCAAAGTCATCTGGACAGCTTTCGTGCCTAATGTGGGACTAGAACTCACTGTCTCCTGTTTTCTCGTCTGCTACTTGAAAGTAACCCTGATACGAGTTTTTGTGGCCAACCCTGAAATGCCATGAAGCAAATTCTTATCCCAGGGATGCTCTTCCTACCTGGAAGGCCTGCCCGGGACAGAAAGGCAGGAAGGCAATATTTCTCTCTTCACTTCCCCAAGCACCATTGATGAACGAATTCCGGACCAGTGCTCCCTCTCTGAACCGGGGGTTGACATGCAGGGCGATGTTGCCCATCAAGATGTTTTTCAGGTCCACGTGAAACCTGGATCCGAGGAAAGCACGTTGGTTACTTCCAGGGACAACCCTAATACTACTCTACAAAGCCCTAGTAAGACTACATCTAGAGTACTGCATCCAGTGTTGGTCACCACACTATAAAACAGATGTTGAGACTCTAGAAAGAGTGCAGAGAAGAGCAACCAGGATGATTAGGGGACTTGAGACCAAAACATACAATAACTTCTCTTTATATATAATATACAGTAAATATACAATACCAAAAGCAGGTTTTCCAACCCAAGCAAAACACAAGCAGAGGAGAGGAGTTTCAGTTTCAGTTTTAGTTTCAGAGATCAGCACAGCATGTAGCTTTTAGAACAGTTGGCCTAAGCCACGCCCAGGCTCCTTGCTGTCTCCTTCCTTGTTGCTCACACAGCAAATACAGTTTCAGTTTCCAAACAGCCCTCAACTCTCCCACACACTGACAGGACACTAGCCAGATGGATACTAATGGATGCTGATAGGCAGAGGCAGATTTTTTTTTCTTATTTTCCTCCCCAAAAACTAAGGTGTGTCTTATACTCCGGAGCGTCTTATGTAACTCACTTTTTTTCAGTGCCGTTGTAACTTTGAAATGTCACTAAACGAACTGTTGTAAGTCGAGGACTACCTGTATGGGGGGGTGGTTGTTGTGTTTTCCCCCAGTTCTTAGATTGACATACCTGTCCGCTGAATAAGGGATGCTCCCCATAATTGTGATCTTGGAGAAGGGAAAGAAACGTCCCGAAAGAGGTGCGTTAAACGGGGTGGCCTAAAATTTTTTAAAAAAAAAAAAAAAAGATCAGGATGAAAAAAGAGTAAAGAGAAGAACTAAGAAAAAGAGAAACGTTCCTAGGAGGCGAGTTTGAATCCTGCTGATGGGTTGATCTTAAAGAATGGTTTTTAAAAATCTTGACTTCTTTGACCATACTTCGCGGCCAAGTTCAGTAATTGCCTTGGCAACAGTACAGAAATGCTTGGTCTCTGCCTCCTCACCCAGGACCTAATCCGATCCACCATTCATTCCATTTTCGGACTGTCTGACATTGTCCTCTCCCTTTGTTTAGGGACAGTAGTAGCATGGAGTTCAACTTGGCCAATTTTGGTAAGCTAAGTAGGGTCAGACTGGGTTAAAAATTAGATGGGAGACTACCAGGCTAAGCTAGCAATTTCAAAACTACCCACAAGAGGGCAGTGTTGACCCACTTTGCACTGTAGCCAAGAAAAATACATGGATATGTCCATAAAGTCAATATCAGCCAAGCTTCACTCATGGGAGGCTCTATCTAAAAACGAGACTTCAAGGACATTTTGGAGTACTAAAGCTTTCCCTTTTTGATTTCCAGGTTCTCAGCAAGTCCATGATAAAGGAAACACACACACACACACACAAACACAAAGCTTGATGTTGGAGGTTATCATCCTGACCTCAGTTGAGTCCTGGACTTGATGACCTGTTTTTCCTTGGTTTCCATCTCCATTAGACTCACCTTGAATTCCACCTGATCTGCCCTTCTAAATTCTTTTTGGTTCTCATGTTCTTATACCATTTTTTTTTCCAGGCAAGGGCCAATCAAATCCAACCGTTGATCGTCTCTTGACCAAAAATCCCATCTCCCAAGAGAAATTAGATCCCAGATGGTTCTTGAAGGAACGTTCAAAGACGCGCCATACAACCAAAGTCCTCCTATCTACTGACTAGACCAGTGATGGCTAACCTTTTTGCCGTCATGTGCCAAAAGCGGGGGGGAGTGCGGGCGGTTGAGCGCGCGCGGGCCCACACCCATAATTCAATGTACCCCGCTCCCCTGTGCATGCACTCGCAACCTCCCCCCGCGCTCCCACCGCTTTTGGCCCATGATGGCCCAGTGGGCCCGGTAGGCCTGTTTTTTGCCCTCCCCAGGCTCCAGAGGCTTTTTAGGAGCCTGGGGAGGGCGAAAACAGCCTTCCCAAACCCCCCGGAGGCCAGAAACGGCCTGTTTCCCGATTTCCAGTGGGCCCAAAAGGCCCGAAAATCAGCTGGCTGGCATATGCATGTACTCTGGAGCTAAGCTAGGGCAACGCTCGCGTGCCCACAGATATGGCTCCACGTGCCACCTGTGGCACGCGTGCCATAGGTTCGTCATCACAGGACTAGACATTGGAGTAGTTGGGAGAACTTTGACTGCAAGGAATGTCTTTGAATGTTCCTCCAAGAATCATCCAGAATGATAGATTATAGATTATAAACCAGAAATATTTTTACGAGGTATAATACCTGAAAAGTATGATCAAGGGAACCTATCCTTGATACTACATGTTTTGACAGCAGCAAGAATTGTATTTGTACAGTACTGGAAAAATGAGGAAATACCGACAGACAGTTGTGGGATTCAGCCGGTTCGGACTAGTTCAGGCGGACTGGTAGTTAAATTGCTGGCTGGCCCCACCCCTCCCTGCCCCACCCCTTCCGGGAGTCCCTACGAGTCCCATTTTGGCTCCCAGGTGCAGGGAGGCCTACTAGGCCCAAAACGGGGCACAGGGGGCGGCGCATCCCTCCCCCCGGAGCCCGTTTTTGCTCCCGGGGGGGGGTTGACGAGGCCGAGTGCTGTCTGTCACACCCCTTGGCCACGCCCATCATGGCCACGCCCACCCAGCCAGTCATTAGGGCAGAGAAACGGTTGTTAAATTAGTTGAATCCCACCAGTGCCTACTTATGTATGTAATGTGAAAATATATAAATAAACTGTTTTTTTAAAAAAAAGAGAATTATCTGGAATCTGCACGGGGCTTGCAAAGGGTTAATGCAAAGGGGAATTAAGACCAACTCTGTGGATGTCCTAAAAAAAAAAAAGGAAAAAGGTGACGTACCGGATTGCAGACCGTCATTCCACCGACGTTCTGAGGAAAGGAAGGAAAAAAAAAAACACTTTGTTATGGAGATGTAGACAATCTAGATCAGATTTCCAGCTTCCTAACAGACAGGAAGCAGCAGGTGAAGCTAAGCAGAATCACATCGGATACCTGTACAATTAGCACAGGGCCCCCCCAAGGCTGTGTGCTCTCCCCACTTCTCTTCTCTCTGTATACCAATGACTGCATCTCAAACGATCCATCTAAATGGTGCCTTCCCCCTTAGGGACCTCTTAAGAAACGTGAAAGGTCCTCGGTAGACATTTTAAGGTAAAAGGTATGGGGGTTAGAGAAACTAACAACAGGAACAGGTCGAGTATTCCGGACATTTACTACTCTGTTGCTGAAGTCATATTTCCTACAATCGAGATTAGAACGGATTACATTGAGTTTGTATTTATCGATAGCCCTCGTGTTATTGCGGTTGAAATTAAAGTACTCATTTACAGGTAGGACGTTATGGTAGGTAATCTTGTGTACTAAGCTTAGGTTGGAACGTAGACGGCGTAGTTCAAGGTTATCCAGGCCTAAAATTTCAAGCCTGGTGGGATAAGGAATTTTATTGCACCAAAGACAAATTCCTTGTGTGCCCAATCACATTTGGCCAATAAAGAATTCTTTCTCTCTCTCTTTCTTTCTTTCCTTCTTCCTTCCTTCCTTCCTTCCTTCCTTCCTTCCTTCCTGCCTTCCTTCCTTTCTTTCTTCCTTCCTTCCTTTCTTTCTTTCTTTTATCTCTCTATCTCTCTATCTCTATCTCTCTATATTTATCTATCTCTATCTATCTATCTCTATCTCTCTATCTCTCTATCTATCTATCTCTATTTATCTATCTCTATCTATCTATCTATCTCTAACTATCTATCTCTAACTATCTATCTCTATCTCTATCTATCTCTATCTATCTATCTATCTATCTCTATCTCTATCTATCATCTATCTATCTATCTATCTATCTATCTATCTATCTATCTCTATATCTATCATCTATCTATCTATCTATCTATCATCTATCTATCTATCTATCTATCTATCTATCTATCTATCTATCTATCTATCATCTATCTATCTATTTCCTAAGGATTTGGGTCTAAAAGACTCAGCAATTCTCAGCAAGGATCTCCAGCAAGGATACCCTATTTCTCATCAAAAGAGGAATATTCTCTCCTTGTCTAGAATTGTTCATTCATTTAATTGAGGCTGGTCCATCAAGGAACCACTCACGATAGTCCAAACGCTTAAGCAAAGGTGTTAAAATACTCAATTACATAGCTAAAGGTAGGCTTTACTTAATGTCGGTACATTGAGATCATCAACTATGTCACTAAGCGACACAGTCTTAAAAGTGTGGTGTCATGCGACCGTGTCAGCTTACAGCGGCAGTTGTGGCAGTTCTGTTTGTTGACGTTAAGCGGACTCCGTGCTGTCGTTAAGCACAAACGAACCCATGAATGCCTTTTCGATTTCCTGCCAGCTTCCCCAGTGACTCTGCTTGCCGGAAGCCAGCAGTGAAAGTCACAACTGGTTATCATGTGACCGTGGGGGTGCTGTGGCCTTCATAAGGATGAGCTGGTGGCCAAGCACCCCAATCATGATTGTGTAAACCAGTGTTTCTCAA
>JAKOOJ010000011.1:29097417-29274887 GCA_022577455.1 Arizona elegans
GGGTGAAAGGACAATCGCCTTCGAAGCAGAAGGTGAAATGGGCACAAAAGGAAGGGAGGAACAGCTGAGCCATCCGCAATCAAGAGATAACAAACCTTTTCGCCGAGAACGGGACGCAGCCTTGGATTAAAATAACTTTTCCTTCGCAGAGGCCTCCAAAAATTGGACTGCAAAAGGGGACGCTCTGCGGGATAAAGAGGGGGAAAAGTAAAAAAAAAAAATCACCCACCTGTGTCAGAATTCAAATATACATCTTAGGGAGATATTTACACCAGTGAGATTTGAACAGCTCGACACAATGGTCAGATATGGGAGATTCCATTATATACCCTACAGTGGACGCCTCTGCATTAGGGAGGCTCACATCCTATTTGATGTTGCCTGTAGAAGAAGGTGAAAGACAGGTACCCAGGGGTGGGCTGCTGGGGGTTCGTAGGGGTTCGGGAGAACCTCTAGCTAAGATTCTGTGCAGTTTGGAGAACCCCCCAAATCCCACTCCTGGCTGGCCCCGCCCACCCTACCCCGCCCCTCCTAGGAGTCCCCACGTGGCCCATTTTGGATGCAGGTAAGTGCAGGGCACACGCGGAGGCTCAGGAAGGGTGAAAAACGGGCCTACCGGACGTTCGGGCCCATTTCCAGCCTCCAGAGGGCCTCCGGAACCTGGGGAAGCTGTTTTTGCCCTCACGGAGGCTCGGGAAAAGCCTCCGGAGCCTGGGGAGGGCAAAAACGCCCACCACCATCCGTCATGGTGCAGGAGGCCAAATAGGCCACGCTCATCATGGCCACGCCCATCCAGCAACCAGGCAGATAACCCCTTGCTAAAATTTTTGAAGCCCACCCCTGCAGGTACTTTGGTCTATATACCAAACGAATGACCCATTGGGATCCCCATATCGAAACAACTTACCGTATGTGAGGCCAGAAACTGAAAATAACATTTAACAACAGCCCAGTACTTAAGCAAAATGGTTCGGTTGCGATCGACGTATGTGGGAAGGACTGAGGTAGATTTTAGGGGTGACACCGAAATGTAATTTTATCCTACTTTATTTATCTATATATTAAATTATTGTATTTTATTCCGATTTCATGTTAAACTGAGTTTTATTCCAATTTCATTTTAAATTGTATTTTATCCAGTTCCATTTTAAATTGCTTTTAATCAGGTAAAGGTCAAGGTTCCCCTCGCACATATGTGTTAGTCGTTCCTGACTCTAGGGGGCGCTGCTCATCTCTGTTTCCAAGCCGAAGAGCCAGCGCTGTCCGAAGACGTCTCCGTGATTATGTGGCCGTCATGACTCAACGCCAAGGGCTCACGGAACGCTGTTCCCTTCCCACCAAAGGTGGTCCCTATTTTTCTACTTGCATTTTTTACCTGCTTTCGAATTGTTAGGTTGGCAGAAGCCGGGACAAGTCACGGGAGCTCACCCCGTTACGCGGCACTAGGGATTCGAACCGCTGAATTGCTGACCTTCTGATCGACACGCTCAACGTCTTAGCTACTGAGTCACAGGGTCCCTGATAATCAGATCTTAGTAATAATTTGTGTCTGGAACTCTGCACTTTGATACGGCCCGAGGGCTAATCAATAAAGTAAACTAACTGACTAAATATACTCAAATCTGTGCCATAAGCTGGCTGGGGAATTCTGGGAATTGAAGTCCACAGCTCTTAAAGTGGCCAAGGTTAAAGACCCTTAGAAGAGACTAACATGTGTTTTTGTGGGTCAGAAATCGACTTCAGACACCCACTTTCTCCTACGTGATTAATTTCAAGAAAGCAGGAAACAGAAAAGGGCTTAGAGTAAACCACTCACCGCTTGGCTTGGCTAAGGAAAGCTACTTTATTCTCCTAGAATTAGTCTTCATGAACATGGTTTCTGATTCAAGAATTAGGATCCTCACGATACTCGGAAATAAAACGAGGCTCACACAGACGTTTCTTTCAAGATGTCTTTTCCAACCTCCCTTTGTCTGACCGACAGGCGTGGTATTTCCAAGCGCTTGTCCAGCCAAGAACGGACCAGGTTCAATTTTGCTTAGCTTGAGGCAAAACAAAGTCAAGCTGTTTCTATCACTTGCAGGAAACAGCTGGAGACCTTAGTTTGCCTTAACAGGAGAGACCCCGATAAGAAAAAAATCCTTTCTTCCTTCCTCCCTTCTTCTTTCTTTCTTTCTTTCTTTCTTTCTTTCTTTCTTTCTTTCTTTCTTTCTTTCTTTCTTTCTTTTTTCTTTTTCGTCCCTCCCTCCCTTTTTTTATCTTTCCTTCTCCTTCCGTCCCTCTCTCTCTCTTTCTTTTTCTTCTTTCTTTTGATCTTTCTCTTCTTTTTTCCTCCTTCCCTCCTTCCATCTCTTTCTTTCTTTCCTTCCTTCTCTCTCTCTCTTTCTTTCTCTCCCTTTGTTTCTTCTTTCCTTCTCCCCTTTCTTTCTTTTTTTCTTTCAATCTTTCTCTTCTTTTTCTTCCCTCCCTCCCTCCTTCCATCTTTCTTTCTTTTCTTCCTTCTCTCTCTCTCTTTCTCTCCCTTTGTTTCTTCTTTCCTCCTCCTCCCCTTTCTTTCTTTTTTCCTTTCAATCTTTCTCTTCTTTTTCCTCCCTCCCTCCTTCCATCTCTTTCTTTCTTTCCTTCCTACTCTCTCTCTCTTTCTCTCCCTTTGTTTCTTCTTTCCTTCTCCTCCCCTTTCTTTCTTTTTTCCTTTCAATCTTTCTCTTCTTTTTCCTCCCTCCCTCCTTCCATCTTTCTTTCCTTCCTTCCTTCTCTCTCTCTCCTCTTTCTCTCTCTCCCTTTGTTTTTTCTTTCCTTCTCCTCCCCTTTCTTTCTTTTTTCCTTTCAATCTTTCTCTTCTTTTTCCTCCCTCATTCGTTCATTTTCTTTATTTTTTTTTTAAATTTGATTTATATGCCGCCCTTCTCCGGAGACTCAGGGCAGCTTACAATGTGCTAAGCAATAGCCTTCATCCTTTTGTATATTTATACAAAGTCAGCTTATTGCCCCCACAACTGGGTCCTCAATTTACCTACCTTAGAAAGGATGGAAGGCTGAGTCAACCTTGAGCCTGGTGAGATTCGAACCTGCAGTAATTGCAGGCAGCTGGTCTTAATAACAGGGTGCTTTAGACCACTGTACTACCAAGGCTCTTTGTTTCCTTCCTTCCTTCTCTCTCTCTCTCTTTCTCTCTCTCCCTTTGTTTCTTCTTTCCTTCTCCTCCCCTTTCTTTCTTTTTTCCTTTCAATCTTTCTCTTCTTTTTCCTCTCTCCCTCATTCCCTCATTCTTTCTTTCTTTCCTTCCTTCCTTCCTTCCTTCTCCCTGACTTTCAGACTGAAGGCTGACCAAGAACTGAAGACAACAAAACTTCTCCCATCTTTAACCTCCATGAAAAGCTCCAACCTTAGCAATTTGTTTCTTCCTTTGCTACCGTGTGGAACTTTGTTGTGAGATGGTACAACGAGCTGCGGGTCTCCCTCCCTCTCAGGAAGCCCATTCCCACACGGTTTTTTAAAACAATATGTTTTATTAATACATTTTCCTTTAATAAACATTAAAAAATTGCATATCTATATGAACGATGTGTTGCTTATGTACCATTCATTTTGAATAATAACAAAAAGACAATGAGCATAAAAGTAATCCTAATAGGTCTAATATTGATAATAGTCCCGTAGTAAAAATAACATTAACTTACTCATTTTTTTTATGTGATCAATCTTTCTTTTATTCCTTTTTAAGTTTCTAACCTCTGTTTCCATTAGTTAGCCCTTGATAAAAACAAATCCCATGTTAAAACGTATTCTGGTTTTTCTTTCCCTTTTATTTTTAGTGCCCATTCCCACTTTATCTCAGTGTCTCTAATTCTGTGTATTGGACATCATCATATATGGGGGGTGGGCAGGTGAAATCTCTCCCCCCCCAAAAAAAAATCCCCCGTGGAAATTCTCATCGTACTCACCGGATTTAAGATGGGCTGTTGCAAAGCCATTTTGGAGATTTGTGCCAAAGTTGGCGGATTAAAGATGGTTTGCTTCTTATGCCCTCTGGGTAAAAATAGAACTTTCTATAAGATGCCAGGAAATTAAATTTAATTTCCTTCGGAGGAGGTGTGGTTAGAAACCGGCTGTACTTTGCCCTGTAAGTCAACAAACAACGTTTTTTATACAAAAGGGTGTTTCCAAATCTTGGGATTTCACGGTTAGTATTTCCCCAGCGATTCCAATACAGGTAGTCCTCGATTTACGACCACAATGGAGTCTGACATTTCTGGTGCTAAGCGAGACACTTGTTAAGTGAGTTTCGTCCCATTTTATGACCTTTCTTACCATGGTTGTTAAGTCAATCACTGCGGTTGTTAAATTAGTAACACGGTTGTGAAGCAAATCTGGCTTCCCCATTGACTTTGCTTGTCAGACGGTCACAAAAAGGGATCAAATGGACACTGCAACCGTCATAAATATGAGTCAGTTGCCAAGTGTCTGAATTTTGGTCATGTGGCCGTGGGGAGGCTGCTTTGGTCATAAGTGTGAAAAACGGTCGTAAGTCGCTTTTTTCAGTGCTGTTGTAACTTTGAGCAGTCACTAAACGAACTGTTGTAAGTTGAGGACTATCTGTAATGCCAATTAATGCTTATTTTCCCAAGAGGCATCATTTTTCTGGAATAGAGACTTTTCCGTTTAGGGCAAGGTGGCCAGTAACGCTTCCCAGAAGGCATCAGTTTACTGTGAAAGAAAGCACACTCAGATGACCTTGGTTCTGGAGACTGATGTAGGAGGGAACCTTGAGGTCATCAAGACCACCCCCACCCCCCACTCAGTGTAGGAATCTACAGTAACACTCAAGAGATTGGATGGATGAGTGGATGGATGGATGAGTGGATGGATGAGTGGATGGATGAGTGGATGAGTGGATGGAAGTTGGGTGGATAGATGGGTGGGTTGGATAGATGGAAGTTGGGTGAATGGATGGATAGATGGATGGATAGAGGGATAGAGGTATTGATGGGTAGATGGATGGATGGATGGGTGGGTGGGTGGGTGGGTGGATGGATGGATGGATAGAGGGATGGATGAGTGGATAGATGGGGGAATGAATGAATGATTGCATGGTTGAATGGATAGATAGATGGATAGATGTATGGATGGAAGTTGGGTGGAAGGATGGGTGGGTGGGTGGGTGGATAGATGGATAGATGGAAGTTGGGTGAATGGATGGATAGATGGATGGATAGAGGGATAGAGGTATTGATGGGTAGATGGATGGATGGATGGGTGGGTGGGTGGGTGGGTGGGTGGATGGATGGATGGATAGAGGGATGGATGAGTGGATAGATGGGGGAATGAATGAATGATTGCATGGATGAATGGATAGATAGATGGATAGATGGATGGATGGAAATTGGGTGGAAGGATGGGTGGGTGGGTGGGTGGATAGATGAATAGATGGAAGTTGGGTGGGTGGGTGGGTGGGTGGGTGGATAGATGGAAGTTGGGTGGATGGATGGATAAATGAATAGATGGATGGATGGAAGTTGGGTGGATAGATATCCAGGATAGTATAAGGGCTTCTGTTTGGGCAGCAGGATGGTCTACATTATACAGTAACTAGCCACTAGAAGACCTCCAAAGTCCCTTCCAGTCCTAGCATTCTATGATATGTCTATGGATATTTATCTAGTTATCAATCACTCCTGACGAATGGCTGTTCAGCTTCTGCCTGACCATTTTGGCCTTCCCTCTTCCCCCCACCTTCCCCCTGAAAAAAACCCTCATTTCTTTCTTGCAAGAATTCTGCGTATGGCAAGACCACTAGATCCCCTGTCAGAGAGCTCTTCCTCTTATAAGTTTTGCCTTCTGTAGCAAAACACCAGAAGGAAATGATGACAAACCTAAGAAAAAGGCATATATACACACACTTATTAAGTCACCTCAACTCAAGCAAGATTTTATCTGGATTTTTTCCTCCTCTTTGCCATTTCGTAGCAGAGAGACGCATCGCTTAATTATCCGAAGGCCATTTTCCCCAGCTTTATTTATCCACTTGTTTTATATTTATTGACTCACAAGAGTTCATTGAGTATATGACTTGAGGCTTTCCCGATTGACTCATACTGTATATAATAACTTCTTCCCAAAAGAGATTTATAGCAAGGCCCAGCTCTTTTTGCTGATTAGTCCATTAATAATAAGGAGAGGAGGTGGCTACGGTTGTCACAGCATGGTTCCTGAAAAAATAATAATCAGATTTTTTATATTCTATTCTCAACCAGATCCTATTCAGCTTAGCTCTTCAAGTCAAGTGCATGGAGATGTCCATAAAATTGTTAGAAATATGAGATGTCTAGTATTTCTGGATCGGCGTTTGGGCCATTTTAAGATGGGTGGACTTCACCTGGCTGGCTTGCTGGGGAATTCTGGGAGTTGAAGTCCTTCTTCTTCTTCTTGTGCCATATCCATCATTGGACGTTGGTGATCATGTTGGCAATCCAATTTTTCTTCCTCAATTTTTTGGTCACCCACAGTTTTTGATCACGCCACCATGGGGATACTGCAAGTGCTGTAAGTGTGAAAAGAGTCATTATTCACTTTTTCAGTTGCCGTTGTAACTTTGAACAGTCACTAAATGAGTGGTCGTAAATCAAGGACTACCTATATAACAGTATGGATGCATAAACAGAGGGATAGAATCAAGATCACCTGAAGGGTTGATACCACTTTATAAGGCCTTGGTAAGGCCACACTTGGAATACTGCATTCAGATTTGGTCACCCCAATGTAAAAAAGATGTGGAGACTCTAGAAAGAGTGCAGAGAAGAGCAAGCAGGATGATGAGGGGACTGGAGGCTAAAACATATGAAGAACGGTTGCTGGAATTGGGTATGTCTAATCCTATGAAAAGAAGGACTAGGGGGTGACATGATAATAGTCTTCCAATATCTCAGGGGCTGCCACAAAGAAGAGGGAGTCAAGCTATTCTCCAAAGCACCTGAGGGCAGGACAAGAAGCAATGGATGATCAAGGAGAGAAGCAATCTAGGACTAGGGAGAAATTTCCTGACAGTTGGAACAATTGATCAATGGAATGATTTGCCTCCAATACAGGATGTTTTTATGAATACTCCAATACAGAATGTTTTTAAGAAGAGATTGGACAGCCATTTGTCTGAAATGGTAAAGGTTCTCCTGCTTGAGCAAGGGGTTGGACTAGAAGACCTCCAAGGTCCCTTCCAATTCTGTTATTCTGTTATTATCCTGTTATTCTGATCAGAGCAACTGGGATGCAGAGTCAAAGCTAAGCTATTTAAATGCCACCAAAGCTGGTCAGCCCAGCAAAATCTGGCATTTCATTTGTGTGACTTTATCCAGGCATCGTAATTGAAAGAAGCATCAAACAGGCGTGTCTGGTTTGTTTCCTTTATTTTAATGCCTATCTGATTTGGAAAGGATGAAGCTATGCTAATTGGGCATTGTTCTCAACTTAATTATTATTAATTATTTCATCTCAGTTAAGACGGAGCCAAAGGAGACCATTATACATTCTTAAAATTGTATAGTTGATTTACTCTTTGTTTTTTCTTTTAAGTAATTGCTACTAAGGACACTTAGGTGCAGGGAGTTTAAAACCAAGGAGTTTAATATTGAAACAACATCTTCATTCCATTCTCTTCTGTATGTGTTGGGACTACAGAACTCATCCTCCCCACCCAACACAGTTAATGATTGTACTGAGTTCCTAACCTTTGCTTCTGAATCTGATTTCCCAATATTCCATATGTACGCAAAACCCTTTTGGAAAGAAAAATGGTTCACAATTTGCACCACCTAGGAGAGGGGTCAGCAACCTGCAGCTCTGGAGCCGCATGTGGCTCTTTCACTCCTCTGCTGCGGCTCCCTATCACTCAAAATATGTGTCACAACCGCCAATGTGCGACACCCAATTTATTGAGCTTTTCAACTCTCCCAGTAGGCCAACCATGAATAAATCCAAGAAAAGAAAAGTTTCAGAAGAAAACAGAACATTTAATTCAACTACATGTGCTAGTTTTGTGGCCGCTCAAGAAATATTCAGGCACAGGAAGGGTTTTGTGGTTCCCGGTGTTTTCTTTTCTGTGGGAAATGGATCCAAATGGCTCTTTGAGTGTTTAAGGTTGCAGACCCCTGACCTAAAACCAATCCCCTTATTTTTCTTAAGAAGATTTTTTTTAGTATTTTTAATTATACATTTTTATTTATACATTTAACATATGTAGGTATTTGATAAACAGTGTATTGTCTGGGTCATTTTACATAATAATAGTAGTAATAATATTCTTTGCTTGTATATAATAGCATTCTTCCAACTTCTAATTTCTACTTTTATTATATAACCTTTGATAAAACAAATCCCAACTTTTTAAAAAATATTCTGTGTCTTCTTTATCCTTTGCTTGCAATATTAACCTATCCATTTCTGCATAATCTAATATTCTTTTTAATTATATTTTCATCTGAAGGTGTTTCCTCATTTTTCCAATGTTGTGCAAGTACAGATCTCACTGCCGTCAAAACATGCAGTATTAAATATATATTCCCTTTATTATATTTTTCACACGTGTCACTTGAGCAGTCGATAAACGAATGTGTACGTGCCCCATTTTGTAATTGTACAAAATAATCAACAAACACAATTTTGCCTTCTCCTTGCATCATCCTGTCCCCAAATTGTTGCAAACACACAGGCAGGATATTGGCCAAAGCTTGTATTAAAATCACAGTCTTTCTGATCCTACGAAGCCTTCGTGCAACTTGGACTGAGGGAAGCGACTCATTTTTCTGCATCTTCTTTTCTTTTCTGCATCATCTTTCCTCCGTGAAGTTGCATCTGGGGCCACACAAGCGCGGCACAGGAAACTGCGGTGCATTTCCGACAACCCAGAAACCTGTGGTTTGAAGAAAAAGAAGAAAGAAAGGCGAAAGAAAAAAAAAAAGCAGAAAGGCGAAGGTACCCGAGAGATTAGCAACAACTGTAATTGTGCTTAATAGCGTTCGGAAAATTAAAACATCTGCAGGAATCATTCTCTAATGCAATGTTTCTCAACCTTGGAAGCTTGAAGATGGGTGGGCTTCAACTCCCAGAATCCCAGCTGCTGGCTGGGGGATTCTGGGAGTTGAAGTCCACCCATCTTCAAGCTACCAAGGTTGAGAAACACTGATCTGGTTGTAAAAAGTAAGGTAGATGTTCTTGATAGAGATTTCCCTGTAGATACGTCTCCACAAGTGGTTCATGCAACAAGTCAGAAGAGACAGTGTTTGCAAAAACACGATGGATGGTGAAAGATCATATCCAGATCTTAATGACCTGCTTATCCTTGCTTTGCGGAATCAGCTCAAGGTTAGGTTGACCACACATTAAGCCATCAACCATGGATTCCAGATGCCGCTAACAGGGTTCACCCAAGACATTACGGCAAAAAGCAAGCAGACAGATAGTTTAGCACCGTGTGTTAATGATGCCAGTATTTCTGCTATTGTTCTCCGGTAATCGTTAAGCAACCTGGAATGAAGGAGAAGCTCCCCTAACAGGGAGGACAATAAGCCAGTGGAACTGCTTGCCACCAGACGTTGTGGGTGCTTCATCACCGGAGGTTTTTTAAGAAGAGACTGGGCAGCCGTCTGAAATGGTAGAGGGTCTCCTGTTTGAGCAGGGGGATGGACTAGAAGACCTCCAAGGTCCCTTCCAGATCTATTCTGATTTACTGGTTTTTGTTTTCCATATCCAAGTTCTTCAATTCAGTCCCGGTGTCTGTTCGGTCAATCTGAAAAGTTGAAAAAAAGAAAAACCAAAACTCAAAAGGAACTGACTCCCGTTTCAGAATCAGTAAAATAAAACATAGAAATGCCTGACCTCCTCAAATTACAACCACAATCAAGCCCAACATTCCTGTTGCTAAGCGAGACAGATGTTAAAAATGAATTTCGACCTATTTTTACGACCTTTCCTGCCCCCCCCAGCTGTTAAGCGAATCGCTGCCGTTGTTAAGTGAGTAATACGGTTGTTAAGTGAATCTGGCTTCCCTGTTGATTTTTGCTGATCAGAAGGCCGCTAAGATGATCAAGTGACTCCGGGACACTGCAATCGTCATAAGTACATGTCAGTTGTCAAGTGTCTGAATTTTGATCACATGATCACAGGGATGCTGCAAAGATTGTGTGAAAAACGGTGACCGCTGGCTTTTTTTTCCAATGCCATTGTAACTTTGAACCAGGGGTGAAATGCTCCCGGTTTGGACCAGATCACCCAATACGGTAGCAATGGTGGCGGGTGGTTCGAAGAACTGGTAGCAAAAATCCCTGCCCCCCCCCCAATGCCCAGCTGAGCAGCGCGATCATCAGAGGCTTTTTTTTAACTTTTAAAAGCATTTTTTTCTACAATCTCTTCGGCCGAAAAAATGCTTTTAAAATTTTTTTAAAAAGCCTCTGATGATTGCGCGGCTCAGCTGGGATCGTCAGAGGCTTCTAAAAACATTTTTTTCTGCAACCTCTTCAGCCGAAGAGGCTGTAGAAAAAAGTGCTTTTAAAAGCCTCTGACGATCCCAGCTGAGTTGCCTGATCATCAGAGGCTTTTAGAAGCATTTTTAAACAACCTCTTTGGCCAAAGAGGTTGTAGAAAAAAATGCTTTTAAAAGTAAAAAAAAAAGCCTCTGATGATCCCGCAGCTCAGTTGGGATCGTCAGAGGCTTTTAAAAGCATTTTTTTCTACCACCTCTTCAGCCAAAGAGGTTGTAGAAAAAATGCTTTTAAAAGTTAAAAAAAAAAAAAGTTGGCCACGCCCACCCCGTTGCATTACCCCACACACACACCAAGCCACGCCCACAGAACCTGTAGTAACAGATTTTACATTTCACCACTGCTTTGAACAGTCACTAAACAAACCGTTGTAAGTCAAGGTACTTATATACATATAAGTACCATAAAATAAATGAAATAAATGCCCCTGCTGTAACTCACACGGAGAAGAAGGAAAGGTGTGTGTTTAATTTCTTTTCTCTTAGCAGCCACTGCTGGTCCCTGGTCCGGCTTGATTTTCCGCTTCACGGCTAATAATTATTTTGATTGGCAAAGGTCCCACATTTTGCGCTGCTTCGAGGCTTAGTCACGGCATTCCTCTGTCATTCACAAAAATCAAAGAAAGGAAGGGGAGGGGGGTTTTGTTTGCAGAGGAGCCATGGGAGGGATCAAAAGAAGGAGATAATTGAGGACTTCCACAGTTGCTTTGAAGTCCACAGATGAGGAAGACACAGGCTGAGCTTCACTGATGTGCAGGTGAAGTTGCACCAACCAAGCTCACATGTCCACTAAAGGAGAAGAGCATGATCCAGTGGAAGCAAACAGAAAGGTAGGCAACTTTGCAGCCTTCGACCTGTGATGGCCATGCATTGCATTTCAGCCTTCCCAGAAACCCAACGGAGGGCTTGGTGGGAGGAGGAGGTGAGGGTTGCCCTTCACCCATCTCTTTCCAGCTTTTGCAGTCTTCCCCAATGCAAGACCCTTCTCCCAGCTCCCCACATGCCCAGCACCTTTCGGGACCCAAAGTGAAATTGAAATAAAGATGGTTTGGGAAGCTTCCTTGTTTTCAGCTGCAGGTATTTTGCCCGTCAACATCGCACAGGTGAACATTTCCGGTTCCCCAGAGGAGGGAACCTAGTTTGGCCATCGAGTCAACGGCAAAAAAAAAAAAAATGGGATTGCTAACTCCTTGGGAAGAGGGAGCCCAAGTTATTCCTGGAATTTTTTTTGTGGCCCCAGTAGTATTTTTTCGTGGCAGGGAGTTCATCCCTTTCACCGGTTTTTCTATTTATGGACTAAGCTTGGACAGGTGTAGGAATTAGCCTTTCAAAAGAGAGTTGGCAAGTCTACAGGTAAAAGGATTCCCCGGCCAGCATGCATGTAAGATGGGTGGACTTCGATTCCCAGAATTCCCTAGTCAGCAACCTATGAGTTTTAAGATGGGTGGACTTCAACTCCTAGAATTTCCTAGTTGCAGGTTACGGGCTTTAAGACGGGTAGACTTCGATTCCCAGAATTTCCCAGAAAGCATGCTAGCAAACTTTAAAGTTATGTGAGCTTCAACTCCCAGAATTCCCCAGCTAGCATGCTAGCGAATTTAAGACAGGTGGACTTCAACTCCCAGAATTCCCCAGCTAGCATGTTAGCAAATTTAAGACAGATGGACTTCAACTCCCAGAATTCCCCAGCTAGCATGCTAGCGAATTTAAGACAGATGGACTTCAACTCTCAGAATTCCCCAGCTAGCATGCTAGCGAATTTAAGACAGGTGGACTTCAACTCCCAGAATTCTCCAGCTAGCATGCTAGTGAATTTAAGACAGGTGGACTTCAACTCCCAGAATTCCCCAGCTAGCATGTTAGCAAATTTAAGACAGATGGACTTCAACTCCCAGAATTCCCCAGCTAGCATGCTAGCGAATTTAAGACAGATGGACTTCAACTCTCAGAATTCCCCAGCTAGCATGCTAGCGAATTTAAGACAGGTGGACTTCAACTCCCAGAATTCTCCAGCTAGCATGCTAGTGAATTTAAGACAGGTGGACTTCAACTCCCAGAATTCTCCAGCTAGCATGCTAGCGAATTTAAGACAGGTGGACTTCAACTCCCAGAATTCCCCAGCTAGCATGCTAGCGAATTTAAGACAGATGGACTTCAACTCCCAGAATTCCAAAGTTTGACTCAGCCTTCCATCCTTCCGAGGTCAGTAAAATGAGGACCCAGATTGTTGGGGGCAAGAGGCTGACTCTTTCCAGCCCTCTCTTGCTTAGAGAGGGCTGGAAAGCACTGTGTTATTCCTATTTGGGGGGACGATGGTTTATCCCAAAGGAACCGGCAGTAACGTAATGTGAAACCCACCGCTGCACAGGAAGACAACATCACAAAACCGCACTTCACGTATGTTGGCCGTGTCATACGGGGGACCTGGAGAAAGCAATGATGTTGGGAAGAGTTAGTGGTAAGAGGCCTTCAAAGAACGTTGATGGATGGGCACCATCAAAGCCGACGCCAAACGGGGGCGTCGAAAGACTCAAAGAACTAGTGCCAAATCGGACAGTGTGTGACGTGATCTGGCTCCTAGAGATCATCAAGACCAGTAGGTGGCAGAAACGTACCTTAGAGAAGCATTGCAAAACTTCCAAGATCTTCCTTCCGTGCAAGAAGGCCACAGGTTGAAGCTGGCTGGGATTTTGAATCTTCCTTGAACACGTACCCATTTTCTCAGGAAACAATGCAAGTGTCTTTACCAGAACCCAACGCTGATTCAGAAAGGAATTCCCACGGCTTCCAACAGGATCTAGATTTGAGATGTGTGACACGTTTGAGGGAGGGGAAAGCCACGTTGGGCTTTTGGCCCAGCCAGTGAGAAGCGAAATTCCCAAAACAAAGAAGAGGACATCAGAATGGGCAGATGCAGGACGAAGGGTTCTTCTGATGTCATGTGAAATAGCTAAAATAAAATAGCTAAAATAGCTAAAGTGCCCATGAATGCCAATCGGGCACTTTATCATTGGCTGGGTTAAAAATTGCAATGCCCGGAGAGGGTTTGGAAGTTGATTCGTGGACTTCTGGTGTCTTTAAGGCAGTATTTCTCAATCTTGCCCGCTTGAAGATGGGTGGACTTCAACTCCCTAGCTGGCTGGGGAATTCTGGGAGTTGAAGTCCACCCATCTTCAAGCGGGCAAGATGAGAAACAAGATCTTGGTGCCAAAAGGCAAAGCTGAATTTTAAAAGTGCAGGTTAAGACTGATCTAGGTAGTCCTTGAGTTACAACAGTTAATTTAGTGACCAAAGTTACAATGGCACAGAAAAAAGTGACTTAGCACCGTTTTTCACCCTTATGACCGTTGCAGAAACCCCGTGGTCGCGTGATCAAAATTCAGAAGCTTGGCAACTGACTCATATTTATGACGGGGGAAGTCACGGGGGAAGCCAGATTCACTTAACAACCGTGTTACTAACTTAACAACTGCAGTGATGGACAACCGTGGTGCAAAAAATAAATAAATAAATAAAAGGTTGTAAAATGGGGGCAAAATTTATTTAACAACCCCGTCTCGCTTAGCAACAGAAATTTGGGGCTCAATTGTGTGGTCGTAAGTTGAGGACTACCTGTGGTGCAAGATTGGAAGATTCCAGAGAGACCCGGTCCTGTAAAATCCCCAAAAGTCAGACATGACTGAATGGATAACATCATCGTCGTCATCAATTCTTGAATGATTAATGCAGGCATGTTCACCTACAAGGTGTTTCTATACCTTGTTCGATCTTTTTGGGACAACCTGGACTATCCAAAGCCTGAATTTGAGGAAAGGAACCTGAATATCAAGGAAAGAGGGAAGAAAAAAAAAAGGGGGACACCCACATTCAAAATAATTCCAGGGTTTGGTTAGGTTTTGCTTTGCCTCCTGCAGTCTGGCCTGTGCATTTCTCTGCTGGCAAGGTGGAGGTGTGAATGGCAAAAGCTACTCCTCGCTACCTTTCGCAATCTGGGCCCAAAAAACAGGTTGAGGGAGATTGAAAGGAGCTGCCGCAATCCACAACCTGGAAGGACCGAGGTTTTCTGGAGGAGGAACGCGTCAAAACGTTCTGCATGCGAGGAGACGAATCTTGAGGACCGGTGCCTTGCCAAGACCTGTAAAATCCCCGCCAGCTCAACCAAGTAGATGCTTTGGGTACCCGTGAGATAGAGTGCGAGAGGAAATCTTTAGAGCTGGGGATTCGGCTGCCTTCTCCAAGCATCTCATGTGACCTGGGGTGAGTCTTTTTCCAAGATGGAGGAGTGGATAGGACCTCAGAGAGGGCAAGGGACTTGTGCTGGCTGAATGAATGAATGGGAAAAAAAAAGAGGTTGCTAAAATGAGAGGGTATCCTCTCCCCCACCCCAATTCTGCACCCAGAAGGATATTGAAGTGGGGGTGGGCATTTGGGGTGACTAAGCTTCCAATGTTCTTATTTCTTCCTCCTCGCCTGTTAAAAAAGGAGGTACTAAGATACCGCAGGACCCAAAGAACTTTCTCTAACCTGTGGGTGTGTGCCGGACTTCAATTCCCATAATTCCCAGCCAAGGGGCTTTTTTTTTATCATCCTGGCACCAGCAGTGTTTAGAAGATCTTCTCTTTTCTCTCTCTCGGATGTTGATAGGCGAGACAGGAAAAAAATGCTGTATAATTTTTTTCCTAACAATATCAGGTTGATTCCATGACTCCCCCCAAGCCTTACAAGAAGAGTTTGTTTAGTGACCAGTTGAAGTTACAATGGCACTGAAGGAAGCGCTTTTCACATTTATGACAATGGCAGCATCCCCGTCATCAAAATTCAGACGCTTAATTCGGCTTCGTATTTATAACGGTTGTAGCCTCCCGGGGTCACGCAATCCCCTTTTGCAACCTTCTCTGGCAATGGGGAAGCCAGATTCACTTAACAACCGTGTGGCTAGCTTAACACCTGCAGGGTTTCACTTAACAACGGTGGGGGAGAAAGGTCGTAAAATGGGATGAAATTCACTTAACAACTGTCCCGCTTTGCAACGGATAATAGTGGCGATAAATCAATATTATCTATATTAAGTGGAGGTAAAATGTAAAGTAGAATCTCTCTAGAAGGAATATCCGTGGCCTGTTTGCTTCGTTCTTGGAAAGCCAGGCTTCATCGTACATAAAAATTGAGCTGGAGATATTTAGCCATTATCTGAGAATGGGAATCTCACAAAAATGATCACAAACTTTCGAAACGAAACTGTCCACGAATTTTTAATTCTTCTTCTCGAAAACAGCCAAGCTTGTATGGACATGAATTAAGAAATGCTAATAATAAAAGAAAAGAAATGGGTGTCATTCCTTTACTATTACTCTCTTCTATAAGGAATTTTGAAATATCGGAAAGAATAAGCCGATTCAAAGTTGAGTCACACAGTTTGCTAGAAGGTGAAATGCCTAGATTTCGCTTTGGAGGCTTATGTGACCAATAAAGGAGAATATTTGAGAATATTCTGGGTTGAATTGAGGGCTCCTTGGTGCTCTCTGAACTTGCTTCTTTTCTTGCAGATGTTCCATCACCCAAACTAGATGAAATTAACCTTAAGTAACTCGGCTTCTATAAAAGGGACGCGGTGGCTCAGTGGCTAAGACGCCGAGCATGTCGATCGAAAGGTTGGCAGTTCAGCTGTTCGAATCCTGAGTGCCGTGTAATGGGGTGAGCTCCCATTCCTTGTCCCAGCTTCTGCCAACCTAGCAGTTCGAAAGCACGTAAAAAAGGCAAGTAGAAAAATAGGGACCACCTTTGGTGGGAAGGGAACAGCGTTCCGTGCACCTTTGGCGTTGAGTCATGCCGGCCACATGACCACGGAGACGTCTTCGGACAACGCTGGCTCTTCGGCTTTGAAACGGAGATGAGCACCGCCCCCTAGAGTCGGGAACGACTAGCACATATGGGCGAGGGGAACCTTTCCCTTTCCCTTAGGCTTATATAAACACAGCTCTTGTGAGAGAGAAAAACATCATGAATGGTGCAAAACAAAGTTATGGTTTACTTCTTAAATTATGAGTAAGAGATCTGAAGGTTTAGTCAACAGGGTTGGGAGCATCAAAGAAGGGAAGCCAAAATGAAATTATCAAGATGTATACCAAGCAACTAAAAAGCCACATTGTTCGGGCTGAAAGAAAAAAAAAAGAAAGAAAAATGCAAGGCAGAGAATCAAAAATAGCCCAGGCTTTGAACCAACTCCCTGCTTGGGAAATATTTACATATTTGGGGCTATTTATAGTGAGCTTCCTTACTTCTTTTAGAACAGGTGAAGAGACAGAAAAGGGCTGGCTCTGAAAAAGCCAATTCTCATCTCATCTACCTGATCAGTTTGCAAAAAATATCAAATTCAGCAGGTGACATTTTCCCAGGCTAAAAGAGGAAGGATGGAGAAGTTTGGCCTGTTGGGTTTTTGCGTCAGTGGTGGGTTTCAAAATTTTTTACTACCGGTTCTGTGAACGTGGCTTGGTGGCCGTGGCTTGGTGGCCATAGCAGGCGAAGGATACTGCAAAATCTCCATTCCCTCCCCACTCCAGGGGAAGGATACTGTAAAATCTCCATTCCCACCCCTCTCCAGGGTAAGGATACTGCAAAATCTCCATTCCCACCCCACTCCAGGGAAAGGATACTGTAAAATCTCCATTCCCACCCCACTCCAGGGAAAGGATACTGTAAAATCTCCATTCCCACCCCACTCCAGGGAAAGGATACTGTAAAATCTCCATTCCCACCCCACTCCAGGGGAAGGATACTGTAAAATCTCCATTCCCACCCCACTCCAGGGAAAGGATACTGTAAAATCTCCATTCCCACCCCACTCCAGGGAAAGGATACTGTAAAATCTCCATTCCCACCCCACTCCAGGGAAAGGATACTGTAAAATCTCCATTCCCACCCCACTCCAGGGTAAGGATACTGCAAAATCTCCATTCCCACCCCACTCCAGGGAAAGGATACTGTAAAATCTCCATTCCCACCCCACTCCAGGGAAAGGATACTGTAAAATCTCCATTCCCACCCCACTCCAGGGGAAGGATACTGTAAAATCTCCATTCCCACCCCACTCCAGGGGAAGGATACTGTAAAATCTCCATTCCCTCCCCACTCCAGGGGAAGGATACTGTAAAATCTCCATTCCCTCCCCACTGCAGGGGAAGGATACTGTAAAATCTCCATTCCCTCCCCACTCCAGGGGAAGGATACTGTAAAATCTCCATTCCCTCCCCACTCCAGGGGAAGTGTTATGTATTGATACTTTTAAGCGGGAGTTTCAAACCTGCCTACGTTTCTGATTGGCTGACAGTCTCTCCAGGATTGTATATAAGGAGGACTGCAGCCTCTGAGTTTTTGCTGAAGTCTCACCGTATATTAAAGAGCTGTTGTCACTTGCTTGCTTGTGCCTCTCGTCATTCCCGAACCACTTCATTGGCGACGAAGGTGGGATTGAGGCTACAAGAAGTCAACCAGTGAGACCACGAGCTTCAGCTAGGCGACGAGGCGAACCACAGGAGACATACCGGACATGTCTGCCTACGTTCCGCCCAAGCCTTTTGATCCGACCCGCGAAAAATGGGTCTCGTACCTAACAAGGTTTGATTGCTCGCTAGAAGCCAGCGACATGCAGGGCCTCTCGGCTAATCGAAAGAGAGCCCTATTCCTAAGCCACTGCGGACCGGACGTGTTCGAGATGGCCGAGTCACTGTGTGAGCCAACGCCGGTTCAAACAGTCTCATGGGACACCTTGATGGCAACTCTCCGGGCTCACTACGCTCCCGTCCCCTCCAAGTTCGTGCAGCGATACCAACTAAGGCAGCGCGTCCAACGAGAGGGAGAGCCGGTCAGCGCGTACATGGCCAGCCTGAGAAAAGCCGCAACTCATTGCGACTACAGAGACTTGGATGATGCGTTGCTTGAGCAACTGATCTGTGGTGTTCGGGACATTAGGCTGCAACGGCGTCTGCTCGCCGAGCCTGATCTGACGCTTGCCGGAGCCCTTGATGAGGCCAGGGCTCACGAAGCCTCCACAAAGGCCGCTGAAACGCTACAGCGTCCGCCGACCAGCAAAGACAGCCCCAAGTCTGCCCCGGTGCACAGAGAAGACGCCGGATCCAGCTCGGAGTCCGAGTCGGATGAGGACGTCTTCCGAACAGAGCACCGGAGAAAAGACACTGGCAGCCCCCGGCGAAGCTGTCCCAGCTGTGGCGGGCACCATGATAGACTGTCCTGCAAATACAGAGAGGCTATTTGCAGGCGTTGCGAGAAGAAAGGGCACTTGGCGCGAGTCTGCAGAGCCACTCTGCCCAGAAGACTCAAACCACGTGAGCGCCGCAGCCAACCGGAATCAGCGCGCCAGAAGCAGCCAACGAGAGAAGGCGGCGCGAAAAAACGGCGCGAATTTGAACCGCGAGATGGCCGCAGCATACACATCGACCAGGCCAGCACAACGGTCGAGGACAAAGTCAGCACGGTGGTCGAGATCAACGGAAGACCGTGTTCGATGGAGATCGACACCGGATCAGCTCTCTCCATCATGTCGTGGACAACCCTAAAGACCCTCCTGCCGTCGTTCCGGAAGGATCAACTCTCCAGACAGAGACTGCGCATCCTAGACTACCAGGGGAACCGAGTCCCCCTCGAAGGCGTGGGCACGTTCCGGGTCACCTACGGAGACTACGAAAGAGACCTGCCGCTGACCATCGTCACGAAGCAGCTGCCGAGCCTCCTGGGCATGGGGTGGTTCCGAGCCCTTGGCATGGGCTTCACCGGCGTCCACCTGATGTCCAAGTCAACCCTGAAAGACAGCCTCCTGTCCGAGTTCCAGGACGTTTTCGGGGACACATTGGGCAAGTATGTGGGGACCCCTATTTCACTAAACTTAGACCCCAACGTAGCCCAAGTAAGACTAAAGGCCAGAAGAGTGCCGTTCGCATTGAAACCAAAGATCGATGCAGAACTGGACAAACTGATTAAGCAAGGGGTGTTGGTTCCCGTTGACCATGCCAAGTGGGAGACCCCCATAGTCACCCCAGTTAAGTCCGACGGCTCAATCAGAATTTGCGCCGACTACAAGTGCACGATCAACAAGGCCTTGCAGCCGAGCGCCTATCCGGTGCCGATCGTGCACCATCTACTACACTCCCTGGGCCCCGGAAAAATTTTTGCCAAATTAGACCTGGCCCAAGCCTATCAACAGTTACCGGTCGACGACGCCACGGCAGAGGCGCAAACGATCGTGACTCATAGGGGTGCATTTAAATGCACCAGGCTCCAATTTGGGGTGAGCGTCGCACCCGGCTTATTTCAAAGCACCATGGAGCGCCTGTTGCAAGGACTTCCGGGAGTAGTCCCCTATTTCGATGACGTCTTAGTCAGCGCCCAAGACGAACACCAGCTAGGGGACAGGGTACGGAACGTCCTGTCCAGATTCAGAGAAGCGGGACTAAGACTTAAAAAGAACAAGTGCAGGATAGCGGTCCCCTCGGTAGAATTTCTGGGGTACAGGGTGGACGGCACAGGCATCCACCCTACCGAAAGCAAGGTGAGGGCCATCAAAAGCGCACCAGCCCCCAAATCCAAAGCTGAGCTCCAAGCCTTCCTTGGACTACTAAATTTCTACTCAATGTTCCTAAGAGATAAGGCCACGGTCGCTGATCCCCTTCACAAACTCTTAGGGAAGAATGTACCATGGGTCTGGGGGAAACCGCAAGCGGCCGCGTTTGAGGCAGTAAAAAAACTCCTATCTGAGGACAGTTTCCTGATCCAATACAATGCAGAGCTGCCGCTCGTCTTGGTTTGCGACGCCTCCCCCGTAGGAGTTGGTGCCGTCCTAGGCCATAGACTGCCGAACGGCCTAGAGGCACCCATTGCCTTCTACTCCCGAACTCTGTCCAGCACAGAACGAAACTATAGCCAATTGGACAGAGAGGCTCTGGCTGCGATTGCGGGGGTTAAAAAGTTCCACGAATACCTCTATGGCCGAAAATTCGAACTTGTGACTGACCATAGACCGTTGCTAGGACTGCTAGCAGGCGACAGGCCAACCCCCGCTGCCCTCTCCCCCCGTTTAACTAGATGGGCGATTTTCTTATCGGCCTACTCGTACCAGCTCGTCCATCGGCCTGGGCGGACCCTGGGTCATGCGGATGCCCTTAGCCGTTGCCCCCTTCCCGACCTGCTGGACAACCCAACACCGGAAACCTCCGTCCTGTTGTTGGACACGTTAACCTTGGGGCCCATCTCCTCCGGCGAGGTGGCGAAGGCATCAAATAGAGACCCTGTTATCCGGACTGTTATGGGTTGGGTTTTGAAAGGGTGGCCGGACAAGGTGGTCGGGGAGGAGTACCAAGGTTTTGCCAACAAACGAAATGAACTGTTTACGCAAGGGGGGTGCTTACTGTGGGGTGACAGAGTGGTAATTCCAGCAAAACTACGAGATAGAGTTTTAGAATTATTGCACGAAGGGCATCCTGGCATCGTTAGGATGAAGTGCTTAGCCCGCAGCTATGTCTGGTGGCCCAACATGGACCAGGTCATTTCCGAGTGGGTGGGGAAGTGCAGACCCTGCCAGGAGTCTCGCCCCGATCCCCCAGTAGCGCCCATCCGAGAGTGGGAGAAACCAAAAGGCCCATGGGGGAGGATCCACATTGATTTTGCCGGCCCGTTCCATGGCCAAACGTTTTTAATAGTAGTGGATGCCTTTTCAAAATGGCTCGAAATTGTATTAATGCCATCCACAACGGCCGAAGCGGTTATCAAGGCCCTAAGAAAGTTGTTTGCCACCCACGGCCTGCCGGATACCTTGGTATCGGACAATGGTCCCCAATTTACAGCAACCCTTTTCGAAGGCTACTTGGCCGGCCTGGGGATCCGCCATGCCCTATCAGCCCCATTTCACCCGGCTTCCAACGGATTGGCTGAACGATTTGTCAGGACAGCCAAGGAAGCACTGTCCAGATTAGACAATGGGGACTGGCAGGCCAGGATAGATCAATTCCTTGCGGTTCAGCATGCATCACCATGCACAGCAACTGGGAGAAGCCCAGCAGAGCTCCTCATGGGGAGAAAGCTCCGGTGCGTGTTGGACAGGCTTCACCCTAACTATTCGCACGAAAACTTTAAGGGAGAGACCTGTGGCTTAAGGCAGTTTCAGGTCGGGTCCCCGGTGTTCGCTCGCAATTATGCCAGCGGTCCTCTGTGGGTTGCAGGAACCATAGTGGGGATAACAGGCCCAAAATCATACACGGTGGATGTGGGGGTAGATAGACTCTGGAAGCGCCACATAGACCAACTGAGGAAACGGGTGGTTGGCGAGGCAAACATCAACGCAGACATGTCCGAGCCTAACTATGACCACTTCTCCAAAACAGCTAACTCAAGCCCGGGGCCGCGAGAATACTTAGCTGACAAGCCCTGGTTCCAGCGCCGCCCCAGCGAGTCGCCACTCCCAGCCGGGAATAACCACGCCCCGGACAAAATCCAGGAGGTTCCATTGGCGGAGCCGGGAGAGACAAAGAGTCCCTCCGACCAGCTCGACGCCTCACCAAACACTGAACTGCGCAGGTCAACTAGGGCGAGAACTCAGCCTAAGCACCTGCGAGACTTTGTTTGTACATATGTTAATTTTTGAGTGTTAGTGCCTTCTGGGAAGGGAGGGGTGTTATGTATTGATACTTTTAAGCGGGAGTTTCAAACCTGCCTACGTTTCTGATTGGCTGACAGTCTCTCCAGGATTGTATATAAGGAGGACTGCAGCCTCTGAGTTTTTGCTGAAGTCTCACCGTATATTAAAGAGCTGTTGTCACTTGCTTGCTTGTGCCTCTCGTCATTCCCGAACCACTTCAGGAAGGATACTGCAAAATCCCCATTTCCTCCCGATCAGCTGTGACTCGGGAGGCAGAGAATAGATGGGGGCGGGGCCAGTCAGAATTTTTACTACCGGTTCTCCGAACTACTCAAAATTTCCGCTACCGGTTCTCCAGAACTGGTCAGAACCTGCTGAAACCCACCTCTGGTCTCTGCCTTTTCTGCATCTGCCAGGGATGTTGGCAGGGTTGGGTTTTTTAAAAAAATGTCCAGATTCAGTAGCCATGATAGTCGTGAGATCAAAACTCTGGCAGTAGTTGGCAACATCTGGCAAAGGTTTGAAATGCTTTGTGGGATCCCTGGCAGTCAAGCATTCATTCACACATATCCAGATTGCTATGCTTTTACAGGTAGTCCTCGACTTACAAACACTTCACTTAGGGACCGTTCATAGTTACAAAGGCACTGAAAAAAAAGTGTTTTATGCTTTTTCCACACTTACGACCATCGTAGCATCTTCCCCCACCCCATGGTCACATGATCAAAATTCTGACGCTTGGCAGCTGGTTTGTATTTATGACGGTTGCAGCGTCCCAGGGTGTGTGTGTGTGTGTGTGTGTGTGTGTGTGACATGCGATCCGTTTTTGCGACCTCCTGACAAGCAATGTCAACAGGGAAGCCAGGTTCACTTAACTATGGTGTGACTCAGTGAACGACCGTGGTGAGAAAGGTCGTAAAATGGGGCAAAACTCACTTAACGAATGTTTCGCTGAAGCAACCTTAAATGTTGGGCTCGGTGGTGGTCGTAACTTGAGGACGACCTGTATTTGTGGCCGTATTTGTAAATCCAGCTGCTTGGTCAGACTGGATTTACAGCAGTGTTTCTCAACCTTGGTAGTTTAAAGATGGGTGGACTTCAACTCCCAGAATTCCCCAGCCAGCATGCTTTAAGATATGTGGACTTCAATTTGTGGGTTTACAACAGTGTTTCTCAACCTCGGTAGCTTGAAGATAGGTGGGCTTCAACTCCCAGAATCCTCCCGCCAGCATGCTTTAAGATATGTGGATTTCAGCTCCCAGAATCCCCCACCCACATATTGAAGTCCACATATCTTAAAGCATGCTGGCTGAAGAATTCTGGGAGCTGAAGTCCACATATCTTAAAGCATGCTGACTGGGGGATTCTGGGAGCTGAAGTCCACATATCTTAAAGCTTGCTGACTGGGGGATTCTGGGAATTGAAGTCCACCCATCTTCAAGCTTCCAAGGTTGAGAAACACTGGTTTACAGGAAGAGTTAATACAGGAAATGCCTTCTTAATCAATACCTGGAAGATTTGATCACAGTTAGGTTGGGATCACACGATGAGCCTTCTCCAACCAACGCCACCTCTGCAGGCTGAGTCACTGAGCTCCGTTCGAGGTCATCCCTTGAAGATCTTGTTTACCTGACATTTTAAACTGGCAATTATATCTTCACCCATTGACATCACAAGGAGCTGCCGAGGTCTGCTTATAGCCCTCAATTACAACTCCTCCTCCAAGTAGCACACGAGCGGACGTAGAGAACTTCTGGATCACACTGATACGGCTTCAACCTAAGGCTACCAAGGGTAGCACCAACATAGCATTTCTCGATTTAATCTCCTTAACTAATTGGAAGGAATGTTCTATGGCAGGGTTTCTCAACCTTGGCCAAGTTAAGAATGGGTGGATTTCAACTCCCCGAATTCCCCAGCCAGCATGCTTCTCCCCCCCCCCCCCCCCCAAGGCACCACAGAAGCATTTGGAGCAAACATAAAGCTCAAGAAAGCAAAATTCCCATTGGAGGTCTTGCACGGTTTTTTATCCAATGTATTTCTTGAAAGAAAAGGGAAATGTTTTAATACGGGTGTTCTGCAGATATTCAGCGAAGGACCTTTGACATTCATGGATGCCCTTCATTTGCTAAATGGGTGACACCCACCCACCCTCTGGGATTTGTAAAGTAGAGTCCAAGGATTAAAAATCTTAATCTGCTTGCATAATAATCTTAATCTAGATCACCGTTTCTCAACCTTGACCACTTTTAACATGTGTGGACTTGAACTCCCATAATTCCCCAGCCATGTGCTTTAAGATAGGTGGACTTCAGCTCCCAGAATTCTCCAGCCAGCATGCTTTAAGATAGGTGGACTTCAGCTCCCAGAATTCTCCAGCCAGCATGCTTTAAGATAGGTGGACTTCAGATCCCAGAATTCCCCAGCCAGCATGCTTTAAGATAGGTGGACTTCAGCTCCCAGAATTCTCAAGCCAGCATGCTTTAAGATAGGTGGACTTCAGCTCCCAGAATTCTCCAGCCAGCATGCTTTAAGATAGGTGGACTTCAGCTCCCAGAATTCCCCAGCCAGCATGCTTTAAGATAGGTGGACTTCAGCTCCCAGAATTCCCCAGCCAGCATGCTTTAAGATAGGTGGACTTCAGCTCCCAGAATTCCCCAGCCAGAATGCTTTAAGATATGTGGACTTCAGCTCCCAGAATTCCCCAGCCAGCATGCTTTAAGATAGGTGGACTTCAGCTCCCAGAATTCCCCAGCCAGCATGCTTTAAGATAGGTGGACTTCAGCTCCCAGAATTCTCCAGCCAGCATGCTTTAAGATAGGTGGACTTCAGCTCCCAGAATTCTCCAGCCAGCATGCTTTAAGATAGGTGGACTTCAGCTCCCAGAATTCTCCAGCCAGCATGCTTTAAGATAGGTGGACTTCAGATCCCAGAATTCCCCAGCCAGCATGCTTTAAGATAGGTGGACTTCAGCTCCCAGAATTCTCCAGCCAGCATGCTTTAAGATAGGTGGACTTCAGCTCCCAGAATTCTCCAGCCAGCATGCTTTAAGATAGGTGGACTTCAGCTCCCAGAATTCCCCAGCCAGCATGCTTTAAGATAGGTGGACTTCAGCTCCCAGAATTCCCCAGCCAGAATGCTTTAAGATAGGTGGACTTCAGCTCCCAGAATTCCCCAGCCAGCATGCTTTAAGATATGTGGACTTCAGCTCCCAGAATTCCCCAGCCAGCATGCTTTAAGATAGGTGGACTTCAGCTCCCAGAATTCTCCAGCCAGCATGCTTAAGATAGGTGGACTTCAGCTCCCAGAATTCTCCAGCCAGCATGCTTTAAGATAGGTGGACTTCAGCTCCCAGAATTCTCCAGCCAGCATGCTTTAAGATAGGTGGACTTCAGCTCCCAGAATTCCCCAGCCAGAATGCTTTAAGATATGTGGACTTCAGCTCCCAGAATTCTCCAGCCAGCATGCTTTAAGATAGATGGACTTCAGCTCCCAGAATTCTCCAGCCAGCATGCTTTAAGATAGGTGGACTTCAGCTCCCAGAATTCTCCAGCCAGCATGCTTTAAGATAGGTGGACTTCAGCTCCCAGAATTCTCCAGCCAGCATGCTTTAAGATAGGTGGACTTCAGCTCCCAGAATTCCCCAGCCAGAATGCTTTAAGATATGTGGACTTCAGCTCCCAGAATTCTCCAGCCAGCATGCTTTAAGATAGATGGACTTCAGCTCCCAGAATTCTCCAGCCAGCATGCTTTAAGATAGGTGGACTTCAGCTCCCAGAATTCCCCAGCCAGCATGCTTTAAGATAGGTGGACTTCAGCTCCCAGAATTCCCCAGCCAGCATGCTTTAAGATAGGTGGACTTCAGCTCCCAGAATTCCCCAGCCAGAATGCTTTAAGATAGGTGGACTTCAGCTCCCAGAATTCCCCAGCCAGCATGCTTTAAGATATGTGGACTTCAGCTCCCAGAATTCCCCAGCCAGCATGCTTTAAGATAGGTGGACTTCAGCTCCCAGAATTCTCCAGCCAGCATGCTTTAAGATAGGTGGACTTCAGCTCCCAGAATTCTCCAGCCAGCATGCTTTAAGATAGGTGGACTTCAGCTCCCAGAATTCTCCAGCCAGCATGCTTTAAGATATGTGGACTTCAGCTCCCAGAATTCTCCAGCCAGCATGCTTTAAGATAGATGGACTTCAGCTCCCAGAATTCTCCAGCCAGCATGCTTTAAGATAGGTGGACTTCAGCTCCCAGAATTCCCCAGCCAGCATGCTTTAAGATAGGTGGACTTCAGCTCCCAGAATTCCCCAGCCAGCATGCTTTAAGATGTGTGGACCTCACAATTTCCCAGCTACTCCTAGGAGTTGAAGTCCACACATCTTAAAATGACTATGGTTGAGAAAGATTGTTTTACAACCTCCAAAATTGGTCTTACTTTCAGTCCCCGAAATATGGTGGAACTCTTTTCTGTACACAGAGAAAATAATTATATTTTCACAAAGATGGATTTAAACATCAGTGAATATGAATGTCTGGGACTTAAATGAGCCTGAGGCATCCCAATGATATCTTCAGCTATTCTACGCCAATGTCCAACCCACTCATAACCACCTTCATCTTAAAGACAGGTTATTTTGCAGAAGAATTTAAGCCACTGAGAGATAATTAGCTGTTTTTGGCATAGAGTTAACAACCGTGGTTAAAAAAGTCATAAAACTGAACTTGTTTAGAAATGGAAATCCTGGCCCCAATTTTGATCGTAAAGCAAAGATTGCTGTTATAAGTAAAGTTTTTCTGTCACTGGAAAAGAATGCCACTAAAGAACAGAAAAGAGGGAAAAAATTAAATTTGTTTTTTGATAAAACATTATCAGAATTAACCCCGTTTCCCATAGTTCAATATCCAGGCCACACGGCCTGCATCTGATCTCATCTAAAATCATCTTCTTTTGCAATACAGTGGCTGAAATATTTTGTCATCTCAATTAGCATCCTTGGTATGCCTATCTTGCTTTAAAAGGAGTTTCTGATTAGCCACACCTTCGGGTTTTTATTTTTGTTGGTCCTTTTTTTCCCCAACTTAAAGAGAACTTGGAGCCAGCTGTGAAGGTCAGTGGAATCTGGAGTTTCAAGAACCAAAATTACACCTCTCCCTCCTTCCTTCCTTCCTTCCTTCCTTCCTTCCTTCCTTCCTTCCTTTTCTTTCCTTCTCTCTTTCTCTCTCTGTCTCCCTCTCTTCTTTCTTTCTTTCTTTCTTTCTTTCTCTTTCTTTCTTTCTTCCTTCCTTCCTTCCTTCCCCTTTCTTTCTTTCTGTCTCCCTCTTTTTCTCTTTCTCTTTCTCTTTCCTTCTTTCTTCCTTCCTTCCTTCCTTCCCTCTTTCTTTCTTTCTTTCTCTCGTTCTCTCTGTCTCCTTTTCTCGTTCTTTCTTTCTTTCCTTTTTTCCTTCTTTCCCTTTTTCTTTCTCTCACTTTCTTTCTCTCTCTGTCTCCCTCCCTTTTCTTTCTTTCTTTCTTTCTTTCTTCCTTCCTTCCTTCCTTCCTTCCTTCCTTCCTTCCTTCCTTCCTTCCTTCCTTCCTTCCTCCTTCCTTCCTTCCTCTCCTTTTTTCACTCAATGGACCCACTTCATGTAACCTGAAGCCTGGAAATTAAAAAAAAAAAAGTCATAGAGAAAAACCCTGCCATTGCAAATGCATATATCCCAGATGTGGCTCGATAGACATATTTTGTTCCTCCATTCTCATTAGAAACTTACCTGTCCCAGGTAAACAGGTTGAATCACCTGTCTGCTTTATCTCCTTCTGGCAGGCCCCAATCTGCCTGGGAAGTTCAGTTGATAGCCCACCAACTCCAGCGCAGATGAGTTACTATGATGAGGAAGTCGCCAGGCTGCACCATGCGGAGGATTGCCACGAAATGGGGTGCCTGTGCTCGAACCGGGAGACCCATTTTAGCCACCCCGAGTACCACGATAAAGGTAGGCCCAGCATCTAATTCACACCAGCTGGATTTCTATCAGTAACAGAGTTGGAAGGGACCTTGGAGGTCATTTAGTCCAACCCCCTGCTCACACAGACCTGTACTAGGGATTCGAACCGCCGAACTCCTGACCTTTCTGATTGACAAGCTCAGTGTCTTAGCCACTGAGCCACCTAGTCAGGCTGATTTAGGCAAATGGAAGGTAGCAAGGATTTAAATCCACTTCTTCCAAAAAAAATATCAAATTTAATACAGACAAATCCTCAAGTTACAACCGTTCGAAGCAACTGTTGGAAGTTACAATGGCACTGTAATACGTCCTCGCATTTACAACTGTTATAGTAATTGTGACCTGATCAAAATTGGGGTGCTTGGCATCATGTATATCCATCCAATAGTTGCAATGTCTTGCTGACACGTGATGGCTATTTGTGACCTTCCCAGCTAGCTTCCGTCAGGCAAAGTAAATGGAGGGAAGCCGGATTCACTTAACAACCGTGGGATTCATTTAACAACTGCAGCGATTTGTTAACACCTGCGGCCAAAAAAATGTCTTAAAATCAGGTGCGACTCACTAAACAACTGCCTTGCTTAGCAACAATAATTTGGATCCCAGTATAGGTCATAAGTCCAAGACTATCTGTGCACTAAAATTTAACTTAAGAGGCTGTCAAAAAAGCACACCTAGAGACCCAGTCTGGAAATGACCATCCCATAACCTCGGGATGTTGCAATCCATGCCAGTTGTCAAGCACTCAAATTTGATCACTTGACTGTAGGATGCTGCAATAGTCATAAATGTAAGGACCAGTTGTAAGTCAGTTTTTTTCCAGCGCTGTTGTAACTCTGAATACTTGCTAAACAGACGGACTGCCTGAGCAATGCTTTTCATCAGTCCTTTGAAACGAACTCATGTTTGCTTGTTGCAAATGTTAGAACTGTTGTTCCCTAAACTTCCCTTCAGAAATCAGAATGCTTTTAATCTTCAGCAAAGTTTAGTAACCGTTCTAACATTTGCAACAGTTCCTGTACGTGGGGGAGATAATTAACGTATGCTTTTAAAACTGGATTATATACACAGTAGTTATTTTCTTTATTAGCATAATATGTTAAATGTTTTCTCTTCCGTTCTTCATCAGGTCCTTCCCTTGCTGGCTTTGCAAGCAACTAGTTGAGTGACTCTTAAATTGCTAGGTTTTGGTCCCTGACATAGTTCTTCCAGAATGAATGAACTTGGGGGCCGATTAATTCGCCCCGTGTTATTGTCTCTCTAATTGGTAAATAATGCTTGACAGATTTTTGCATCCCTTTATTATTTATTTTTTATCATTGCAATATCTAAACTAGGAATGTGCAACCTGTGGCTTGCAGCCTACATGTGGCTCTGGACACCAAGTAATATTTAAAAACAAAGTTTGTTATTTGTACACATTACCTATTTTTGATATTTTGTGTGCAGCCCAAGACAATTCCTCGTCACTCAATGCAGCCCAGAAAAGCAAAAAAGTTGGACAAGCACGTTCTAGATCAGTGGTTCTCAACCTTCCTAATGCCGCGACCCTTTAATACAGTTCTTCATGTTGTGGTGACCCCCAACCAGGGGTGGATTCTAAATATTTTTACTACCGGTTCTGTGGGTTTGGCTTATTTTGTGGGTGTGGCTTGGATGTCATGTGACTGGGTGGGCATGGCTAGCTGGTCATGTGACCGGGTGGCCATGATTATGTGTACACGAAGGTATGTGAATGAAGTTGTTCCTTGCAAATTGCTTCAATCAGCATTCCTCCTTAAATAGGATAAGGGAGTGGCTAATTATCCCCAAGCCTTACTCTCGAGGAGACCTCCTCCTGAGGAGCCACTCCTGCCTTTTGGACGCTCTGCGCACCCGTTCATTGAGAAGAGGCTCCTCCTCTTCTTCCTCTTCACTTATGGGAGCTTCTGGAGGTTCTGAAGGCCCTGGCTGAATCCCCATCTCTGGCACCACATCTTCTCCAGCCTCCTCATTGTCCGACTCGAGTGCCAGCTGCACAGGCTGCTGGCGCAGCACCACACCAGCCTCCTCGCTGTCTGAATCAGCTACTAGCTGCACAGACCGCTGAAGGGCCACAACACTCATATAAATCTGTTACATTTAAAAAAAAAACATTTATTTTCAGTAAGAAGGGAATTTCAAGTCACGAACTTCTTAGATTTCAAGACATCACAGACTTGGTTCCTTAGTTCAGAATCTAATGAAATGAAAATGCTGGCAGAAGAGAGGAAATTTATAGGTTTTGCTTAACGAGCACCATAAAAAAGGTTGTAAAATCAGGTTGGTCACAGTAATGACTGACTTTATGACCGTCATTACTTACAAGCTCTATTACAGTTGTAAGTTGAAAGCTACTAGTATTTATTTTGGTGCAGAATCAGATCCTCTCTATTCCTGCTGGCTCAGAAGTTTATTTGCAAAGGAATTGTGAATGTCGTCCTGAATTAACCCTGATTCAATCTTAATGAGACACATTTTTAAGTGGGTGAAAACAAAAAAAGAAAAATATTCGCTGAGTCAAGTCTTTAACGATTTAGGGACTTTCCCTTCCTTTTATGTTTCCATGACTGATGATTTCAAAATATAAACAAGAGTTCAAAGTTGCCCTACCATCGCCACTATAATCCCTAAATAGGTTTATAAATTGAACAGGGCGAATTTATCCACGCTTGAGATAAAATTTCAGGTTGCAGGTCGAGTGTGGGTGTTTCTGAGATGCAACCAACTCTACACAAATATTCCTTGCCGAGGGAAAACTAGCTGCTAAGGAAGTGGCGTTCCTCATGAAGCTACATTTCTGCATGCAAGGAGGGGAAATTTAGAAAGGATCAAATTTGGGGAGTCCACACGACGAGGGGACACCGTTCCAAAAAGCACAGCTTGCGTAGATGGTTCAAACATTGCTCTCCCATGCGAAAATGTCACCTAGGACTATAAAATCCAAATTACTTCATATTCTGAAGAAATTCAGAATACAAGCAGGAGCTAACCAAAAATGTTTATAGAGCGGAGTCGCTATCCAATTCAGCTACTGCTGTTTATGGGTATGTAACGAATGGGCCGAGGTTTGCTCATCACAGCCGCCATCTTGACTTTTTTGATCTTGTCATGATAAAACAGAACATGTTTTGGACCCCTTTCGACCTCCAAAGCATGTTTTCTCCAGCCGAGAGCCCCCCCCCCCCCCCCCTTTGAGGACACTTATAAAATTTCCTTTTTTTCATACAGAAAACACACCAGAAATAAACCTGGCATTTTAAAACCTGAAATAGGATGGTAAATAAACACTCAGCTCCTTCCACAAAGGGGAGGGGGGAAAAAAACCACACCTGAGGGGAAAAAACACTGAAGAAATCACAGCTCTTGCTCTGAGGCATTTACAATAGGATGAGTTACACAAGCTAATTATCCTAATTACTCTCAAATGATTTTTTTCCCCCCCCTGGCAGATCTTTGAGGAACAAAAGGCCTGTCAAGGATGGTTTTTCCATAGTGATGTTTTAGGTCTAGTAATGTTTCTCAGTCTTGGCAACTTGTGGACTTCAATTCCCAGAATTCCCCAGCCCAGCCATGCTGGGAATGGAAGTCCATCCATCTTAAAGAATTCTGGCTGGGGAATTCTGGGAGTTGAGGTCCACGCTTCGTAAATTTGCTGATGTTGAGAAACATCGCTTGAGGCAAGAAGAGGTTACACACCAGGGACCAGGATTCCTGTGGTTAAGCAAGGTGGTTGTTAAGGCATATGAGACCAATTTTACAAGGGTTTTTTTTTTTTTGGTGCCATGTTGTTAAGTGAATCATGTGGTCATTAAGTGAACTTGGCTTCCCCCATTGACTTTGTCAGAAGCCAACTAGCAAGATCACATGACCCTAGGATCAGGGGTGAAATCCAGCAGGTTCTGGAGAACCGGTAGCGGAAATTTTGAGTAGTTTGGAGAACCGGCAAATGCCACATCTGGCTGGCCCCAGAGTGGGGTGGGAATGGGGATTTTGCAATATCCTTCCCCCAGGAGTGGGGTGGGAATGGAGATTTTGCAATATCCTTCTCCCAGGAGTGGGGTGGGAATGGGGATTTTGCAATATTTCCCCCCAGGAGTGGGGAGGGAATGGGGATTTTGGAGTATCCTTCCCCTGGAGTGGGGAGGGAATGGGGATTTTGCAGTATCCTTCCCCTGCCATGCCCACCAAGCCATGCTCACAGAACCGGTAGTAAAAAAATTTGGATTTCACCACTGCTTGGGATGCTTTCATGTTAATAAAGACATGCCTTTTGATATGTGCCTGAATTTTGATCACATGACCATGGGGATGTTATGACGGTCGTAAGTGCAAAAACCGGTCATAAGTCACTTTTCTCAGTGCTGTGCTGAGTGACACTGATATGTGGACTTTCTGGTTATTTTCCATTCCTTTTTCCCCCCTCTTTTCCACTCCTCAGATTTGCTGACCGAGGATGACATTTATTGCTGCTCTTTATCGAAGACGTTGTGCCATACCTCCACCCCGGTCACCGTGGGTTTCTATTCGCCATGCGGAACTCGCATTCACTCCCTACTGGACCAGATTGCAGGTCAGTCCCACAATGAGAGAATCAGTGGGGAATCCATTTATGGAGATCCCGTAGTAGAAGAGTCCTCCTTTTATCCATGGGTCTCTGGGGAAAGAAAAGTGACCTCACAGGAGTCATCGTGCCGTCACACAACTTGTATCATTGGTGTCACTACGTAACATCATCAGTGCTAGAAAGAAGAGGAGTTTATGGAGGAGGAGGAAGAGAGAGGTGGAGCAGGAGGAGCAGAAGGACAAGGTGGAGCAGGAGGAGAAGGAAGAGGAGAAGGAGATGGAGGAGAAGGAGATGGAGGAGGAGAAGGAGGAGAAGGAGAAGGGGAGAAGGAGAAAGGAGAAAGGAGGAGGAGGAGGAGAAGGAGAAGGAAGGTGGAGCAGGAGAGAGGAGGAGGAGGAGGAGGAGGAGGAGGGTGGAGCAGGAGGAGGAGAAGGAAGGTGGAGCAGGAGGAGAAGGAGGAAGAGAAGGAGGAGAAGGAGAAGAAGGAGAAAGGAGGAGGAGGAGGAGGGCTGTGGAGTCTTTGGTGATCTCTGAGCTTCGTGCTTTTCCTGCAGATGTTTCATGACCCAACTAGATACATCATCTGATGATGTTGCCTACCGTAATTAAGTTACAAAACATTTGCAAGAAAACCACCAACCTCAGAGAGCACCAAGGACTCCTCATTTGAAACTTGAGCTACAAATATTCTCTTCTCTAGATAGAAGGTCTTTGAGAGCTTGGCAGATCTTCTGTTGACCATTCCTGAACAAACTTTTGCAGGATGCATGCTCAAAGAATCCATCCGAAGGGAGGAAGCCGAATTCAACAGGACTCACCAGAGGTCCCGAGTCCCGGAAGGAATAAACTACCTGACCCTCCTGTGGTACATCGTCTTCTACCAACCGGTCATTACTGAGGTGCACCTCCGAAGGAAAACCATCGAGTTCCTCTTCATAAGATTCAGCGCCTGGGAATATGCAGGCAGTGACAAATTATGGGCCGGGTTGGTCACCACCCTGTGTGATCATATCCGCCACCACTTCGGTCCTCTTCCCCTCAGTTTCTACCACGTGGTGGGAAGCCGTCCGCAATTCGCCTCAGGATTCACCCAAGAAGAGTGGAGGCTTAAAAAGAAAACATGTTGCGCTGCAGGAGGCCTTATTGTGATTCTGCTCGCTGGCGCAGGCCTGGGTACTATCGCCCTCCTCGTACCAGAGATAAGGGATGGCACAGTCTTGAAATACCTCAGTGGCACCTTGGCTGCCATTTCGGGTTCCGGCTTCATCGTCGCCATCAGTCCCGTGATTAAGCACTTGATCATCAGCCAGAAGAAGAAGATCGAGAGCATGACCAGTGATGAGAAGTTCACCAGCCACCTGGGTTTCATGAGTGCAGTGAAGAGCGAGATTGAGGTCCTCACTAGCTTTATCTACTACATGGAAATCTTCGAACGTCGGAGATTGAGGATTGTCTTTGAGATCACATGCTTGGATATGTGCTACCCCGAACGGGTGGTTGGGGTGTTGAACGCCATCAATACGCTCCTTTCCGACAGGAATGCCCCCTTCATCTTCATCCTGGTGGTTGACCCCTGCGTCATCACTTCTTGCTTGGAGCAGGCGAGCACCATGAAGGGAATGGCGGACAATGGCTACCTATACCTCAACCGTACCGTGACGCTTCCCTTCTCCATCCCGGAAATCGGCATCAAGTCCAAGATGCGTTGTTTGCACGAGGCCTTCCAGACTCGGGAAGATCTGATGTACGGCATCATCACAAGGAACATGGAGTTGGGAGTGACCAAGTCCAAAGGGAACAGTGAAGCACTGGTGAACTTAGAACCGATGGTTCAGGAAGACCAACACCAGATCGATACTATAGCTGTGCAATACATCCATGAAGCTTTTCACTGCTTGCATAATGAACAAGATTGCCTCTACCATTATATCCCAGATAGCATTATCCAGATGAGGAGAATTGTCAACACCATCCCCATTACGATCAGGTTGATGACGCAACAGCACCTCTTGAGGCACAGCCTCTGTCCCCGGGCAGTGGCCAGTTGGATAGTGTTGGCCAACCAGTGGCCGTGTCGCTTGAGTTGGATTCTCCAACGCATGGAAGACAAGTTGCAGGGCAAACCACCCAACGATTATGAGAAGGAATTGATGTGGGACGTCTTTTTGGAGACGTGTCCTGAGCTGTTCTCCAAGCACAAGGAACTCCAGAACATCATGGCCTTGGATGGAGACCCTGAACTTTTTGAGAAATTCTTGTCCGGCGATTTCCCCTTCACCGTTCAAGAAGGGAAGAAATTGCTGAAATATACTGTGAATTTAGATCATTCCATAAGATATAAGATGGGACAGCTGCAGGCTCTGGCCACTCTGGAGACCTACAGAAAAGGTGGAACAAATTCAGAGAAGAGGGCTTAGATGACTTGGATGCTGGGGTGAAAACAACCTAGCTGGGAAGATGGGAGCAAGAAAGACAGAAAGCTGTATAGATCAAGAGCAGCACATATGGACTCTTTAGCATCTGTGGACTTCAACTCCCAGAATTCCTGAGCCCCCTGGCCCAGGATTTCTGGGAGTTGAAGTCCATAGGTTGGTAAATAACTATGGAGATTTTTCAATCATCCAGATCATGGTTGTCCCAAAGGTGCCTTTTCCAAAAGGGCAAATGGACTTTCTTGTTTTTTTTTTTTCTTTGAAAAGGTTTCACTTCTCATCCGAGAAGCTTCCTTCAGTTCTATCTTAAGAACTGAACTTTAAGAGCTTCTTGGATGAGAAACGAAAAGTTTTCAAAGGAAAAAAACCCACAAAAATCCAGTTGCCTGTTGGAAAAGCACCTTTGGGGCATAAAAGGGGCTATAGCTGCCCACCTATAGGACTATAGGTAGTCCTACATTTGCTACCATTCATTTAAACCCCATTTGAAGTTACAACAACCCTGAAAAAGTAATTTACAACCCTGTCCTCATTTATGATTGTGGCATCCCCATCGTCATGTGATCAAAATTCAGGCGGTTGGCAATTGGCACATATTTATGACTGTTGCATCATTCTGGTGTCTTGTGATGGCTGTTTGCATCCTTTCCAGCTTTCGACAAGTCAACGGAGAAAGCTGGATTCCCTTCATCTCCACATGATTCACTTAATTAGTTCACTTAAGTGATTCGCTTAATAATAGTAGCAGAAAAAAAATACAAAATTGAGCGTGACTCACTTAAAAAATTGCTGGGCTTAATAATGGAAATTCTAGTCCCAACAATGGTCGTAAATCAAGGATTATCTGTACATGCTGCTCTCAGATTAAGTATTATATTTATGAACCGACAGGATTGTCCCAAGGTTTTTTAAAAAAACATATTATTGATTATATTTTTGATATTTTACGAGCCAGAAAAAAATACACATCGCAAAACGACAAAAGCTTCTGAACAAAAAATACTAATCCACAATTGATCGAGTGTTGTGGATCGGGACTGGGGGAAGGACTCAACTCAAACCTACCTCACAAGGTTGTTGTTGTGGGGAGGGGGGGAAAGGGGAGACATCCCCCTCTTTCATTTGGAGTATTGAGAGAACCCGGGCTATCTATCAGTTACATAATAAACAATAATTCACCTAGGCTGCAGAAGTTGTGTTTTCTTGGAAGAATTCTCAGTTTTTAAATTGGGAGGTGATCCTGTGTATGCAGTGGTGGGTTCCTCCCGGTTCGGCCCGGTTCAGCCAAGCCAGTAGCGGTGATGATATGACGTCACCGAACCGGTTCTCTTTGTTCGGGAGCTGGGCGCACCCGCCCCCCCTCCCCCGCCCCCCCCGCATTATTCTTACCTTTTATTTGGCTCCGCCCCCAATCTATTTGCTGCCTCCCGAGTCCCAGCTGATCGGCTAGAAGGAAAAAAACTGTTTAAACTCTTGCTGCGGGGCTTCAAAGGGCCGCCCTACAGCTGATCAGTGTTAAAAGGCAGTATGGTGGTAGATCAGTGCCTGCAAAAATAAATGGGTACAGCTCTGCAAGCAGTTAAAAGCCTGGTAGGCCAGTACCTCTGCTAAAGCCTAAAGAATTGTCACATGACCATCAAGCCACACCCACAAAATAAGCCACGCCCACAGAACCGGTAGTAAAAAAATTTAGAACCCACCCCTGTGTGTATGTACTTAAGAGATATTATCACTACTTTTTATAGAAGTGGAAGACACCAGATGGTAGAATTTGGGGTACATGGTGCCCTCAACTTATAACCACTTGTATAGTGACCATTTGAAGTTACAACTTCACACAAGTTTTTACACTTACAACCAAGGGGTGGGCTGCTGGGGGGTTCGCAGGGGTTTGGGAGAACCTCTAGCTAAGATTCTGTGCAGTTCGGAGAACCCCCAAATCCACCTCCTGGCTGCCCCTCCTCCCCCACCTCCCAGGAGTCCCCACACATCCCATTTTTGGATGCAGATAATTGCAGAACGCGCGCGGAAGCTCAGGGAGGGTGAAAAATGGGCCCACCGGAAGTTCAAGAATTCCGGCCTCCAGAGGGCCTCCAGAGCCTGGGGAGATCATTATCGCCCTCCCGGAGGCTCAAAATAAGCCTCCGGAGCCTGGGGAGGGCAAAAAGCCCCCCACCGCCATGGTGCAGGAGGCCAACTAGGCCACGCCCACCATGGCCACATCCACCCAGCAACCAGGCAGTGAACTCCTTGCTAAAATGTTTGAAGCCCACCCCTGCTTACAACCCTTGCAGCGTCTCTATGGTCACATGATCAAAATTTGGAAACTTGGCAACTGACTCCTATTTATGACTGTTGCAGTGTCCTGGGGGGTCACGTGATCCCCTTTTGCGACCTTCTGACAAGCAAAGTCAATGGGGAAGCCAGATTCACTTAACCACCATGCTATTCACTTAACAACAGTAGCGATTCACTGAACTGTGGCAAATCAAATCTCGCCAGGCTCAAGGTTGACTCAGCCTTCCATCCTTTCTAAGGTAGGTAAATTGAGGACCCAGTTTGTGGGGGCAATAAGCTGACTTTGTATAAATATACAAAAGGATGGAGGCTATTGCTTAACGCATTGTAAGCCGCCCTGAGTCTCTGGAGAAGGGCGGCATATAAATCAAATTAAAAAAAAAAAAAGAAGTCGTAAAATGAGGCCAAACTCACTTAACAACAGAAATGTTGGGCTCAATTGTAGTCATAGGTCAAGGGCTACCTGTACACGCGGGTTGCCAAGCCCCCAGATTTTTCTCATATGAGCATGGAAATGCTGAGACACTTGTAAGTGCGAGGACTGGTTGTAACTCAAGTTACAGCCATTCATTTAGTGACCGTTGAAAGATACAACAGCACTGAAAAAAGTGACCGATGACCATTTTTCACACAACCATTGAAGCAGCCCCGTGGTCACATGATCAAAATTCAGAAGCTTAGCAACTGAGTCGTATTTATGACGGTCGCAGTGTGTCAGGGTCACATGATCCCCGTTGGCAAGCAAAGTCAATGGGGAAACCAGATTCACTTAACAACCATGTTACTAATTTAATAACGGCAGCGATTCACTGAATAACTGTGGGCGGAAAAGTTGTAAAACAAGGGGAGAAACCCACTTAACAATCGTCTCACTTAGCCATGGAAATCTTGGGCTCAATTGTGGTCATAAATCGAGGCGTACCTGCGTGTTGCAGATTGCTCAACCAATCCAGGATGCGTTGAGATGTTTTGGGGGCTGAAGTGAAGGGGCAAGACGGTGCTGGCTCTCCCCCCCCATCCGTGTAGAGATGCATGTTGTGGGTCCTTTATGGAAAAACACCTCAAAAATGTGCCTAAATAGGACAGCATAGAGCTGGGGTGGGGGTGGGTGGGGGGCAGATCCACCCACAATTTCCACTACCGGTTCAAGCGAATCGGTCCAAACCGGCTGAATTCCACCTCTGGGTGTCAAACTCAAAGCCTGTGAGCCAGATCTGGCCCACGAGGTGCTTTGATCCAGCCCGTGGGGTTGTCCTGGAAACAGCGAAGGACCGTGCACCAAATAATTTTTCCTCCTGTGCCCGTGCTGAACATGAGGCTATCAGCGTCATTGGTGTAGACTGGCTCACCACCTTGGACGAAGAGATTAAAAGTAATTGGTTTGGGGTTTTTTGTTCGGTGAACCAACCATTACGGTTTGTTAACGTAAACCACAGCTGAACAAACCACGGCTTTGCACCGTGTGAATTGAGTTTATAGCTTGCTCAACCAACCAGGTTTTTGGTTATTTGAAGCCTCTCACTGAAAAGTTTTTTTCCACAGATTTTCGAGGATGTTTCAAGTGGCCTCCAAGATTTAAGAGGGGCAAATCAATGAGTCCAGGAAGCAAAAGAGCAAGACAATTAATCCAAGAAGCCAGGAAGAAAGCAGGAAGTCTAGGAAAGTTCAAACGTTGGCAACAGCACTCAACCCTCCAGGAATTCAGCATTTGTTCCCGACAAATGCCCCTTCCCACAGCGTCTCCTTAAGTTTCAGTCCTCAGATGTGCCCTGTGAAGGGCGCTCTCCTCCCAAGCAGTTGGGTCAGTCTGTGCTGTTCTCGCCTTCTCTCCACTCTCCTTGCTCGAGGATCAGGAGGGAGTGATTGTTGCTCATCGCCTGAGCTCTGTCTTTCATGCTTAGCCTCTCCTGGTCATCCTGCCCCCGTTCCTCCCTGACTACAAGCCGTCCCAATCCTGAAAGGCCCTGGCCTGACTTGACATGTTCCTCCACACATTCTTCTGAAACCTACGAAGCCCCCCTCCCCAATCTCTGTTGACTCCAGTTCCGGCTCAACTTCCTCCACAGATTCAGGCTCCAATGGGGGCAAGACACCTAGTTTTTGGTTAATGAAACATCTGCAAGAAAATGCTCAGAGAGCATCAAGGACCCCTCGTTCCAATCCTGAGCTACACATAAATCTCTTCTATTGGTACATTGAACACAGCCTCCAAAGAGCATCTCTGCTTCTCGTGGCTGAGATGCCCAAAATCCACCTGGACTTTGGCCTGTTGGGTCCCCTTTTACCCACTCAAATCCACCAGGTCAAGATGCCTGCTCATCCCAGGTGACTGGCTCACCTGTCTTTGTGGCTCCATGGATGGGCAGAGAGCTTCATTCAGTGGGGATGACTCGTGAGGCCACATCCACCCGAAGGTCTCCAGCTTCACCACTCTGGATATCTCTTCTCTTCTCCAAGGGACGCTTGGAGAGAAGGAGAGCACACGTGAACATGCACCAACCTTGTTCTGACTCCACTTGAGGGGGCCATATTGGGGAGTGGGGTTAGAGCGCGGTACTGCAAGCTATTCCTGCTGACTGCCAGCTGACTGCAATTTGGCAGTTCAAATCTCACCAGGCTCAAGGTTGACTCGGCCTTCTGGCCTTCCGAGGTGGGTCAAATGAGGACCCAGATTGTTGTGGGGGGGGCAATAATGCTGACTCTGTAAACCGCTTAGAGGGGGTTGTAAAGCACTGTAAAGCGGTATATAAATCTAAGTACTACTGCTATAAAATTGAGCGTTCCTCACTTAACAACCTCCTTCTTTGACAATGGAAATTCTGATCCCTACTTTGGTCGTAATTCAAGGAGTCCTGTTGTAAGCAAACTTTTTCTACTCACTGGAAGAGAATGACACTTAAGAACCGAAAAGGAGAGTGGGGGTGGGGGGGGAGGAAATTTGTTTTTTATTGAAATATCATTAGAATTTTAAAAGCTCATTGGCCATGCTTCAATGCCCAGGCAACACCCCCTTGCATCCGATGCCTCCTAAGGCCATCCTCTTTCTCAACACAGTGGCTGAAATATTTTGTCAGCCCAATTTGAAACCTATCAGAAGCAAATGAGTTTCTGATTCACCACATCTTGGGGTTTTTATTTTTGTTGGGTCTTCCCCCCCCCCCCCCACAACTTAAAGAGAACTTGGGGTCAGCTGTGAAGGTCAGTGGAATCTGGAGCTTCAAGAACCAAAATTACATCTCCTCTCATTCTCTTTTTCTTTCTTTCTTTCTCTCTTTCTTTCTTTCTTTCTTTCTCTTTCTTTTCTCCCTCCCTCCCTTTCTTTCTCTTCCTTCCTTCCTGTCTTTCTGTCTTTCTTTTTTCTCTTTCTTTCTTCTTTCTCCCTCCCTCTTTCTTTCCCTTCCTTCCTTTCGTCTGTCTCTTTTTTCTTTCTCTTTCTTCTTTCTCCCTCCCTTTCTTTCCCTTCCTTCCTTCCTGTCTGTCTTTCTGTCTGTCTTTCTTTTTTCTTTCTCCCTCCCTCCCTTTCTTTCTCTTCCTTCCTTTCTCTTTCTTTCTTTTCTTTTCTTTTTCTTTCTTCTTTCATTTTTTTCTTTCTCTCCCTCCCTCCCTCCCTCTCTTTCCTTCTTTCTTTTGTCTTCCTTCCTTCCTTCTTTTTCTTTTTCTTCCTTCCTTTTCTTTCTTTTTTTCCTTTCTTTCCTTCCTTCCTTTCTTTCTTTCCTTCCTTCCTTCCTTCCTTTCTTTCTTTTTTCACTCAATGGACCCGGTTTTTCTAACCTGAAGACTGGAAACAAGAAAAAGTCGGAGCAAAAAACCCTAATGCTGCAAATGCATGCATCCCAGATGTGGCTCGACAGACATATTTTGTTCCTCCATTCTCATTAGAAGCTTACCTGTCTCAGGTAACCAGGTTGAATCACCTGTCTGCTTTATCTCCTCCTGGCAGCCTCCAATCTGCCTGGAAAGCCCAGTTGATGGTCCAGAACTGATGAGTAACTGTGATGAGGAAGTCGCCAGGCTGCCCCATATGCTGGAGGGCCAAAAAGCGGGGAGCCTGTCCTTAAACCAGGACGGCCACTTTATCCACGACGAATGCCAGGATGAAGGTAAGCTCAGCGTTTAATTCACAACTGCTGAATTTGGTAAAATGGAAGGAAGCAAGGATTTATTTATTTATTTATTTATTGGTTCGATTTATATGCCGTCCTTCTCCGGAGACTCAGGGCGGCTTACAATGCGTTAAGCAACAGCCTTCATACTTTTGTATATACCTGTTTAGTAGGGCTTTCGCCCCCCCCCCGCAAGCAGTGTTCTTTTTTTTATACAAAGTCAGCTTATTGCCCCCACAATCCGGGTCCTCATTTTACCTACCTCGGAAGGATGGAAGGCTGAGTCAACCTTGAGCCTGGTGAGATTTGAACTCACACTAATTGCAGGCAGCTGGCAACTAAGTGCTACTTTAACAGCACTTTAGTCTGCTGCGCCACCAAGGCTCCTTTTAAGTCACTTCTTCCCAAAAAAAATCTAACTTGGTACAGTTATTCCTCAATTTACAATCATTCATTTAGCAACCGTTTGAAGCAGTGGTGGGTTTCAAAAATTGTTACTACCGGTTCTGTGGGTGTGGCTTGGTGGGCGTGGCATTGCTTGGTGGGCGTGACAGGGGAAGGTTATTGCAAAATCCCCATTCCCTCCCGATTAGCTGGGACTCAGGAGGCAGAAAATAGATGGGGACGAGGCCAGTCAGAATTTTTACTACCGGTTCTCTGAACTACTCAAAATTTCCGCTACTGGTTCTCCAGAACTAGTCAGAACCTGCTGAAACCCACCTGTGGTTTGAAGTTACAAAAAGTGATTGACAGCCTGTCATCACACTGACAACTATCACAGTATTTCCATAGTGGCCTCATCAAAATTTGGACACTTGGCAACCAGCATATATTTTCGGTGGTTGCAATGTGCTGGGATCACGTGATCATCATTTCTCACCTTCCCAGCCAATAGAAGCAAAGTCAATGGGGGGGGAGAGGGTGGGCAGCTGGATTCGCTTAACGACCGCGTGATCGACTTAACTTCTGCCGGGATTTAACAACAAGGGCCAAAAAAGTCATGAAATCAGACGTGGTTCATTGAACAACTGTGTTGCTTAGCAACAGAAATTCGGGTCCCAATATAGGTCATAAATCCAAGATTACCTGTGCATTAAAATTTAATTTAAGGGGCTATCACAAAAGGACGCCGACAGGCCCAGGTTGGCAATGACCATCCCCATAACCTCGGGACGCTGCAACCGTCATAAATACATGCCAGTTGCCAAGCATCTGGACTTTGATCATGTGACCTTGGGATGTTGCAACGGTTATAAGTCCAAGGACTGATTGTAAATCAGTTTTTTAGTGCTGCTGTAACTTGGAACAGTCTCTAAACTGTTGGTTGTAAGTCAAGGACTACCTGACCAATAGCCTTTTTTTATCAGCCCTTTGAAACAGACTTGTGTTGGTCTGTTGCAAACATTAGAACGGTTACCTAAACTTTTCTTAAGAATTCTTTTAATCGTAAGGGAAGGTTAGGTAACCGTTCTAACCGTTCTAACATTTGCAATAGTTCCTGTAGGAGGAGAGTAATTAACGTATGTTTTCCAAACAGGATTAACAGAAATTGTTTTCTTCATTAGCATAATGAAGTCTTAAATGCTTCCTTTCAATTTTTTTTTTAAATTATGTCTTCCTTTACAGGCTTTGCAAACAACCCATTTAATGACTCTTAAATTGCTATTATTTTGTTCCTTGGCATGTTTCTTTTAGAGTGCATGAAATTAGGGCCAAATAATCAGCCCACCTTATTGTCTAATTATAATTGTTAAATAACATTTTGCAAATTTTTGCATCACTTTAGGTTATTGCAATATCTAAACCAGCCATATCCAACCCACATCCCACAGCCACAAACAGACCTGGACAGCTAGTAATACAGCCCCACATGATAATAAAAAATATTTAAAAATTAAGTGTTATTTATATACACTACCTATATTTGGTATTTTGTACGCAGCCCAGGACAATCCCTCTTCACTCAATGCATCCCAGACAAGCCCAAAGGTTGGACAACCATACTCTAGTCTAGATTATAACCAGTTTGGTTTCTTTAACAAATCCCTGTCATTTTTACAGTCAGTTTCTTTAAGATCACAGGCATTTAATTTTCTTAGCAGGAGGGAAAAAAAACATCTGGGAAGAACATTTTTTAAAAGCAAAGATAATGATATGACTTGCATTTGGCTTTTTAAACCTCCTATTGCATTTTTAAAAAACAACATTTATTTCCAATAAGAAGGGAATTTAAAGTCACAAACGTCTTAGAGTTCAAGTCATTACAAAACTTGGTTCACTAGTTCAGAAACTAATGAAATGAAAATGCTGGCACAAAACAGGGAACTCATAGGTGGGTTTTGCTTAATTACCGCCACCAAAAAGGTTGCAAAGTGATAACTGACTGTACAACTATCATCATTTACGACCTTAATTGCCAGGCTCCATTGTGGTTGTAAATTGAGGAGTTTTGTTATTTATTTTGGTGCAGAATCAGATCCTCTCTATTCCTGCTGGCTCATAAGTTTATTTGCAAAGACATTTGTAGCTATCGTCCTGAATTATTAATCCTGAGTCAATCTCACCTTAATGAGACACACTTTTTAACTGGGTGAGAAAAAAGAAATATGTGCTGTGTCAAGTTAACGATTGAGGGACTTTCCCTTCCTTTTATGTTTCTACCACTGATGTGATATACATGATTTCAAAATATAAACCGAAACACACAGTTGTCCTCGTGTCGTTGCTATAATTAGGTTTATAAATTCATCAGGGTGAATTGATCCGCGCTTGAGATAAAATTTCAGGCTGCGGGTCGAGTGTGAGGGTTTCTGAGAGACACCCATCTCTACACCAACATTCCTTGCAAGTGGAAAACTAGCTGCTAAGGAAGTGGTGTTCCTGACGAAGCTACATTTCGGCATGCAAGGAGAGGAAACTTGGAAAGGATCAAATTTGGGGACTCCGCATGATGAAGGGACACGTTCCAAAAAGCACAGCTTGTGTAGATGGTTCAAAAATTGCTCCCATATGTAAGAATATAAGCTACGCTGTAAATCCAGATTTCATTCATTTAGAAGAAATTCAGAATACAAGCAGGAGCTAACCAAAAGATTTTGTTGAGTTGAGTCACAATGGAATTGATCCAGTGGTGGGATTCAAGTAATTTAACAACCGGTTCTCTGCCCTAATGATTTCTTCCAACAACCAGTTTGCCAAACTGCTCAGAAAGTTAACAACTGGTTCTCCCGAAGTGGTGCAAACTGGCTGAATCCCATCACTAAATTGATCTACACACAAGGACGCCACTGTTTAGTGTCCATAAAAAAAAATCAGACAGATGTTCAACTCTGACAGCTGCCATGTTGACTTTATTGACTGTCATAATAAAACAGAGCAAAACTAGACACAGGTCAACCTCAAAACCATGTTTTCTCCAGCCCAGAAACTGCCTTCAAGGTCACGGATAAAATTTTGATTTTCCATCCAGAAAACGTACCAAAAATAAACGTGATACCCTAAAGTCTAAAAGCCTTAGTCTTTTTAATGTGTGTAATTTTAATCCATTTTTATAGTCATCATTGTTGAACATTTGCGTGTTTTATCTTGTGGCAAGCTGCCCAGAGTCATCTTGAACTGCAAGATGGGCGGCAAATAAATTTGATAATTACAAAAATTATCGGATGCTTAACACTCAGCTCCTTCTAGACAGGAGAAAACCACCTGAGGGGAAAAAATACTGAGGAAATCTCAGCTTTGCTCTAAAGCATTTACAATAGGATGAGTAACACAAGATAATTATCCTAATTACTCTCAAATGATTTTTTTTTCCTTCTGGCAGATCTTTGGGGAACAAAAGGCCTGTCAGGGATGGTTTTTCCATAGTAATGCTTTAGTTTAGGGCTAGTAGTGTTTCTCAGTCTTGGCAACTTGTGGACTTCAACTCCCAGAATTCCCCAGCCCAGCCATGCTGGGAATGGAAGTCCATCCATCTTAAAGAATTCTGGCTGGGGAATTCTGGGAGTTGAAGTCCATGCTTTGTAAATTTCCTGAGGTTAAAAAAGACTACTTTACACAAGAAGAGATTTACGACCATATAATTGGGACCAGAATTCCCATTACTACGCAAGGCAATGAAGTGAGTTGCGCCTGATTTTAACAAGCTTTTTTTGTATGGTGGTTTTTAAACGAATCGTTGCAGTTATTAAGTGAATCATCCGGTCATTAAATGAATCTGGCTTCCCCCATTGACTGTTTGTTGTAAGCCGGCTAGCCAGGTCGCAAATGGTGATCATATGACCCCGGGACATATTCATAAATACATGTGCCTGAATTTTGATTACACGATCATGAGGATGCTATGATGGTCATAAGTGCAGAAACTGGTCATAAGTCACTTTTTTCATTGCTGTACTGAGTGACACTGATACATGGATATTTTCCATTCTTTTCTTTTTTTTCCCCCCACTCTTCAGATCTCCTGAGCGAGGATGAGATTTATTGCTCCTGTTTACTGAAGACTTTGTACTATACCTCCACCCCGGTCACCGTAGGTTTCTATTCACCATACAAAACACGTGTTCATTCCTTAATGGAAAAGGTTGCAGGTCAGTCCCAGACTGAGAGAATCAGTGGGGAATCCATCTATGTAAGACCCCTTACTTAGTAGAAGGGTCCTCCTTCCATCCATGGGTCTCTGGGAAAGAGAAGAAGCGACCTTACAGGAGTCATCATGCCATCACAAAACTTGCACGATTGGCATCATAAAGTAACATCATCAGTGCTAGAAAGGAGAAGAGTTTATGGTGGAGGAGGGGGAGGGGACGGGGAAGAGGAGGAAGAGGAAGAGGGGGAGAGGAGGAGGAGGAGGAGATAGAGAAGGCAGGTGGAGGAGAAGGAGGAAGAGAAGGGGAAGGGGAAGGAGAAGGAGGAGGAGAAGGACAACAACTGTGTGGTCCTTAGTGCTCTTTGAGCTTGGTGAGGTTTTTTAAAGATGTTTTAATACCCAGGTAACATCATCTGATGATGTTACTTAATTGGATTATGAAACATTTGCAAGAAGACCACCAAGCTTGGAGAGCACCAAGGGCCCCACATTTCAACCCTGAGCTACAAATATTCTCTTCTCTAGATAGACGATCTTTGAGAACTTGGCAGATGTTCTCTGAACTCATTTTTGCAGGACAGATGCTCAAAGAATCCATCCGAAGGGAAGAAAGGAAGAGCTACCTGACCCTCCTCTGGTGCATCCTGTTCTACCAACCTATCGTCACCGAGACGCACCTCCCGGGAGAAACCAAGAAGTTCCTCTTCATAAAATTCAGTGCCTGGGAGTATGCCTGCAGCAACCAGTTGTGGGCGGGGTTGGTCACCAGCCTGTGTGACCATATCCGCCACCACTTCGGTCCTCTTCCGCTGAGTTTCTATCATGTGGTAGGAAGCCCTCCAGATGTCGTCTCGGGATCATATGCCGACATCCAAAAGTGGAAGCTTAAAAGGAAAACGTGCTGTATCGTCGGAGGACTTGTGGTAATTATTTTGCTAGCTGGTGCAGGCCTGGTTACTATCGCCCTCTTCGTGCCAGGGATAAAGGATGGCACACTCTTGAAGTACCTTGGTAGCGGCATTGCTGCCATCTTGGGCTCTGGCTTCGTCATCGCCATCAGTCCCGTGATTAAGCACTTGATCATCAGCCAGAAAAAGAAGATCGAGAGCATGACCAACGATGAGAAGTTCACCAGACGGCTGGGTTTTAGGAGTGCAGTGAAGAGCGAGATTGAGGTCCTCACCAGCTTTATCTACTTCATGGAAATCTTCGAGAAACGGCGCTTCAAGATTGTCTTTAAGATTACAGGTTTAGATATATGCAACCCCGAACAGGTGGTTGGGGTGTTGAACGCCATCAATATGCTCCTTTCCAACAGGAATGCCCCCTTCATCTTCATCCTGGTGGTTGACCCCTCCGACATCGTCTCTTCCTTGGAGCAGGCGAGCAGCGTGAAGGGAATGGCGGACAACGGCTACCTATACCTCAACCGCACCGTGACGCTTCCTTTCTCCATCCCGGAAATCGCCATCAAGTCCAAGATGCATTGTTTGAAGGAGACCTTGCAGAAACATGAAGCTCTCAAAAATGTAAGCAGAGGGATTCATTACTTGGGGATGGATGTCAAACCACTGAGGTACACGCAAGTCCAAATCGATAATCTGGCATCCGAGTATATCGATCAAGCTTTCCAATGCTTGAAAAATGAAAAGTATCGTCTCCACCAGTATGTCCCAGATAGCATTATCCAGATGACCAGGATCATCAACACCATCCCCATTACGATCAGGTTGATGACGCAACAGCACCTCTTGAGGCACAGCCTCTGTCCCCGGGCAGTGGCCAGTTGGGTGGTATTGGCCAACCAATGGCCGTGTCGCTTGAGTTGGATCCTCCAACGCATGGAAGACACGCTGAAGGGCCAACCGCCCGACTTTTATGAGGAGAAGTTGATGTGGAACGTCTTCGTGGAGACATGTCCTGAGCTGTTCTCCAAGCACAAGGAACTCCAGAACGTCATGGCCTTGGATGGTGACCCTGAACTTTTTGAGAAATTCTTGTCCGGCGATTTCCCCTTCACCGTTCAAGAAGGGAAGAAATTGCTGAAATATACTGTGAATTTAGATCATTCCATAAGATGTAGGATGAGACAGCTGCAGGCTCTGGCGACTCTGGAGACCTACAGAAAAGGTGGAACAAATTCAGAGAAGAGAGCTTAGAGATCCTGGATTCCATGTGAACTTCCAGGAAATCCTGGTGAGAAAGAAATTTAGCAGGGTTTCATTTGCTGGAAAGATGGGAGCAAGAAAGCTGTATAGATCAGGGGTGGCCGCTATGGCTCCTCTGTGGACTTCAACTCCCAGAATTCCTGAGCCACCTGCCTCAGGAATTCTGGGAATTGAAGTCCATAAGTCATAAATGTCTGTGGAGATTCAAAATCATACAGGTGCTTTTCCAAAGGGGCAACTGAACTTTCTTGTTTTTTTTTTTTCCTTTGAAAAGGTTTTGCTTCTCATCCAAGAAGCTTCCTTCAGTTCTACCTTAAGAATATATAGAGATGATGTATTAGGAATATAGATATAAGAGATAGGTTAAAATAAGAAAGAGTAAAGGTATAAACAAGAATATAGATTACCGATGCGACAAGTTTGAAAAGAAGATGCATAGATTATTTTTGTTTACTTGTTTGTATGTTTTGTTGTTCGTTTGTTTGTTTGTACTTTCTAATAAAAAAATTTTTAAAAAAAATTTCCGCTACCGGTTCTCCAGAACCTGCTGGATTTCACCCCTGGTTTACTCCAAAGAGTAGCATAAATCAACCGACTTCAGGAAAATAGGAAACGAAAAGCACTGGTTGGTGGGCTTTCTCTAAAAGATGCCAGGTATTTTGATCTATTCCTACAAAAGAAATAATTTCATTCTTGTACAGTAAGGAAATTGCACCACCCAGTGGTCCATCAAACAATGTTTTCCATTGTCATTCGTGTAGGCAGGCTCCAGCCACTGTAACTAAGAATAGAAATAGAAATAGAATAACAGAGTTGGAAGGGACCTTGGAGGTCTTCTAGTCCAACCCCCTGCTTAGGCAGGAAACCCTACACCACTTCAGACAAATGGTTATCCAACATCTTCTTAAAAACTTCCAGTATTGGAGCATTTACAACTTCTGGAGGCAAGTTGTTCCACTGGTTAATTGTTCTCACTGTCAGGAAATTTCTCCTTAGTTCTAAGTTGCTTCGCTCCTTGATGAGTTTCCACCCATTGCTTCTTGTCCTGCCCTCCGGTGCTTTGGAGAATAGCTTGACTCCCTCTTCTTTGGGGCAGCCCCTGAGATATTGGAACACTGCTATCATATCTCCCCTAGTCCTTCTTTTCATTAAACTAGTTTCTTTCATTAAAAGAGATATTGTAATTGCTTTAGTTCAGTGTTTCTCAACCTTGGTAGCTTGAAGATGGGTGGACTTCAACTTCCAGAATCCCCGAGGCTGGGGGATTCTGGGAGTTGAAGTCCACCCATGTTCAAGCTACCAAGGTTGAGAAACACTGGTTTAGGTTCTCATTGGGTGAACCAACAATTGTGGTTTCTTACAGTAAACTGCAGCCAAACAAACCACAGCTTTGCAGTGTGTGAATCAGGTTTAACGCTCGTTCGACAAGCCGGCTTTGTATACCCGAGGTCTCTCATCGAAGCAACACAAGGAGGCGCAACTAACTTATTTTTAGGAGAAACTTTTTAAAAAAATGTTTGGGTTGAATCGATATCTGTTTCTTTTCTAGGGGCGTATGCCAACACAAAACGATGAAACCCAGTTTTAAGGTGAAATGTGTGAATCCACACATGTGCTTTCGCACATATTACCCGAGATCACCTATTTTTCTCTTCCTACAGCGCAGGACCTGTTGTTTTTTTTCAAATCAACTGAGTGTTGACCGATTGGTTATGACAGGAATCGACCTGTCACCTGAGTTGTGAGCATAATTGTTCTGAAGACACCTACCTGGCTTTCATGCCCAAGGTGGGACTAGAACTCCCAGTCTCCTGGTGATTGGCCCAAAATCTCCCAACTAGCTTTCATGCTGAAGGAGGACTAGAACTCATCATCTCCTGGTTTCTGGTCTGGTACCTTCAATACTAGAGCAGTTTCTCAACTTCTGGCAACTTTTAAAATATGTGGACTTCGACTCCCAGAATTCCCCAGCCACAAGTCTTAAAAAGTTGCCAAGGTTGATATGCCAAATTGGCTTTAAGGTTTAATATGTAGGCCATTGTTTCTAAACTGTGGTTGCTTGAAGATGTGGGGACTTTAACTCCCAGAATTCCCCAGCTGGGGAATAGCTGGGAGTTGGAGACCTCACATCTTCAAGCGGTCAAACACTGCTTTCGGCTTAATGGGATTGGCCAGCTGTGGTTTAGCGTGTTGTGTGAATGTTGTCATTTGGATCAATTCTTCAAACCACGATTCGGTGAACACCTGAAGCAGGATGTTGAGCCAACTCGGCCATTCTCAGTCAAGATGCTTCCATCCCAAAGCGAATGGATGAACTCCAAATCCTCTTTATTTTTCCTCTTAAAAGTTGTTTTCCATTCTTCTGACAGAGATTAGTTATGCTCATGGAGAGGCCCAAATCATAAAGAAAAACTTGCATTTCTTTGACCAATGCATTTTTCTTATGACTATAAACCTAGTTTTCATTCAATCCTATACCACCAGCCAAGGAAAAATCTGCACTGCTCTATGCATTCTAAATTTGGTTTCCCAAATTATGCAGAGAAGATGTGGCTTGGGAAGTGCAGACCCTGGCAATGAACAGTTTGGAAATGCAGAGTTTTTCCTCAAGAAAGTTTATTTCAACCAGGCATGAGAGCAATAAATCCACGAAGTGCATGAACACAAAATTACTTTATGGCCTCTTTTAATTATAAAAAGTACAGGACCAAGAAGGATTTCTTTTCCTTCTCTACATCTTCAGAAAGAAAAGAATTAACTTATTTTATCTATTTGCCACCTCTTGTCAAGGGCCGAAGAGCCAAAAAATAAAAATAACGGTATTCTAGTCCATTTTGGAACGTGTGTGAAAGACAGCAGCATGGAAACACTTTGGTCTCTGCAAACCAGCCCTATCCCTGTTAAGAACCACAAACCAAGATAAAAATTTGCACAGGTAGTCCTCGGCTTATGACCACAACTGAGCCCAACATTTCTGTTGCTAAGCAAGGCGGTTTTTAAGTGAGTTTTGCCACATTTTGCCACCTTTCTTGCCGCAGTTAAGTTAGAAACACGGTTGTTAAGTGAATCTGGCTCCCCCATTGACTTTGCTTTTCAGGACACAAAAAGGATTACATGTCCCCAGGACGCTGCAATCGTCATAAATACAAGTCAGTTGCCAAGCGCCTAAATTTTAATCACGCGACCATGGAGACACTGCAATGGTCGTATGAAAAACTGTGCAAAGTCTTTGTTTTTAGTGTCGCCGTAACTTCAGTCACTAAATAAGTGGTTATAAGTCGAGGACTACCTGTACTGTCTTTCCACCAGGTAGGAACTCAAGACTGCCTGAGGAAATGCTGGATTAGAGTTATTTCGGACTCACAAGGCCAGGATAAGCTTCAAGTGAAGAGATGCTCTTCCCAAGGCACCCCAACTTTCTGCTTAGCTTCTGGTTACCTCAAAGTCCTTGGGGAAAACAGGCACCCCCTTTTGCAGCCAAGTTTTTTGGGGGGGTCAGGTCAAACTGAATTGCTAATGCATTTTCTGCAGCTGAATTTGTTCCCTTCAAACAATGCAGAACAGGCGGTCCTCGACTCTCATTTGCTTAACAACTGTGGAAAAAATAAAGGGGGGAAAAAAACACCCCACCCACCCAAGGTCCAGTCATGTGGGCGTCTCAATTTAAGACGGGATTTCTGGTGCCAATTGCAGTCGTAAGAGGAGGGCTACTTTAAGCGAACTCCAGCCAAGTGCTCTTCCCTTCCTCCTTTGCTCCCTTCCCCCTCGCTAAGATGGCCGCTGCACGATTTGAGGGACAAAAGAATTGCATTTTTATTGAACTCTAGATCAGGGGGTGAGGAACGATGGCCTTTCGGTGACTTCTGGACTTCAACTCCCAGAATTCCTGAGCCGGCCATGTTTCATGACTGGTGGACTTCAGCTCCCAGAATTCCTGAGCCGGCCATATTTCATGACTTAGACTTCAGCTCCCAGAATTCCTGAGCATGGCTGGCTCAGGAATTCTGGGAGTTGAAGTCCACCAGTCATGAAGGAGGCCATCGTTCCCCAGCTGTGCTCTAAAATGGTGGCCAGAAATCCCAGCCCACAATAAAAAAATAAGAACAAGCAGAAGGACCAGGCTAGTCCTACTGTCCCTTTTAAAAGCCGAGCTACTTGGTCTACAATGAGGCAGAAAACCGGTGGCCGTGCCATCGGAACGATTCCTCCTTGCGCCCGATCGGAAGAGATGGAAAGGAGGCACGTGATGAATGCAGCTTTTTCATTTAATAGAAGACAGCTTCCATAAAAATAAAACAACACACGCACACGCACACACCCCAGATGGGAATGACCAAAAAAATAGCCAAAAGGGAAGGGAGGGGGAAAAAATCCCACAAAAATCAAACTTGGGGTGCCATGGAAGGGAAGGGTAAACAAGAGGGTTAATGCAGCCAAAACTTCATCATTAGATATTATTTATTTATTTGGGGGGGGGTGTGCATTAACCCTCCCTTTACAAAGAAGCGTGTGGTGTGATTGTGAGTGTGTGTGTGCATGAGAGCGTGTGAGAGAAGATGTCGTGGTCAAGAGGAAGATGGGGGGGGCAGGGGGGCAGACGGAAAAATTGCCCTCCCCGAAATTCAACGCAGCCAAAAAAAAAAAAAAAAAAAAAAAAAGTGCCATTTTTTTTCATGCTCCCTGATCAAGATTTCATTGCACTTAAGAAAAAACAAACAAACACGGATTTTTAAAAAAAAGGAAGTTGAAAGTTTTTGAGTGTTTTTTTTTTCCTTTTTTTTTTTCTTTTTAAAGTCCTGCACCGACTCCTCCGTAGCTAGCTCTCCCTCTCTTCACCTCCTCCGGTCAGTTTTGTAGAAAGGTTGGGGGGGGGGGGGGGGGGAAGGAAGAGAGGAAAAACAGGTATTTTGAGGTGAGGAAACCGAGGAAAACATTCCTTTTTCTCATGTCATCGAACCAGTACCGTAAATAAATACTTTAAAAAATAATAATAAATCCGATTTTGCTTCGATGGCTGAGGCGGGAAAAGTTATCCCATGGTTATTTTTTGGGGGAGGAGGTGGAGGAGGGAAGGACGGAGGGAGGGGAGGGAGACGGTGATAAGAAATTTTTGCTTTTTCTACTCTTTTTCTTTCGGGAGCTGTTTGGATGGAGACTTAAAAGTCAATTTTTTCCACAGATTTTTGGCCGCCGAGATTTAAGAGGACATACGGTCTCGGCTTTCCTGGACTTTGGCCTTGTTGGGTTCCCCTTCTGCCCACTCAAATCCACCACGTCGAGATGCCTGCTCATCCCAGGTGAGCCCGTCAGTCTTTGTGGGCTCCGTGGATGGGCAGAGAGCTCCGATCAGGGTGGGGATGGGGGAAATGACCCGTGGAGACCACATCCACCCCCAAGGTCTCCAGCTTTTCACCACCTGTGGATCTCTCTTCTCTTCTGCTTGGTTCCAACCGAGGGAGGGTTGGAGAAAAGGGGAGCAAGTGTTGAGCATCCGCCAGCCTTGAGGTTCTGGCTCGGCTCGAAGGGCTCAACATATTGGGGGGGAGGGGGTTCTTTGAAAAGGCCTTCCCTGAGAAATTGTCCAACCTCCCCCACAACACCGTCTGCAGCAGAGGTGTTCAAGCTTGGCTACTTTGAAGACTTGTGGACTTCCAACTCCCAGAATTCCTGGGAGTTGAAGTCCACGAGTCTTAAAATGGCCACAGTTGGATACTCCCCATCTATAGTCATCCATGCCTTCGCCTTCTTTCCTGCTGAGATTGTCGGAGCATCCCAAAACCAGGACATCCAGCAAACTTCTTTTTCCCAGCTTCACCTGGTTTCCCCCAAGTCTTTAGTGTCTCCACTTCTTTTTAGCCAAACCTTAAAAAAACTCTGGCTCGGCCGGGAGGGGACTCCCTGTTGCTCTGAAACAGAAAAGACAGGAGCAATTCTGGAAGGCCCAGAATTCAACCCACCCCCCCTTCCACCGGTTAAGAAGAATGTGGAAAGCCCTGCGAAATGAAGAGGTGGGGGTATATCCAGTGGTGGGATTCAGCCAGTTCACACCTATTCGGGAGAACCGTTTGTTAACTTTCTAATCAGTTCGGAGAACTGGTTGTTGGAAGAAATCTCATTTTGTTTTTTTCCACTTTACAGGGCTAATCCTGTAAGGAAGGCAGGAAGGAAACATTCTGCTGTTGTTTCTAGCCTGATCTTTTATTGCCCCGCTTACAGAAACTGCCTCTCTGGTTAACCCTTATTACATTGTAACAGTGAGTGACGTTGAGTTGGCCATGCCAACACGGTCACATGACCACCAAGCCACGTCTACCCAGAGGGTCATTAGGGCAGGGAACCGGTTGTTAAATTATTTGAATCCCACCACTGGGTATATGGGGGAGGGCAGAGGGGGGGAAAGAATGTGGAGGGGTGTGAAACTACCCTGAACCCAGCAGCATCCGTACAAGGGCTCTCACGTCATTTTTGTCACACGGGATGAGGCCCCCCTCCCCGTTCTTACGCAATACAGGCAACTCTCTGCAACTCTTTTTTTTTACAGTCCATTGAAGAGTTTCCTAACCCATTGTTCCCCACGGATGGAAAAGAAACGCCCTAGAGATGCAACTACCTGATTCTTTTCACAATAAATCGAAGAAGCCGGCCTGTGTGGCGTTCACATTTGTGGGCAAACGGAGGGAGAGGAATTGCTCCCCTCCCCCAAATGCACCACATGTCCTCACATGGAGCCCCCCAAAAAGGGATGCCTTCTTCCTTCTTCTTTTCACAAACGGAAAGAATATAAGGAAGCCGCCATGTCCCTCCGACCGGGATGCCAACTTCGAGGCAAGAGTCTTCCCATGCCGCTTTAAATAAGACACCGAACAAAAAAAAATAAAAATAAAATAGAACAAACATGGAGACACAACGAAGGAAAGAAAGAAGATATGAATGCACGCGTGTGTAGATAAAGAGATAAGAGAGGAATAAAAATAAATAGTAGTCTGGGCTGAGAAATAACAGCCCGAATCGTCCTGCTTAAGGTGAGAAGAGTTTTTTTTGTGTGTGTGTGTGTGTATGTGTGTGTGTTTTTCCAGCATGGGGGCATGACAACACGACAAATTTGCCACCTTGACTCAGCACTGTCACAGCTCTCTCTTCCTCTCGGTCTGCAACCGAACCGAGCCTGGTCACATCTGCACTGCAGGAAAAGCCAAAAAAAATATGTAGGACTTCTTTTTTGTTTGTTTCCTTGGTTCATTTAAAAGTTTAAAACAGACGGCAGTGGTCCGGGATGTCCAGAGCCGACAAAAATTCAATCTGACTTCCGGGGAATCTTTCAAAGAAAGAAAGGAACACGAGGGGGTGGGGGGGAGAGAAAAAAACATTGCAAGTGCCCTTGGCTAGTGTTCCAGAAGGAGAAACCGAGGCCATTCATATTGAGAGTTCGTCCTGGGTCTCCAAGTACAAAAGCTTTTTTTTTCTCCGGATCGAGGTCTCCCTTTTGCCGGTTTTCCTGGATCGGTCCTGCGAGACGGCAGGTCTCTTCTCAGAGGAAGACGTCAAGAATGCCAAAAAAAAAAAAAAAAAGGGGGGGGGGGGAGGGACAGGGTGGGAGAGAGAAAAAGAGAGAGGAGGGGGGGTGCATCTGGAAACAAAGCTCTTTGGGAAAAGGGACAAGGCATTCGGTTGCCCCGGTATTTCAGTGTCCGCTTTGGGATCGCTTGGTGGAGGCAGGGAGTAAAGCTAGTGTTTCCCCAAAGCAACCGGCTGCTCAGCGACTGCCCAGAACTGAAAGAGAAGAGGAGGAGGAGGAGGAGGAAGAAGAAAGTTTAGAGTATCAGTATTGTTAAGATTTTTGGTGCTGTCCGAGCTGGATGGTTTTCTCAGACATTTCATTACCATACAATATAACATCATGAGTGCTAGACGGTAGTGGGGTTTGGAAGGGAGGAGGAGGAAAAAGAGAAGGAGGAGAAAAAGGAAGAGGAGAAGGAGGAGAAAGAAGAAGAGGAGGAAGAGGAGGAGGACTGTGGGGTCCTTGATGTTTTTTGAGCTTGATTGTTTTCTTGCAGAATTTTCATTACCCAACTAGGTAATATCATCAGTGGTAGAAGGGAGTGGGATTTGTGGAAAGGAGAAGGAGAAAAGGAGGAGGACAATAACTCTGGGATCCTTGGTGCTCTGAGCTGGGTGGTTTTCTCATTTCATTATCCAAAATGGTTAACAATTTTGGCAGTTCGATTCTCACCGGCTCAAGGCTGACTCAGCCTTCCCTCCTTCTGAGGTCGGTAAGACGAGGACCCACATTGTTGGGGACAATGTGCTGACCCTATAAACAGCTTAGAAGAGTGCTGGAAAGCATCATGAAGCGGTATATCAGTCTAAGTACTACTGCTATATTAAAAAAAAGATTAAACCCCACCTCCTTCTAACACTGATGATGTTACCTAGTTGGGTCATGAAACGTCTGCAAGCAAGCAACCAACCAACCACACAAATCTGAGAAAACCAATCCACCTGGTGGCCAAACAGCTCTGTCTTGACAGCACACCTTAATGATCCTTTCTGGGAACACATTTTAGTTGAAAACACCCTCCTGTGCCCATGGCGAGAGGGCTGTCCCTTACCTAAAGTGTCACATTGGTTCCTGCCCCATCTCTAGGCTTGCTTCCAAGAGTAACTCCTCCAGCTCCTTCTCGTTTTTGGAACAGTTCAACTCTGAAAAAAACAGAAATGGACAACTGGAACCTCAGGGAACCATCATCAGGCTGGCCACGAGACCATGAGGGCTCCACCAGCAACAAGTCCTGCAGCCCTCTGAAGCCCAGGAACCTATCCAGAAACGCGGCTATCAAATCATCACTTTTGACATGACAGAAGGAGAAAAATGATCCTTATCCAAGGGAAAGAATCATATTTGCTGAGGTTAGATTCAGGAACTTGTTGTGGTCCGCCAGCGGCCTGCAGAGCTGGCAGCGGAGTCGGACAGTGATGAGGCTGAGGAAGAACAGGGGCCAGTCCTGGAGCCTGGGGAAGGCCCGGATGAGGGCTCTGCATCGGAGGCAGAGATGGGGCCAGGGCCATCTGGGAGCGATGCGTGGACTCCGGAGCCTCCAGAGGCAGATAGCAGAGAGGCAGAGGAACAGGAGGAGCCTGTTCTTAGTGCACGCACGTAAAGGGCTGCCAGAAGGCAAGAGCAGCTAAAGCAAAAAGGATGACTCGGGAGTAAGGTCAGATGATTGACCCCTCCCAGAAGGCTTAAAAGAGCAACAACGGCTCTTGGCCTCTTTGTAGAAAAGCAACGTTGCTACATTTGTTTCTTGTCGGCATCTCTTGCTTCTGAACTTAGTGGGGGTTTTGCCAAGAAAAGCCTTTGGCAGGGTGCCAAAGTAGACAAAGGTTGGTGATAAGGCCGAAGGACTGTTTATGAAGGATTTGTTTTGGACTAAATTTGGACCAAGCTGAGAATGAAGTAATGAAGTAATGAATGAAGCTGTTCTAATAAAATATGTTTGTTTAAGACTGATTGTGTCTGGTAATAACTACCTGGGCCTAGGTCACAACAGAACTCTCTTTTTTTTCTTTTAGCCACCCTTGCATTGGGGTAGAAATTGGGGCGACTGAACAGAGCTTGAGCATTTACTAGCCGGATGCCCTTCCTGACACCTAGGCAGAGTTCACAGCAGACAATAACTCATTGCCCTCCAGAGAGAGAAATATCTGCTGCTACCTAGCATCAAACTCACAGCCTCCTGAATGAGAGGTGAGAGCTCCACCTCTAGGCCACCACATCTCTCTAAAATTCTAGAACCTTAATGCCACTTAAATCACACATGTCAAACCCTGGCAACTTTAAGACCTGTGGACTTCAACTCCCAGAATTCCCCAGCTGCCTGGCTGGGGAGTTCTAGGAGTTGAAGTCCACAGATCTTAAAGTCTCCAAGGATGGACACACCCCTGATTTAAATGTTTTGACCTAGCCTCATCTGCTTTTTAATTTTTCCTCCTCTCCTCCTGGTTTTTCGGGAGCGTATCTCCAGCACCCCACCTGAACATCAAGCCTTGCCTTCACCCCAAAGAGCTTGAGAGCTCCCCCCCTCCCTTGCTCACCCTCAAGACAATACATCAAATGCAGATTGTGTGCCCTCTTTGGCCTGGCCATTTCATTCTGTGGTTATACCAAGCTTTTCTGCTTTCTTACCATGTTCCACAGCACAGCTGGCTCTTTTCCCGTCGTACCCTAAAGGCGTGTCTGGCAGCACACAAAGAAATTCCGTCTTTACCCCGTTAGGAAGCAGAGTAAGGTGGGCCGCGTCCTCACAGGACCCAGAGTTCATTTTGTCGGGGCCCGAATGGGAACTCGGCGTGGGGGGCAGGCTTTCCAAGCCGGCTGTGGGTCCAGCCACAGTTTCAGTGGTCTCTGCTTTCGAGCCTTCAGTCTTTATGGGCTGATGGGGGGGCAGAGAGTCCACCTGCCTCGACGGAGGTGCAGACAGAGCTGCGGGGCCCGCCTTCTGCTGAGCTGCCCTCAACTCCTCCTTCTCCGGCAAGCTCTCTACCCGCGTCACCACGAAGATTTTGTGGCCTCGGCCGGGACTAGAAACCGATATCCGTTTCTCGTTTCCAGGAGAATTGACTTGCAGTGGCGCGCTGCTTGTGGTTCCTATTCGAGATTCACATTTGATTTCTTCTTCTGCAGCGTTCGAGGGGGAGACCTTGTCTTTGGCGCCAAGCGTGTCCCGGCCTTTCTCGAGAGAGCCCACCCCAAGGGGTCCTTCAGTGTGGTTGGGCTTGCTGTGTTGTCTCGACAGATAGAAAGTTTTTGTTTGCAATGTCTCCTCCTTCTCCTCTTCCTCCTCTTCGGTGTCTGAATCAGAATCGCAGAGGTTGTTGCTGCCACCGCCGGCCGCTCTCTGCTCCGCTGCTCCATTCTCGCGGGGTATCAAGGCTTCGGCAACTTCTTCCACTTCTTCCAGGCTGGACACCACGTCCCCGTTCTGCCCGTCCTCTTCTGCCTGCTCCTCCTCCTCCTCCTCCTCCTCCTCCAGAGGTTCCGTGATTGTGATCTCAGGCATGGAGGCTGACTGCTGGAGTTTCTGCTCCTTCTCTTCCTTTTCTTTGGCCAGGACGAAGTTGCGCTTGCAGCCGTTCTGGATCTCGGTCAGGAGGGCTTTTTGCGTCTCAAGGAAACTCTTCACCTGTTGAAAGAGGAGGAAGGCAGAACAAAATTGAATCGGCACAGTTAAGATGTTCAACTGAGGAGCTTCAAAGATAAGGACCTGCATCTTTCCTTCGGGACCTGCATTTCGGTCGAAACTGCCTGACTTCAGATGTGATGCAGGTTGCAAACTCCATCCAAAGTCATCCAGCCAGTTTTCATGCCCCAAGGCAGGACTAGAACTCACCGCCTCCCGGTGATTGGCCCAAAGTCACCCAGCCAGCCTTCATGCCTAAGGTAGGACTAGAATTCCCTGTCTCCTGGTGATTGATCCATAGTCACCCAGCAGGTTTCATGCCTAAGGTGGGACTAGAATTCCCTGTCTCCTGTTTTCTAACCTAGTGCCTTAAGAACTAGACCAAATTTTAGGGAATTTGGAGAGCTGCTCCCTTAGAGAGGGCCCATATTGGAAGCTGGCTTCCAACCCAGACTTACCGATTCCTTTTTGGGCTCCCGGTCAAGGTCCAGCCTGAGCAAAGAATGATTGACCTTCAGAGCCAAAGACAAGGCCATAAGTCCCCCCGTCTTGATCTCGTTTTCCCGCAGGTCCAGCCGAAGCAGGCGAGGACTCTCCGCAATGAATTCCGCCACAGCCACAGCACCTGGGCACCAAAATAAATCATGCAGGCCACACCCCTTAGTTTGGGAGGGTTTCTGCTGCCATCACAGAGATGGCTGCAAGTTCGGCTTACCTTCGCAGGTCAGTTTTGTTGAAGCCAAGCCCAACCGCAGCACTGAGCGGTTGCTGATGAGCCCATTCTTCAAGTTGCGGACACCTTCGTTGCCAATCGGGTTGTGTCCCAAATTCAGAGTCTCAAGACTCTGGGTGTGAGGCTGGAGGTGTAAGCAGGACAGAAGGTGGGTTATCATGTTTCAGGTTCAAACAACATGTCATTTTGCCAAGAAAGCAAAATCCTTGATTTGTAGACCTCTCAGGGAAGGTCTTTCAAGTCATCTGAATCACTGCTCTTTCCTTCCTTCCTTCCTCCCTCCCTCCTTCCATCTATCTCTATCTACTCTATCATCTTCCATCTATCCACATCTATATCTTATCAATCATCTATCTCTATCATCTACAGTTTCTATCATCTTATCATTCCATCAATTCATCTACCCTGTTTCCCCAAAAATAAGACATCCCCTGATAATAAGCCCAATTGGACTTTTGAGCATAAGCTCTAAAATAAGCCTCTCCCCCCCCGAAAATAAGCCCTCCCCAAAAATATTTAAATGCAGATCTGGAAATCAGGTAAGATATCAAGAGGAGCCCCATCTTGCTCCAAGTGCCCCAAAATAATAAGACCTCCCCGAAAATAAGGCCAAGCGCTTATTTCAGGGTTCAAAAAAAATATAAGACAGGGTCTTATTTTCAGGGAAACATGGTATATTCTGTCTGTCTGACTCTATCTATCTATCTATCTATCTATCTATCTATCTATCTATCTATCTAATCTATCTATCTATCATCTACTACATCTATCTATCTATCTATCTATCTATCTATCTATCTATCTATCTATCATCTACTACATCTATCTATCTATCTATCTATCATCTACTACATCTATCTATCATCTATCTATCTATCTATCATCTACTATATCTATCTATCTATCTATCATCTGCTATATCTATCTATCTATCTATCTATCTATCTATCTATCTATCTATCTATCTATCATCTATCTACCTACCTACCTATTATCTACTATATCTATCACCTACTATATCTATCTATCTATCTATCTATCTATCTATCTATCAATCATCTACTATATCTATCTATCTATCTATCATCTGCTATATCTATCTATCTATCTATCTATCTATCTATCTATCTATCTATCATCTATCTACCTACCTACCTATCTATTATCTACTATATCTATCTATCTATCACCTACTATATCTATCTATCTATCTATCTATCTATCTATCTATCTATCATCTACTACATCTATCTATCATCTATCTATCTATCTATCATCTACTATATCTATCTATCTATCTATCATCTGCTATATCTATCTATCTATCTATCTATCTATCTATCTATCTATCTATCATCTATCTACCTACCTACCTATTATCTACTATATCTATCACCTACTATATCTATCTATCTATCTATCTATCTATCTATCTATCAATCATCTACTATATCTATCTATCTATCTATCATCTGCTATATCTATCTATCTATCTATCTATCTATCTATCTATCTATCTATCATCTATCTACCTACCTACCTATCTATTATCTACTATATCTATCTATCTATCACCTACTATATCTATCTATCTATCTATCTATCTATCTATCTATCTATCTATCTATCTATCATCTACTATATCTATCTATCTATCTATCTATCTATCTATCTATCTATCTATCTAATCTATCAGCTATCTCTATCTTTTACCTTATCCATCCACCCACGCATCCTTCCTTCCTTCCCTTCTTCTCCCTCTCTCCTGTCTTCCTTTCCCTTTCCCTTCCTTCCTTCCTTCCTGCCTTCCCTTGATTAAAAAACAGCTCTTCGTTGGGTTCTCCATAGCCTCCCACTTTCTGATCAAAGACCCTGTCCCAAGATACGGCAAGAGGTTTGGACTCACCAATGTCATCCCCATGTAGGCCATGCCGGTGTGAGTCAGCTGGTTATTCCACAGCACGAGGGTGACCAGGCCTTTCCGCTGCTCTTTCAGCCCTTCACAGATATAGGCCAGTCCTGGGAAGCGCAAGACAAACAGTTTTTAAAAAAGGGAAGTTTTCTTCATTTGCTTTTGGTTTTGTTTTTTTAAAAAATAACACATGGTAACACAGAAGTTCGGCATGTTCTGTATTTAGCTTAAGGGAATAAATACATCCGTTTGTTCTTGCTGGAAACTTTGGATTAACTTCCTCTTGGGGTTACAGCTGTCGGAGGTTTCTGCATCTGCTTTCAATAATTTTATTTAGTTCCCAGGTAGGATGGTTTGAAAAGAGGAAACGCTTAAAAATGAGCTTCTTGGATTAGAGGTATTTTACACTTTTTATTAATTCTACCACGAAGAAATTATACACTTTTAAGATCCAGCCCAAAAAAAAAAAAAAAAAATCTTAAGGTATTTAAAAATAAATTATCAATTAACAGCCTTATTCTCCCAAATCTGAAGAATTTGTCTCCTTGGAAGCTGGACCGATTCAAAAGTAGAATGTTTTATGAATTGATTGCAATAAAATGTATTTTATTCCTTCTTTCCTTCCACCTTTTCTCCTTCCTTCCTTTCTCCTGTCTCCTTCCTTCCCTTCCTCCTTCTTCCCGTCTCCACCCTCTCTCCTTTCCTTTCCTGACTTCCTTCTTCCTTTCTTTTCCTTCCCTTCCCTGACTTTCTTTCCTTTCTTTCTTCTCCCTTTCCTTTCCTTCTTCTCCCTTTCCTTTCCTTCTTCTTCCTTTCCTTTCCTTTCCTTTCCTTTCCTTCCCTCCCTCCCTGAGGATGCTTGAGGCTGGAGCTGCCCTACCTGAGTCCAGGACATGGTTGTTCCTGAGGTCCAGGATCTGTATGTAACAGTTGAACTTCAAGAGATTGCCCAGCTGAGCTGAGTCTTGGAGGCTGTTCAGTTTATTATCAGCCAGGTAAAGTTCCCGCAGGTTCATGTTCATTTTCAGAGCCGTCGCTAAGGACAGAGAAATAAACCAGTGAGCAAAAGCAAGAACCTGGGCACAAGAACAAAACTTCCAGTTCCCTGTGGCTACCAGTACTGGCAGCAAGCCACAACGGTGCAAAAATGAGAGTTGGCTATAGTGACGTCAGGGTGTAAGTCCCATCCCAACATTCAAGTGAAGAGTTGGGATTGTTATCAAGGCATAAGCTGTGTCATTCTCTCCCCCAGGGACATCCTGCATCCAAGCTGCGTTAAGAGGCCTTGCTATTCCATCTTCTTTTACCTAACGCTTTTTCAGCAGAGAAAAAAAAAAGCCCTGTGGATTAAGCTGGAGGCCTATTTAAGATTTTGTTTTGCATGGTGATTAGTGAATGCTTCATGTGAAGTGTTAATACCACTTTATGAAGCCTTGGAAAGACTACACTTGGAAATACGGCATCCAGTTTTGGTCACCACGATATAAAAAAAAAAAAAAGGTGTTGGGGCTCTAAAAAGAGTGCAGAGAAGAGCAGCAAAGATGATTAGGGGACTGGAGGCTGAAACATATAAAGAAACAGTGGCTGGAATTGTCTACTTTAGTGAAAAGAAGGACTAGGGGTGACATGATAGCAATGTTCCAATATTCGAGGGGCTGCCACAAAGAAGAGGGAGTCAAGCTATTCTCCAAAGCTCCAGAAGGCAAGGCAAGAAATGGGGGATGGAAACTAAGCAAGGAGAGAAACAACCTGGAAATAAGGAGAAATTTCCTGTTAGTTAGAATCAGTGGAACAGAAGTTGCCTTCAGAGGTTATGGATGCTCCATCACTGGAGACTTTTAAGAAGAGATTAGACAGCCATCTGACTGGAATGGTAGAGGGTTTCCTGCTTGAGCAAGGAGTTGGACTAGAAGACATTCATTGTTCTCACCAATAGGAAATTTCTCCTTAGTTCCAGGTTGCTTCTCTCCTTGATTAGTTTCCATCCGTTGCTTCTTATCTTATCCTCAGGTGCTTTGGAGAATAGCTTGACTCCTTCTTCTTTGTGGCAACCTCCTCAAAACTGGATCACTGCTATCATGTCACTCATAGTCCCTCCACTAGACTAGCCATGTCCAATTTCTGCAACCATTATCTACTCAATCTAATAAGGGTGGGAAGCTCATAAACTGCTCATTACAGGAATCATAGAGAAGGGGAAAAAAGCACATTCCTAGCTGGGCCATATAGTTTTCTTTCTTCTCCTCCTCCTCCCTTAACAGGCACTTTGGAATGGAAAAACAAGCAAGTCAACTAATGCTGGCTATCGCTTTCAAACTTCATTTATTATTGCTACAGATTTGCATGTTAAAAGTCCTCCAGGCTGGTTCTAATACATTATTAAAGCTGCAGGATCATCTTTATTTGCAAGAAGGCCCATTGTCTCTCCTGAACCCTAGAAGCAGCTTTAGAAGATAAAAATACTGCCTGACATTGAAGGGAAAATATTTGCAGCTCAGGGTGCTATAGGAGAGTGGGGCTTGTGGAATGGAAGAGAAAGAGAAAGGGAGGAGGAGGAGGAAGACTGTTGGGTCCTTGGTGCTCTCTGAGCTTGGTGGTTTTCTTGCAGACGTTTCATGACCCAACTAAGGAACATCATCAGTGCTATAAGAGGAGGAGGAGGAGGAGGAGGAGGAGGAGGAGGAGGAGGAGGAGGAGGAGGAGGAGAACTGTTGGGTCCTCGGTGCTTTCTGAACTTGGTGGTTTTCTTGCAGACGTTTCATGACCCAAGTAGGTAACATCATCCATGCTATATTTACAGAGTTCACAGAGAGCAAACCCTACATCTTCTAGCACTGATGATGCTAGACCCTAGTTGGGTCACGAAACATCTGCAAGAAAACCACCAAGCTCCGAGAGCACCAAGGACCCCTCATGCCCGACATTTGTTTTTCACACGACGACAATGCCCTCCGTGCCTAAAAGGTTAATTTACTCGCAAAAAAGCACGGTGATCTCCTAGGAGGGGATTTGGTAAGAACCGCAACGCAGGGTGGGGGCTGAGGGCAAAGGGGTGCAAAATGATGATGGAAGGACGGCTCAATCCATTCACCCAGTAACATGAGGGGACGACCGGAAAGGCTGGCATTCTCCAGGTGCAGGACAACCAGGCTGTTGCTGATGCGCAAGGCGCGGGCCACAAATGGGGCTGAATGATCCAGGAGAGGCGTGTTGCGGGCATCCACGTACTGGAGGCAGTTTGTCTGGGGGAGAAAGAAAACAGCAAAGTGTCAAGCCCAAAAGACCAGGTGCACGTGAAGGTCCAAATAAACTGATTTATTGTTATTCATGCCTGTGCACAGGAATCTTCTCAGCTTAAGGTTAGCACCTGCTTGGAGTTAGATATGGGTCAATGGAAATCAAGGACTTCAGTTTATTTATTTATTTATTTATTTATTGCTTTATATGCCGCCCTTCTCCGGAGATTCAGGGCGGCTTACAATGCGTTAAGCAACAGCCTTCATACTTTTGTATATACCTGTTTAGTAGGGCTTTTTGCCCACCCCCCCAAGCGGTGTTCTATTTTATACAAAGTCAGCTTATTGCCCCCACAAACCGGGTCCACATTTTACCTACCTCAAAAGGATGGAAGGCTGAGTCAACCTTGAGCCTGGTGAGATTCAAACTTGCAGTAATTGCAGGCAGCTGGTGCTACTTAACAGCACTTTAGTCTGCTGTGCCACCAAGGCTCATAGTTTGTTTGTGACTACATTGGGATTCTAGGCTGATCCCTCTGTTAACCCCGCCCCCATCTCTGCCACTCCTCCTCCTCCTCCTCCACAAAATCAGATACAGACAGAGGTAAAATCCAACCCTAGGATTTGCCTCCCATTCAGGAGAAAAGATATTAAGGGCCTTTCCATTACAGGTTAGTCCTCCACTTACAACAGTTCATTTAGTGAACGTCCAAAGTTACAACAGAACTGGAAAAAAAGTGACTTATGATCGTTTTTCAGTTATGACCATTGCAGGTCACATGATCAAAATTCAGACGCTTGGCAACTGTCTCATATTTATGACGGCTGCACTGTCCCGGTGTCGTGTAATCCCCTTTTGTGACCTTCTGACAAGCAAAGTCAATGGGGGAAGCCAGATTCGCTTAACAACGGTGTGACTAACTTAACAGCTGCAGCGATTCCACTTAACAACCGTGGCAAGAAAGGTTGTAGAATGGGGCAAAACTCACTTGACAAATGTCTTACTTAAGCAACAGAAATTTGGGGCTGAGCTGTGGTCATAAGTCAAGGACTGCCTGTATTTCCATTCCACCTTCTATTGTCCTTCCTCGAGGCTGCCCACAAACTGCAAGGTTTTCAAAAATCCAATTTAGAGCAGAACATCAGTACAAACCTTCCTCATCATGTGTGCAGCTGCCTGCCAACCCCGGGTGCCGATGTGTTTGTTAAAGGAGATGTTGAGGTGCGTGGCGGACTCGTAGTATTCAATCATGTCAAACAGTGCTGAGGCACCCTAGCGAACGAGAAAGAGAGGGAGGGGGAGGGGGAGGAGAGAGAAACAGCGGCCGCATGAACAGTGTCAGAGTTCCAAGTAACACCCCCAACAAAAGAAAACTCCGAGGCTTGAAGTTCCTCAAAGCTCCATTTTATTAGAGATGTCATATTGGCACATCTGGGAAAACCCGAATCTGAACGCTTCCAGGTTTTCCCCACCCAAAGGGAAGTTGAAGTCCCTTCCCCCTGCACCCACATGTCCATCACATGGTCCAATCCAAGCACCGTCCCAACTGGAGATGCCTCCCAGTCACACCACTCCAAGTGCAGGGCAAGATGTCCTTGACTCTCAGAGAAAGGAATGTTGTTATGACTACATATCATCCATGCTCCATACAATCCCCCCCCCCATCCCAATTTCCCACAGTAGTAAATGTGGCAGGCCTGAAGGCTCAAGGCAAAAGAATGGCTTCCGGGCCTGACAGAGCAAAGTGTAGCATCCCAAACAATCATCTTGCCTGCTACTCAGCCACGGGGGAGCTGCAGTATTAGCAAAAGTTCGTTTAATTCATTCCCGTTTACGAAGACCTTACCTCCTGCGAAAGCTTTCCTTGCAAATTTAAAAGCAAGATGCATCTTTCCGGACATTCATTTTTTTTTTTCCTTGAAGACGTTTCGTTTCTCATGCAAGAACCGAAGAAGCTTCTTGGATGAGAAGCGAAACGTCTTCAAGGGAAAAAAACAACAAGAAGAAAGTCTAGTTGCCTCGTGAAAAAAGCATCTTAGGTATTAAGAATAACAGCAACTATTGTGTGTATAAGATTCACTATCTGTATTCAACAGAGACCGTAGAGATTGTACTCAGACTGTATATTGTGAATATAGAAATTTTATACATAACCAAGAAAATTGTACAATGAAAAAAAAAAAAGAATAAAAAAAGAAAGAAAGAAAGAAAAAGCATCTTTGGTATAACCGTGACCTGGATGACTTGAGACATCTTTTTCCAGACAGTCAATTCAAATTGGACAAGGATTTGTAAATGGCACTTTTTTGACAGCTAGCCCAACTTGGTTAAAATAAGGGCTTCCTTGGAGTCTACACAAGGCTGCGGTCCTCAAGACAAAAAGCGCACCTGTTCGATTCCCGAGATGGTCGGTTTGGAACGGGAAGGGGGGGAAAAAAGGGACAGAATTCAGCTCCCCAAGGAGAGAAAGAGAGGAATAAATAAAAATTCTTTGTAGGTTACATACATCTTCATCGAGGCTCGTTTGCTCCAAATCCACAATTTTAAATTGGAGGCGCTTAAAAATCTCTTCCAGAGCTTCACAAGCCTTGTAGTCTAATTTTTCACCTGTACAAGAAGAGAAACAAAAGAGTGCGTAAGGGTTTAAAGTGGGAGGGAGGGGATTATGACGAACCAGTCAAAAAGAATTAAAGGGGGGGGGGGAGGGAAAGAATTGTTATACAATCATGGGAGCCAATGCACTAAACTTCTCCCTGCTTTGGAAAGTTGGGATAAGCTGCCCGAGGCAAGGCTGCCTCATGATAGCAAGAGCACTTAAGACTTATACATCGCTTCACAGTGCATTACAGCCCTCTCTAAGCGGTTTACAGAGTCAGCCTCTTGCTGTTGTGGCCCGCCAGGCAGCAGATTTGGACAGTGAGGAGGTTGGGGAGGAACATGGGCCAGTCCTGGAGCCTGGGGAAGGTTCTGATGAGGGCTCTGCGTCGGAGGCAGGGATGGGGCCAGGGCCGTCTGACAGTTGTCAGCTGCCTTCGGAGTCGGACATCAGTGGGTCAGAAGAACAGCTGGAGCCTGTTCCCAGAGTGCGCATGGGCAGAGCTGCCAGGAGAAGGGAACAGCTAAAGAACAAGGGTCGACTCGGGAGTAAAGCCACAGGTGGACAGTGAATGGCCCCTCCCATAGGGAATAAAGAGGAGAGAAAGGGGAGTGGAGTTTGCAGGAGACAAACTCAATTCATTAGAGTGAAGATCTGTCCCTGACTGTTCTGTTCTGTTCTATTCTATTCTATTATTCTATTGTTCCTTCATTCCATTATTCTATTCTCTATTCTATTCCATTCTATTCTAAATTCTTCGTTCCTTCTATTCTATTCTATTCTATTCTATTCTATTCTATTCTATTCTATTGTTTCTTCATTCCATTATTCTATTCTATTCTATTCTATTCTATTCTATTCTATTCTATTGTTTCTTCATTCCATTATTCTATTCTATTCTATTCTATTCTATTGTTTCTTCATTCCATTATTTTATTCTATTCTATTCTATTCTATTCTATTCTATTCTATTGTTTCTTCATTCCATTATTCTATTCTATTCTATTGTTTCTTCATTCCATTATTCTATTTTATTCTATTTTATTCTATTTTATTCTATTTTATTCTATTTTATTCTATTTTATTCTATTCTATTCTATTGTTTCTTCATTCCATTATTCTATTCTATTCTATTCTATTCTATTCTATTCTATTCTATTCTATTCTATTGTTTCTTCATTCCATTATTCTATTCTATTCTATTCTATTCTATTCTATTCTATTCTATTCTATTGTTTCTTCATTCCATTATTCTATTCTATTCTATTCTATTCTATTCTATTCTATTCTATTCTATTCTATTCTATTCTATTCCCATTCCATTAACTGACCACACTGGCACACAAGACATTTATAAGCTAAAGAGGAATAGGACAAGAAAATGCCGTAACCTAGTTCTGATGCCGTTACCTAGTTTGGTAACGAAACGTTCAGAAACTAAGCTGAAACAGGCTTGGAGAGCAAACCCCTGCCAAAAGCAACGATTCAGTGCCCAATCACAATGCACCTTTAATTAGAAAAAAAATTTGCAGCTGTGATGCAGATTTAGCCCTGTGCAGAGGTCAGAAAGGATGCTCAGAGAGGAGGCTGTTATTTCTGCTACGCAGCCATGTCTGGCTCTTTCTTCCCTCGGCTGTCGAGTGTGACCCATTCATTTTCCATTCGGATGATGACGTCGGCACCCTCTCCCTCTCTCTCTATTCTCTCTCTCTCCCTCTCCCTCCCTCCCTCTCCCTCTCTGGGATCAGGCCTTTCATTTTGAAAATGAGGCTTCTATTTAGCCCCTCTGCACATAAACAAACGTCTTCCGGTTAAACAACCCGTCATGGCAGTGTAAACACAACGTTTGCCGGTTGCTTTATAAAGGGGCTGCTTAGTTATGAAATGGAAAACCAGGTGAGGGAACGAGGGGGTGGGGGTGGGGAAGGAAGGTTCATTGCAGGTAAATCCAAAGAGAACCGTGGGCAATTCTTGTGGAAAAGAGGATGCGGATTTTCATCAGCAACCTCTCCATCTGGTTACGCTATTTGGTACAGTTAGCAATTTATTCCCCCACCACCCCCAAACTTGATTTAACTTCGTAAATCTACAAGTGGAGAAGAAAGTTAAATGCAAAAGAGAAGATTTGGTGGCAAGCTGCTAAAAATCTGAGCCGGTTTTAGAACATCAGATGTCACACGCCTGCCGGCAAAACATAATGACTAATTTGCACCTGGCACTTGGCAAAATGGCCCCCAGGATCTGTGACATCCATTCTACCACCTCTGAAAAACAGGAGCCGTTTTCAAATGCAAATAAAGGGAACCAATTCTCCCGAACAAGAAGAGAGAGGGGCACCTTTAAGGCATGTTGGCAAATCAACAAAAAGCTTGAAGACATACCTTTTAGATCCAGGCAATCTATCCTAGGGGTTAGATCTTTAAATTCCTGCAACAGAATAGCGGCAAATTAGTATTTATGCCAAGAAACCTTGTCGGAGTCTTCTAATTTTGGATAGCAAGATGGGCAGCATATAAAAGTCATAAAAAATAATAATAAAGTAAATAATAAAAACGCCAAATCCGACTCAGATTCTCTTCGGAAGCCAAGTCAGCTTGTTTTGGCTCTTGGGATTACAACACAGAACTAATATTTTTCTCCTGGCCATAGCTCTCAAGATGGAGCCAACTGTAAAGAGGATTTTGCAAGTTCCTTGTTTCCTTTCTCCCTTCCCTTGGTGGACGATAGATGTTATGAGAAAGCCTCTGTGAGTAGAACCCTCAGCCTCTCCAGGAAGGACTGGGAAAAAAGATTTTGCTTGAAAAGACTGGACAGGCTGTGGACGTCGTCCTCGACTTACAACTGTTCGTTTAGTGACCCGTTCAAAGTTACAAGGCCACCACAGCATTCCCCCATGGTCACGTGGCCAAAATTGGCAACTGACTCACAGTTGTGACAGTTAGCGGTGTCCTCGGGGTCCTGTGATCGCCTTTTGGTGACCTTCTGACAAGCCACGTCAACGGAAAAGCCAGATTCACTTACCAACCCTGTTACTAATGTAAGGAAATAGATATACTGAAATATTAGAATTACCGTGTTTCCCCGAAAATAAGACCCTGCCTTATATTTTTTTGAACCCTGAAATAAGCGCTTGGCCGTATTGCCATGCGCGCAAAGCCCGATTGGGCTTATTATCAGGAAATATCTTATTTTGGAGGAAACAGGGTAGATAGATAGATATAAATGATAGATAGATGATAGATAGATAGATAGATAGATAGATAGATAGATAGATAGATAGATAGAAAAATGGATAGATGGATGGATAGATGGATATCTAATCCATATGGATTAGATAGATAGATATAGACAGACATGATAGATAAATAAGGGAATAGATAGATAGGTAGGTAGGTATGTAGGTAGATAGATAATATGTTTTCCCGAAAATAAGACCCTGTCTTATATTTTTTTGAACCCTGAAATAAGCGCTTGCCATGTGCTCAAAAGCCCGATTGGGCTCAATATCAGGGGATGTCTTATTTTGGGGGAAACAGGGTAGTAGAAACTTGTTATTTGTTTCCTGCAACATACATACATACATACATACATACATACATACATATATATTTGTTTTCTCAGGTTTTCGCGGGTGTTTGTATGTAGGTCTTTGGTTATTCGGGTCTTCTCCCACGTAAAATTGGAATTTTACGTGGGAGAAGACCCGAATAACCAAAGACCTACATATATATATATGTATGTATGTATGTATGTATGTATGTATGTATGATATGTCTTTGTATACCTGCATGCTGTAAATATTTGTTGCCTGTGACACTGACATATTATGCCCTTTATAGTTATAACACAAACATGCCACACTGACTAACTTCCTGGACTGTTATTGGGGTCTGTTGCGAAGTATCTGGCATTTGTCAAACTATCAGAGCCTTATTTCTCCCCCTCCTGCCTAAGAACTTATCTCATCTTTGATCTTTGAGTTCCCTCCACTCCAAGGGGCTAAATAGCCAAGTGTGAACACAAAGAAGATGATCAGGAAGAGATAATGCTAATTATCATTGAGAGGCTCTACCCTGTTTTGGGGTGGGGGATGGGATACACAAACCAAATTCCAGGGGATACACAAATCAAAGATGCCAGAACTGGAGGTTTATGACTTTCCTAAACAATATAAAAGGGGTTCACATTCCCTCTCTTGTTTGTAGTTGTTACCCGCATGTATCTTGTATATGTTTGGAACAGCTAACCATAAGCTCGATCAAGATTAAATGCTATTTTACTCAAGCCTCTGTTCACTCTTGTTTGGCATTTATGAGCTTAAACATATCATCATTATTGGACCTTACGTTTTCTTAATAACTTCAGTGTTTTGCTTAACAATGGTCTCGTTTAGCAACGGAAACGTTGAGCTCGATTGTGGTTTTAAGTCAAGGACTACCTGTATGAACAGCACCTAGGTAGGCAGCCTCAAGATAAAATGGTTTGCTGTTTGCCAAAAATAAACCCTAAGAATAAATAATCACTACCACCACCTCCTCCTCCATCATCATGGCAGGGATACCTTTAAGAAGAACCACGTACCTGGATCTGCTTCAGTAGTTTGGGTAGCTGTTTGCAGTTTAACTTTTGACAGGCCTGCTTGTAGGCGGTGAGAACTTCTTCCACAGTCACATTCTGGGCTGGAAAGAAAGTGAGAAAGAGAGGGATGGAGAGAAGCCACCGATAACAGAAAGTCCTCTCGCTTAAGCAGCAGTGCCAGAGTTTCAGGATCTCAAAAGCTCTGAAGTGGACACAATCTGGAGATAAGAAGCCAAAAGGGTGCTGGGAGGAACCCAGGATTTTTTTGGGGGGAAGTAGATCCTTGCTTATATTTTTATTTACATTTTTAATCCAGCAAGTCAAGGCGGTGAACAAACTCCTTCCTTCCTTCCTATTGTCCCCACTATTAACCATCCTGTGAAGTGGGTTGGGCTGAGAAAAAGTGATGGGCCCAACGTTACCCAACCAGCTTTCATGCCTAAAACAGGACTACAACTCACTGTCTCCTGATGGTTGGCTCAACATCACCCAGCTGGCTTTCATGCCTAAGGCGGAACTAGAACTCACTGTCTCCTGGTGATTAGCCCAACGTCACCCAGGCAGCTTTCATGCTTAAGGAGGAACTAGAACTCAGAGTCTCCTGGTTTCTAAGTCAGCACTTTAACCACCAGACCAAACTTGTTTTGTTGTGAATATGGTGATCACAATACTTTCAAGCGTTTCCCTCACCCACCCCACCCCTCCCTGCCTCACCCCTCTCCCTCTCTCTACCCCCCCCCCCTCTTTCCTTCCCACATTATCTCTAGTGTCTTTCTTTCCTCCCTCCCCAAGAGGAAGCCCTCTTTGGGCTGTTACTTATTAAGGAGACAGCGCCTGACATTCTTTCAAAGTTCCCCTCCAGCCTGTTTTCGGCAAGATTATGCAGCACTGTGGTTTCTGATTAACTGGGAGGCCTGGCACCAGCATGTAAAGCGATAAGAGCCATTAAGCACAAATATTTACCCAAAGAAAATAGACAAGCCAACCTGAACAGCTCCAGGAACTGCCAAAGAGACTGCCCTGACTCATAAAATGATGGGGTCAGGCCTGGGTAGGTAAGGGATCTAATTACAAGGTTAGAATCTAACCTTGATTACTGAAGCAGAGAGATCCCCATCGCCCCCACCCAAAAAAAACTTGCTTAGTTCAGAAAAGGGTAACTCCACCATTCACACCATCACTGGCCAGACATCTTTCTAATGATGTGGCTGCTCCACAATTTGGTTTTAAGGCTGTTTATTTGCAAGCCAAGAATTCGAGTACAGGAGGAGAGAAAGTCTCTTTCGTGTAGCTTTTTTTTTTTTTAAATCAAAATCCTGTGTTTGGGGACAAACATCTGCAAACTGCTAACTTTGCAGGTCATTATTTGCTTCAATGAATTTGAAGCTTCTCCTAAATGGAGGATACTGGTTTTTAAGGTCAATTCCCCCAAGCCGTTAAATTAAAGGTGGGAAAGGATTACCAGGGTTAAGAAGTGGGTCATCTACGTGGCCTGAGGGCAAAGGGCCTTCTATAACGGGGCTCTCCAAACTTGGCCACTTTAAAGACTTGTGGACTTCAACTCCCAGAATTCCTCAGCCAGCACTGCTTCTGGGAGTTGAAGCCCACAAGTCTTCAAAGTTGCCGAGTTTGGAGATGTCTATGAAGATTCTCAGCCATCCAGGTCATAGTTGTCCCAAAGGAGATTTTCAAGAGTTCACTCTCTTATCCAGAAGGTCCAGTTGCCTCTTGAGAAAGCACCTTTGAGACAAGTCTGGAGAGACCCCTGTTCTAGAAGGAAGGAATTGTGTTTCAGAAAATGCAATAGCATGTCCCACAACTGGCCCTTCCTCTAAGGTACAGCCTAGAACAGGAGTCTCCAATCTTGGCAACTTTAAGACTTGTAGACTTCAACTCCCAGAATTCCTCAGTTTGCTGGCTGAGGAATTCTGGGGGTTGAAGTCCACAAGTCTTAAAGTTGCCAAGGTTGGAGACCCCTGGCCTAGAAGCCAGAGAGGTCCTTCTGCTGCAAACCCCCACCCACCCCCCCAAAAAAACCCCAAAACCATTGATTGGGAACTTTTGCAGCATACTGCTGAATTTGTTAGCAAAAGCAAATGACGTTTTCCAAATTAACAATGCGGGAAGAGCAAATGAATGCAGATTCAGACACCGAACGGACTTTTCCAGTTAACGCAGAGCAACTGGAGTAGGACAAATGGGGGTGGAGGGGAAAGGAGAGGGGGAGAGAGAATCAGAGGTTAAAGTATTTGTGCGTGGGGTGGGGTTGGACCTGGGTTAAGTGCAGCCATCCACTGAAGCGGGAAGATATACTGTATTTTCAGCTGTTTCACCTGGGACACTACAGTACAGTCACTTAATGTTTACAGGTTCGTTTAGCGACCTTTCCAAGTTATCACGGCACTGAGGGAAAAAAAAGTGACTAACAACCAGTCCTCACACTTACCACCGTCACAGAAATTCCAAAGTCACATGATCACAATTCAGGAGAGGGGGGAGAGAGAGAGAGAGAGAGAGAGAGAGAGAGAGAGAGGTTCCCAACCGGGTCCTGACAAGCGAAGTCAATGCGGGGGGAAAACCGGATTTGCTCAACGACTGTGATATTTCCTTAACAACTGCAGTGATTTCCTTAACAACTGTGCCAAAAAATAAAAAAATTGGACATGCCTCACTTAACAACCATCTTGGTTAGCAACGGATCTCTACAGTCGTAAACCGAGGACTTACCAGTCTTTCGGCTCTCCCTGCGGTTTTGTATTTTTAGGCTCCTGAGAATTACACCCTAAAGCAAGGTTTTAATCACCCTCATTAAGTTCTGAAAATACTGCAGCCTTTAAACATACCTTTCTTACAACCTTGCTGACATGAAATGCACCTACAATTAAACAAAGAACACAGCATGCTTTTAAAAACCACTGGCTTAAATTTAGGCAAAAATAATAGTAATGCACAGATGTTTGATTTCTCTAAAACTTTCTTGGCGGAAAAGAGAATATTTCTCCTGTTTACACATACCAGCTTTGCCCAAGAAATTCCCCTTCAATGTACCAGGAAGTGTTTTTTTTAAAAAAATTACTATTGTGTACTTTGGTTTACATGTGTATAATCTAACCTTTCTCCTGGACCAAGAGTGATAATATATAAAGATAGATAGATAGAAAGATAGATAGATAGATAGATAGATAGATAGATAGATAGATAGATAGATAGATAAATAATATGTAGATGGTTGTCACTGCCACTTGTTCCAACCCCCGTGGTGGGAATCGAGAAACAGTAATTGGGCAAATCATGGCTTACGATCTTGACTTGCTTAAAACAAGCCACAATGGTTTGTAAATAATGGTTTCTTACAAAAGTAGACAAAAACTGTCGGTCTGAATGACACACCTGGCTTTACATGGCAACTAAGGCACGGTCTCTAGAAGTGATGGGGCCAAGGATAATTTGAGGAACTTCTGGAAGACCCTAAGCATCTGTATTGACCCTTTGAGTGGCCAAAATATCCCTGTAAAATGAAACAAGGCCAACATTTTGAACAGCAGAATCCTGCAGGGCCCTGATGGCTGAAGAACAGACACTTTTGGGAAAAGTGTATTTTCTAAACTATGAAGGATTTGCCATTAGAGTAGCAGTTACAGTATAAAGAAGAAAAGGGAAACACATAGAAAAAACGAGATATGCAAAAATGATCACCACGTCAATTCATACTTCGTTGGGTAACCTTTAGCATGAATGACGGCCTTACGTCTTCACGTGGAGTGAACCAAGTCTTTGAGTTCTGCAGCTTTATAATGTGAAACCAAGATTGAATGATTGCTTCTATTAACTGGGTTTTATTGCTGGGTCACTTCTGACTAACAAGTTTCTTTAGTCGGCTCCATAGATTTTCAATTGGGTTAAGAAGGTCTGAGCTATTTCCAGGTCATTCCAGCAGTGGAATAGGACTATCTTGAAACTCCAAGAAAAAAAAAAAGTGGTGGTATTAGCCATCAAACCTCAAAATTACACTTTCCCCAAAAGGGTTCCACAATTTTGGCCACTACTGTAATTACTATAAATATATATTATATAGGTAGTCCTCAAGTAACAACAGTTCATTTAGCGACTGTTCAAAGTCACAAAGGCAATAAAAAAAATTGATGTATCGTTTTTCACACGGGCATAGCAGCCTTTCCCCTGGTCACGTGATCAAAATTCGGCCCCTTGGCAACTGATTCATATTCACGACGGTTTCAGTGTCCTGGGTGTGTGTGTGTGTGTGTGTGACGTGATCCCCTTTTGGGGACCTCCCCACAAGCCACATCAAAGGGGAAGTTGGATTCACTTAACAGTCGTGCTGCTAACTTTTAGCAACTGCGAGTGATTCACTTAACAACCCTCTTCCCTAGCAATAGAAATTTGGGTCATAAAAAACTTGGTCTGGGTATATGAGACGCTTTTATTTTTATTTCCAGTGTATCTTTGCAGCACTCGACCATTTCCAAAATCTTTTCAGGCTGGGGAAAACTTTATAATTGATTTTGCATTTATTCACTGGGAAATAGCCTGACTATAGCCTGGCTCCGTGGCTAAGACGCTGAGCTTGTCGATCAGAAAGGTCGGCAGTTCGAATCCCTAGTACAGGTCTCCTGCGTGAGCAGAGGGTTGGGCTAGATGACCTCCAGGGTCCCTTCCAACTCTGTTACTGTTAAAGGTACCGTATACATTTGATGGCTCTCACTCCCTGTTGTTCCAGTCACGGAGGAGAGGCTGGGCAGAGGCCGAAAAGGCAGGTCCCTTTACTGTAGCTACCTGTGCCTGGCACGCAGCCCAGATCAGGTTAGCCACACGAAGCCTGCGCTCAGGTTCAGGTGTACAAAATAGGATACAGCTCTTTTTCCTTCTCCCGCACGCAACGAGGATTTCGAACCTTGCCATATTTCCTTTTTTTTAATGTCCGAAGATAAAGAATTCGCAAAGCTTCCAGGAAAAGGCTGTGGGCCTTGGGAGCAGGAATGCTGGGAAGGAGAAAATAAAACTGGGGGAGGTGGGAGGAGAAAAAAAATGAAAATAAAATTGTGCATGGAACGGTGCCAGACGAGGTGAAAAGATGTGTCATACCTTGGGGAAAAACACAAAACAAAGAGCAAGAAAAACTGCCTTGGAGGCTTCCTGGTTAAAAAGAGAACGTTGGGGGGGGGGGGGGGAACCAACCCTACAAAAATCTAATTTCAATATGCAGGTAGTCTTTGAGTTACGACCACAGCGGAGTCAAAAATTTGTGTTGTTAAGCGATACATCAGTTAAGTGGGTTTTGCCCCCTTTTACGACCTTTCTTGCCGCCGTTGTTATGCGAATCACTGTGCTGGATAAGTTAGTAACCCGGTTGTTAAGTGAATCTGGCTTCCCTGTTGACTTTGCTTGTCAGGAGGTCGCAAAATGGGATCACGTGACTCTGAAGCTGCAACTGTCGTAAGTATGAACCAGTTGCACAAGGGTCGGAATTTTGATCACGTATCCACGGGGATGCCGGAAAATGGTCATAAGTGTGAAAAACGGTAATAAGTCACTTTTTTCGGTGTCGCTAACTTTTGAATAGTCATTAAACAAAGTGTTGTAAGTCAAGGACTACCTGTACCATTGCTCTCAACTGGCTATGAGAAAAATGCTCCCATTAAGTTCACTTAACAAATTTTCACTTAGCAACAGAAATGCTGGGCTCAATTGTGGTCGTAGGTTGAGGACTAGCTGCGGCATCTTTCTTTAGGGAGCTCTTCCTAGAGAGGCAAAAAGTTCATAAGACTGTAATTAAAAAAGCGCCAGCAAGAAAGGAAAAAAAATGCAAAAAGGGCCACATACCACTTTACCGACAGTCCTTCTTAAGTGGGAGAACTCTGTTGTCCCCTTGGGGTATTTTCCCAGACTTGGCTCTCAGGATTTGGGCACAAAACAACAAGAACAACATCAAAACCATGTTCCTGCCCAAAGCCAACAGGTTATCCATCTGGGATTTCAGCCAAGAGTCAGGAGTCAGAGTTAACCCTTTCTCAGCCTCTGAATAAACAAACTATGTTTTCATAAATCTAACAAGGTTCCTTTTTCACCTTCAATCAGTATTGCCAGGCTGCTAGTGGATTAAAAGTGGGATTGATCAATTCATCTAACCAATCAAATATCGCAATCCTAAAATTCCCAGGCCCTTGAGGCAACTATAGAGAACCAGTTTGGTTTAGGGGTTAAGGTACAAGGCTAGAAACCAGGAGATTGTGAGTTCTAGTCCCACCTTAGGCATGAAAGCCGGCTGGGTGATGTTGGGACAATCACCAGGAGACGGTGAGTTCTAGTCCCGCCTTAGGCACAAAAGCTGGCTGGGTGACTTTGGGCCAATCACCAGGAGACGGTGAGTTCTAGTCCCGCCTTAGGCACGAAAACCGGCTGGGTGACTTTGGGCCAATCACCAGGAGACGGTAAGTTCTAGTCCCGCCTTAGGCACGAAAGCCGGCTGGGTGACTTTGGGCCAATCACCAGGAAACAGTGAGTTCTAGTCCTGCCTTAAGCATGAAAGCTAGCAGGGTGATTTTGGGCCAATCACCAGGAGACGGTGAGTTCTAGTCCCGCCTTAGGCATGAAAACTAGCAGGGTGATTTTGGGCCAATCCCTCTTTCCCAGCTCAACCAACCTCACATGGCTGTTGTTGTAGGAAAATAGGAGGAGGAAGGAGTATTAAGTACGTCTGCCAAATTGAGTTATTTAGATAACTAATAAAGGCAGGATGAAACAAATATAAAATAATTAAAAAAAAACTTTTTAAAATCTCATTTCCTGAAGTTTGGGAGTCTGAACCTGTCGTTCCGTATAACACAATTTGCAATTTACGGAAGCAATGGACAAGCTACGGTTTATTGGGTCCCATTCGAGACCCAAAAGGGTTGCAGGCAAACTTTTAAACTACACACTCCTACACTACACAGGCATGCAAAAACAGACACCTGCTGAAAACCTCAAAAGTGTTGTTCGGCCAAGCCCACGGCTGCACAGACTCTCTTGAGTTGAGCATTTTGGGAGCCGCTTGCTTACATAAGGCTTCCCAGGGAAATTGTCAGGAGCAGACATGACTCAGCTGTGGTTTTTTGCAAAGGCCCCACTTGAGGGAGGGGAGAGAAAGCAACCCTTCAGCCCCAGCCAAGGGTGATCCAAGCCACAACATTATACACAGACAGTGCACAATTACCCAGCAGAAGCAGCCTTAATAACGGAGTGTGGAAAGAGCAAAGCTGTGGCTTCCAAAATAACCCTGGCTCTTTCTTCTCCAGAAACGCTAACTTAGTTGGCAACGGAACGAGAGAAAAGCTTCTCATACCCAACTTTGGATTCTCGAATTAAAGGGGCCAGCTCCTGCTTGCCTGCTTTTTAAAACCAACTGCGGCCTCCGGTTCCTGGGGATTTGCCAACGTTGCAGGGAAGAAGGACAATGATCAGGAGGATCCGCATATCAAGCGGTTATTTTCCCCCTGACCACTCTGGCCTTGTTTTGCAGGTGAGAAGAACGGCAGGGGCTGAGCTTCTGTCCACTCTCCAAGACCACCTGCCTTGCTCAACGACCAAAGAGGCTTCTACGGTTCTGCTAAAATGTTCCAGTTCTCTCCTGGGTTGATAAGTCCCAGCTCCTAGTCTATGGTAGTGTTTCTCAACCATGGCAACTTTAAGACCTGCGGACTTCAACTCCCAGAATTCCCTAGCCTGCATTCCTAGCTGGCTGAGGAATTCTGGGAGTTGAAGTCCACAGGTCATAAAGCTGCAAGGTTGAGAAACACTGGTCTACTGTGAATTAGTTGAATGTGAGCTAAATCCTTCTTTCCTTTTTTTTTTCCTTTCCTTCTTTCCTTTCCTTTCCTTCCCCTTCCTTCCTTCCTTTCCTTCCTTTCTTCTTTCTTTTTCTTTCCTCTTCTCTCATCTTTCTTCCTCTTTCCTCCCTCCCTTTCTCTCTTTCTTCCCCCCCCTCTCTCTTTCTCCTTCTTTTCTTCCTTTTCTCTCTCTCAGCAGTATGACACTCCAACACAGGAAATAATTAAAAAGGAAAAAGAAGCCACCTGCTTTAGACACTTATTATCTGTCAAAAGTGGCTTCCATTTCAGAGTCCATAAAATACTCTTTGTAGCTCTACCCAAAAAAATCCAATTTCACGGCTATTCTCAAATGATGGCCCTCCCAACGGAGCCACAATCTCCATTTTTTTTTTTTAATTAAATCAATTCCTTGACACTGAGCCTGCGTGCTGGAGAAAAACAGATTATCGTAGCCACGGGAGGACCAAAGCTGGGCTGGATGATCATAGCTAGTCCTCTGTGCCTAACCACTGTTTGTCACTTAGCTTCGCATATTGAAGGGTAACTTCGCGTATTGTGCTAAACTATAAACTACGGTTTGCAAGTTGCAACAATCCTGTATACCTGACTTCAAAGAAACCGTGATAAGTTAATGCACTGTGTAAACCTGGCCGTTGACATTCCCTCTGCTGCTGTTTTCTTCGGGTTGCAAAGGCCCCAAATCTATTTCAATTGCTGCAAACAATTTCAATTGTTTAAAAGCTGAACCCTGCTTTGTTACAACGGCTAACATTAGACCAGTGTTTCTCAACCTTGGAAGCTTGAAGATGGGTGGACTTCAACTCCCAGAATCCCCCAGCCAGCTTCAAGCTACCAAGGTTGAAAAACACTGCATTAGACAGAGGAGATGAGTGTGGGAGCTGTTTATGCTTTGCAACCACAGTAGCAAAGTCCAGATTTAATACAGCAGCCGGCACACGAGAGCCGCCTCCTCTATCAACTCACCACGTACGCCCAATATCAATTTAGTCAAACGTGGCAGGAAAAAAACAAAACAAAACCACAACACAGATACAAGAGCCTTCAGGATGGGGGACTATTTTTGCTAGCAGCTCTTGACAGGCGTGGAGAAAAAAGAGGCACCCCGACATTATAATCCTCGATTTACAACAGTTCATTTAGTGACCGAAGTTACAACGGCGCTGAAAAAAAAAGGAACTTAGGGCCGTTTTTTTCACCCTTAGGACCGTGGTCAGCATTCCCCCATGGTCACGTGACTTACACTGGGGAGGCTTAACAACTGACTCGCATTTCGCAATGTCCCGGGGTCGTGTGATTTCCCCTTTTTGCGACCTTCTGACGGGCAAAGTCAATGGGGAAGCCAGATTCACTTAACAACAGTGTCATGAATTTAAGAACGGCGGGGATTCGCTTGACGACACAGGAAAGGTTGTAAAATGGAGCTAAATTTTTAACTTTTTTTTTTTTTTTTAATTTTAAAGACATTTAACAAATGTCTCACAACAAAAATCTGAAGCTCTTCTGTGGTGGTAAGTTCAGGTCCACCTGTTAACAGGAGCTCACCCCTTCGCACAGCGCTCGGGTCTCGAACACCCTGGAAAGATGAAAAGCTCAGTGTCTCTTTAACCACTAAGCCATCGCACCCCGTGACCGAACCATACTGGGAGAGAAACCCCTGTGTCTTGTCTGACTGTGGCCGATACAGCTGGTCCAGGGCCCAGGCTGCCGCCTGGCAGGAGAGTGAATGACTCTGACTCATGAGTTTCTGGACAGGCCAGCAAAAGACCTAAGAAGGAAAGCATTTTGACTTCTCTTGTCATCCACCATTTGCATTGTGTGCCAGGAACGTTCAGCATTCAACCCCTCCCTCTGCACTGAAACAACAAAGGGTGTGGCAGGGAAAGCAGGAAATTTTTTCTCTCTTTCCCCTTATCGCAGGCAGCAAAAGCAATTTTGCTTTATTCCCAGGCTAACTTTGCAAGATGGTGGCAGCTCTACTTTTGTAAGGTAGTTTACACACACACATACACACACCAGCTTCTGGATCCAGCTTTCCACCTGGCATCTATCTGTTCCTTTCTTTCATAATTTCTCAGGGGAAAAAGAGGCAGGATCTGAGATCCTGCTATTTTTTTCCCGTCCCAAGATCACAATAACATTGTGAAGCTAAACTTGCGGTTCCCTATATCATATGTACAGTAGTGGCCAAAATTGTGGAAACCTTTTGGGAAAAGTGTATTTTTGAGGTTTGGTGGCTAACAATTTTAATTGTTAATTTTAATCGTATTTATTATTGTTGTTTTTATTGTGATTTTATTGCTGTGAGCCGCCCAGAGTCCCTCGGGAGAAGGGCAGCATATAAATTTTAATAAACTTAAACTAATAACACGACCTTTTTTTATTTGGAGTTTCAGGATAATCCTATTCCACTGCTGGAATGGCCTGGGAATAGCCCAGATTTTAATCCAGTTGAAAATCGATGAAGCCGACTAAATAAACTGGTTAGTCAGAAGTGACCCAGCAATAAAACCCAGTGATAGAAGCAATCCTTCAATCTTGGTTTCACATTATAACAGCTGCAGAACCAAAAGACTTGGTTCACTCCATGGGAAGACGTTGTAAGGCCGTCATTCATGCTAAAGGTTACCCAACGAAGGATTAACTGACATGGTGATCATTTTTGTATCTCTCGTTTTTATTACGTGCTTCACTTTTCTTCTTTCTACTGTAACTGCTATTCTAATAGCAAATCCTTCATAAAAGTTATTGCATTACATTCTTGATTAAATTATCTTTCCATTGATATATAATTTTATGATATTACTTCCAAAAAAAGTGGTTATTAGCTAGTTTTAGAAAATACACTTTTCCCAAAAGGTTTCCACAATTTTGGCTGCTATTGTAAATCAGGGTTTTCTCAACTTTGACTACTTTAAGGCGGGGGTGGACTTCAACTCCCAGAATTCCTGGCTGCGGAATTCTGGGAGTTGAAGTCCACCCTGTCTTAAAGTGACCGAGGTTGAGAGACACTGGTGTATATATCATTCTGAGAGGCTTAGAGTTTTCTTGGAATGTAAATCAGAGGTAAATGTGGGGGTCCCCAGTTGGATTGCCACTTAAAGAGCTGTGGACTTCACCTCCCAGAATTCCCCAGTCTTTTACGGCTGGCTGGGGAAATGCTGGGAATTGGAAGTCAATCCCCTTTTCAAGTGGTCAACATTGAGAAGCGTGGATGTTCAAAGCATATCAGGGCAATCCCATTATCCTATTATAGGTGAGGAGCGGAAAAGCTCAAGAAGGCTTGTTGTGCAACGAGAGTGAAGAGAGAGAGGAGTAAAGGTAGGAAGGAAGAGAGGAGAAGGGAGGAAAAGAGAGAGAGAGGAGAAAGGGAAAAGGAGAAGAAGAAAGGAAGGGGAAATAAGAGTAGGAGAGAGGTTTAGAGAGGAAGAGGGGAGGAGTAGGGGAAAGGAAGGGGAAGGAGGAGGAGGAAAGAAGAAAGTTGAAAAGAATAGAAGGGAGGGAGGGAAGGGGAAGAGGGGAGAAGGAGAGGAATGGTTGTTGTGGAAGAAGGGAGATATGGAATGGTAGAAGAGCAACTCCGAATATATTGTAAAGTTTTAGGATGATGAATGAGCCAATATGGAAACCAAAAGGTAATATGTGTGATAAGAATGGTTAAAGAGATTGTACATCTATATATGTTTTAGGAGAAATAAAAATAACTATATATATATATATATATATATATATATATATATATATATATATATATATATATATATATGCATATTCTTTCTAGCCAGGAATATGCACATAAAAGCCTACGAAAAAGAAAAAGACACACACACACACACACCAAATATATTCTACTGATAAAGAAATAAAGGGAGACTGGTATAGATCTATTTCAAGCTTCTTAGCTCTCATCAGCCAGTCTTACCCTTACTTCGATTCGAACCTGGGCTGCCCAGATTCAAATCCAAGTAAGGGTAAGGCTGGCTGAAGCTTGAAATAGATCTATACCAGTCTCCCTTTATTTCTTTATCAGTAGAATATATTTGGTATTAAAAAAATGGTTTGTTGTGGATGCAACTGCTTGAGGGCTCCTGGGTTGGAGCTGAAAGACAAAAGAGAGCAGAATGCTCTCTCCCACATGTTGGAGTAGACCAGGTGTCTCGGTAAAACACTTTATATATATATAAAAGGCTTGTTGTGAATCCGTGGCACACACTGCACAAACCGCAACGTTGCATTTTCGGAGGACTTGGGCTTGATTTCCTAGGCCGAGGCGGCAAATGGGAAGAACCCCCTTTGCAAAGTCAGACAACCAGGCAGATGTACTTTCACAGATTACCCAGATAGCTTAAAAGTCTGTCTTTGGCAAAGAAAAAAGGAAAGAAAAAAAAACAAAAACCAACAAGCAGCTTCAGAACTAAGGAAATTTTTTTGGGGGGGGGGGTTCCCCCTCATGTGATTCATCCTCAAAGGGTCTTTCTAGTTCAGAGGTCTCCAACCTACTTGCCACAGCCATCTGGTCTCTAGGATTATTCTTTGAGCATGTCTCAAAACCTCTTCCAGTTCCTTTTTTTTAAAAGTCTGGCTCTCCTTATTAACCATCTGGGCACCAAACCAATTGTCTTCCACGCTCCAACTTTTTAAAAGAGTCATGGCCAGAGAATCCCAGTGTTATCTTCTGCCTCCAGGAGAGGAGGCGGTTCAAAACATGTTCCTTACTCGGTTATTTTAGGCTTATCAACAGCTCTGGAGCTGGTCTCCTGTGTTAAATAAGAATCCCTTTGGGGAGAACAGATAACCTTCTATAAATAGGAAGAGAGATAGTACTTTGTCCCTGCTCCCATTCTCTATTTTTCGGGGAGTGTTGTTGATTTGTTATATAATCCATTTCACGGAGGTTTGTGCATTTTGTGGGATCTGGGTTTTGTTTTTCCAAAACACAGGTGTTCATCATCATCATCATTATTATTATTCTTTTATTCATTAAACATGAAACTCGGTCAGCTGGACATTCAAAAATGCATCACAAATACCATTGACTGGTGCCAACGGTTGATACGGGTTGCTGCCAGCATCCTAGGTATCAACCAAGGATCTTCTTAAAATATACGATGTTCCAAGTAGCGCAGTTTTTTGCAGTTCTGCTGGTGTTATTGCAGGAAGCTTCAATTTGTTGATGTATTTTATAAAATTCTTGCATATGGTATCAAATGCCCCAATGACAATGGGTATCACTGTGACATGTTTCATCCATAATCGCGTAGTTTTGATGGCCAGGTCGCGATATTTCATGATGTTTTCCAGTTCTTTCTCTTCGACTCTGGTGACTCCTGGTACCGCGATATCAATAAATTGTACGTTTCAGTTTTCGACAACTGTGATATCTGGCGTGTTGTGTTCCAAATGACGATCCGTCTGTATTCAAAATTCCCACAAGATCTTCACCTTCTAATTTTCAATAACTTTTACTACTTTGTGTTCCCATGACTTTTTGGATACAGGTAAGTCGTATTTTTTACATAGTGACCAGTGGATTAATTTAGCAACTCGGTCATATCTATTATTAATTATTATTATTATTATCATCATCATTATTTGCACATCCACTGTTTCTCAAATATGGAATATTGGAAGGCAGGTTGTCTTAAATGGAGACAACTAAAGAACTCAGCTCATCTGGTCTAAAATTGGCTATAAATTTGGTTATTTTATTTTATTTTATTAAAGTATATATGCTGCCCTTCTCCCGAAGGACTCAGGGTGGCTCACAAGTATAAAATGACAATAAAAACTAAATAGCATTAAAATTCCAATTTAAAATCCCAGTGTTAACTAAAAAACCCAACCAAATCAGGTGATTTGAGTAAAAAGCTAGGTCTTAAGATCTTTGCGGAAGGAACAGAGATCAGGGGCTGTCCAGAGCTCGGTGGGTAATTCATTCCAGAGGGTCGGCGCGGACAACCAAGAACGCCTTCAATCTGGGGGCCACCAGCTGACAATTAGAGCCAGTTTGGTTTAGTGGTAAAGGAATCAGCCTAGAAAGCTAGGGGATTGTGAGTTCTAGTCTTGCCTTAGGCATGAAAGCTGCTTGGATGACTTTGAGAGCTGTTGAAAATGCAGACAGCAGAGGATTTCTAGGTGCAAAGAGCCAGGCATGCATCTAAAAGGAACTACAGCAGGGTCCGATCGGATGCCATCTACGGACTTCAATAAACCTAGACGTTAACCTATCGCGTGGTGGTTCTTTAAAAGACAGGTGCCACTGACAGGTACAGACCAAAAAAACCCTACTGTTATGTGGTTTCATGGAAAGCCATGACATTAGCTTCGTCTACCATGTCTGGTTCAGAAAGCTCTGGATTTGCAGTGCAAACAATCCCTAGCAGATTAGATATACTTGGTGACAGAGATTAAAAGATGGGTGGATAGGATGGAGGAGGAGGAGAGAAGCAAAGGGAAAAAGAGAGAAAAGAAGGCGAGAGGGAAGAACATCATCAGTGCTAGAAAGGAGGGGAGTTGGAGGAGGAGGAGATTCTGAACCTGCTCCCCCAACCCAACTCTCCTAGGTTCTAGCTATCTATAGGTTAAAGAAGGCAACAAACACTAAGGTGCTTATAGGATTATTAGTCAGATGATAGGAAAAAAAATTCTGCATTTTCAGAAATCTGTATTGAAATGTGCATTCCTGGTGCTTGACAAACGTCACTGTATTCAAGCTAACTTTCCCACATGTTCGTTTATATCTCAAGACAAAGAATTCAGTGAACCTGACCAACAATATTTCCATACTGTACTCCAGATTGCCTCAGGACACGCTAATGATGCAACTAAAGAATGAGCCTAAGCCCCAGCCCAGAAAATCCTCAAAATATCACAGAGAAATTCAGGAAAGTCAACATTACCCTTACACACACATAGTTAGAGCTACAAGCTCTTTAGAGGTTTCCAAGAGAGAAAAACATCTTGTGATTTTTGACAGAGATCAAGTGCTTCCAACGCAAAGGGAAATTGCATTACATTACATTACTGAAATTACATTACTGTTCTACACACACTCACAGAGGCACACCCACCCTGCACACAATTCTATAAAATTTGCATTCAAGGATCTGGACCAAAACAAGAAGAACAATGTGATCCTTTTATAAAAGTATTTAGGCAGCCTGAAATAAATCTCATTTTGCAACAGTACACTTCCAAAATAGTTAATAATGCACTGTTTCAACTACCTGCATTATCAGTTATGTTGAAAATGGGAAAAATAAAATTATTACTAATTCTAATAGAGTATGCATCATCAATAGGATTGGAACAATTTTTTTACCCCCGGGACATTTGTATCAGCCCTCCACAACTTTTCCACTTCTATTCACCATATTGGTGAGAATACCAAGAATTAAGCAGATCTCAAAGGATGTTCTACCTTTTAAGAAAAGATATATACGTATTGTAATTATCTCAATAAAAATACCATAAACTGTTCAATGGAGCTTTCTATAGTTACAGGTAGTCCTCAACTTACAATCACAACTGAGCTCAAAATTTCTGTTGCTAAGCGAGATAGTTGAGTTTTGCGCTATTTTACGACTTTTCTTGCCACATTTTTCATTGTTAAACGAATCACTGAAGCTGTTAAGCTTCGCAACACGGTTGTTAAGTGAATCTGGCTTCCCCATTGACTCTGCTTGTCAGAGGTGATCACATGACCCTACAACACTGCAACCGTCATAACTATGAGTCAGTTGCCAAATGTCTGAATTTTGATCATGTGACCCTCGGGATGTTGCAGTGGCCGTGTGAAAAATGGTCATAGGTCACTTTTTTCAGTGCCTTTGTAATTTCGAAGGGTCACTAAATGAACTGTTGTTAAGTCAAGGACTACCTGTATAATCTATATAGAAATTATAGAAAAAGAGAGACAGGAAGAATAATGGTGATTGAGACAACACAAGATCGTGTGACTGTATTGTGCAACCGCACCATATTTCCCTAAGCCATGGATTCGCCCTCCCCACCGTTAAAAAATCATTCATAGGCAATTTTTTTTGCTAAATAGGGACATTTGTAGCCATAGACAAAGTTATTGAAACTTTACACACATACACAGATCAAACTGGATCTTATTAAAACGTTAATGCAGCATTGTTTTTATTATTACAATCTCAAAAATCTGAGTGCATGACAACCAAGACGTTCTGCGGTTAAATTTGCCTCAACCATTCGTGTTACAGATTTTTAAGATACACCCACAAATTCAGGGTTGTTGTTCATATGAAGGGAAAGTAAAATCTCCAAAGTTTGGAAGAGAAAACAAAACTTCCTGCAGTGCTTTTGTCGGCAAGCCTTTCTCAAAAAGAATAATTTAATGGCATTTATTGATATTTTAGAAAAATGGATAATTAGGGTATTTAAAAACAAGAAACCTCTTTTTCCTTGTCATGTATTTACATGAAACAACGTAAGCATTTCTTTATTGGCTGTGAAGTAACGAAATTTCAGTCTCTCCTTAGGTAAAATTAAGATTACTAACATTTGGAGTTTTTAAAAAAACCATGTCCACTTTTAACTGTGGCCTGATTCAGGTAAGTTAAACCTGCTAAAAACAGATGTCAGCAACCTTATTGCATCTCTGAAAACCTGAACAATCCTGAACTGACACTTTTTTTGGGAAACTCATGATACTGTCACTATAGCAGCTATAATTCTTAGCGTATGGAGACGTGCCAGTTTGCCTCCCTTTATGCTTTACTCAATAAAAGTCTGTTTTCAAGAGCCTTCCCTGCCTGGCGATTGGCTGTTTTTTTAATTAACTGCTGTACAGTTAAGTCGGCTTCATTATTTTGTCATGTACCCTCTTAAATAGGATTTTTCTGTTCTGCAATGGTAGCCCTGATTAGACCATGTGGTTCAAAGCCCTTTCAGTGGAAAAGTGCCCAGTAAAATTAAGTGCAAATAAATCATGATTTACTGTTAGTGGAGTACAAAAGGTCTCTCTCCTTCCCTCCCTTCCTCTCTCCCTCCCTCTTGCCTCCAATTCAGGATACGTAATAAAAATCCTTTGAATGAGAACTTAAACATTCTGCAAAATCCTAAAGACTGCAAGACAAGCAAAGCATCAAATTTAACAAAACTATCTTAGATTCGAATTCGTTTCAGCCGTGGTGCTAGAGAAGGCTCCTGCTTGGACAGCAAAGCGTGACTAACAAGCATGACACTGGAAGGGGGTGAAAAAAAATCACAAAACTGCATCTCACTTACTTTGGCCATATCATGTGGGGGAAATTCACTGGAGAAAGCAATTATGTTTGGAAGAGTTCGTGGGAAAAGGAAACCAGGCTGTCAAACAACACTGTGGCTGCACACCATCAAAGCGGACACCAGCCAGGGCATAGGACAACTCAAAGAAACGGCGCACGTTCAGAAGACATGGAGAAACCTGGCTCTTAGAATCACCAAGAGTCAGACTTGACTGAACAGACTGTATCATCATCATCACGATGAGTGTTAAGCCGCAAGAAGAGAGTATTGGGAACAGGGGGTCTTTGCTTACCATGCCGCCAAGGGTCCTTGGGCTCCACGGCACCAGATACGATGTCTTCATCAGAAGGGAAAGTCACGTGCTTCGCCCCGGGCTTAAGCTTCCCTTCGTCCACAGATGGAGAACCCTGACTTAACAGGTCATCTGCTGGTGTGTCCCCACTTGCTGCTTCCAAGTTTAAACAGCAGTTCTGAGAAGAGGGCTCAGCCTTGTCATGCAAATGGTTATTTTGCTCAGCAGCAGACCGTTCCTTGTCCCTAAGGCATCCTTGAGCGGTCGTCCCAAGAGGTTCTGCAACCAAAGAAGTGTTGCTGCCGTCGGCCACTTCGTCGCCCGGTGACCGTTCCTGCAGATGGTTCAAAGCGCCCAACGATTTCAAGCCCTCCTCTGCCCCATCGCAACTCCCAGTCTCTTTCGGGTCCTCCTTTAAAGAACACGAGGTACAACGCTCTACAGTATCTTTGACGTACGGATGGTCCTGGAGGGAGGGAAGGGTCTCTGTACTTTTGGAACAAAACTCTGTAGTGTCTTGAAACGTCTTCATGCCATCTTGGCTATTGTTCAGTTGGGAAGCAGGCCAAGGGTCAGAACCCCCCAAAAGGGTCTCCTCTTCCTTCCGCACGGCAGGGGCAGGCAGGAGCAGCAGCACACGGTCCCCTGCCTCAGCAGCTTTGCCTTGTGGCTGCACAGGTGAAACCTGCACACACTCCATAGCCAGGCAGGTGAGATGGGTGTCTGTCAAAGGGGGAGCTCCTTCTTCCCTTCTCATGAGTCCTTCGGAGTCATTACTTACGGACCAGAACTCACCTTCCCTTCCTATCTTTTGCTGCCTGCTCCTTCAGGAAAGGGGTGGGTGGGGGAAAGCTCTCACGTTTTCCAGGCCTTCTCCCTATAAGCAGTGGTGTAAAGAGACCCAGCTCTTGTTGGATCAAAGGAAGCTGCTACATGAAGCATGAGTGAAGGTTAAAAGAAATTGGGGACAGGAGAGGAGGAGAACAGATAGAATGCAAAGGCCCCCCTTTCTCTACGTAAAACTCTTGTTTGAGATTAGAAGAAAGCGCCTGCTAGGAGAGACACAGCATCGAGGGAACAGCTCGGATTGGGGAGAGGGATGAATTTATGGGGGAGCCGCTAAGGATAATTAAACAGGTCCCAGCAATGCCTTTCTAGCCTGCAAAACAAGAGAAAACGATACGGTTTCATTATCCTTCCCACCAGTAAAAAAAAGGATCAGGCAAGGTATGCATAAGCCGGAAACATCGGATGATAAAAAAAAAAATCCGTCTGGCGAGCAGGCTTCTCCCCTAGCAAAAGAGGGAGAGAGAGAGAGAGGAAATGAAAAGTTTACACAAGCATGAGGCCCACAAAAACAAATAAAAGCCGCAAGCTGTCAGAAGCAGCCAAATCAAACGCACCAAGGAGGGTGCAGAAACTTTCCTGGTGCAGAAAGGGTTTTTTTTAAAAATACAAAAAAATTAATATGGGGAGGGGGAGGCGTTGCTTTTTGCAAGAAGCATGCACGTGCAAGGAAAAGTTGGGGGGTGGGTGGGAGGATAAATGATCGCCTCCGAGGTTATGGAGTCAGTCTGGGGGGGGAGAGAAATATATATTTTAAAAAAGGGTTCACCGTCCAATGGGGGGGAGGGGGGTCTCTGGGGAGGAAAAAAGCGGGGGGAGGGGTACAGAGAAGGAACCCCTCCAGATAAAAACAAACAAACAAGCAAGAGCTCCGGGAGCGGCTTGAGAGAGAGAGAGGATCCCGTCCAGGCCAAAGGCTTTCCTCCCAGGGAGCGGGGCCTCGAGACCCCCCCTTCCCCCACTTTCTTCGGTGGGGGGGGGCGGCAGGAGGGAGAGAGAGAGAGAGAGAGAGGCCGCCCGGGAGGAATACGCACCCGGGAGTCGGGGGGAGAAGAGGAGGACGGGCAGTAGGGAAGGAGGGAGGCCCAAAGCCGCTCGCGAGGGAGAGAACGGCGGAGGAGCAGCCGATACGCGCAGCGACCAAGGCCCGCCGCTGCAGCCGCCACCGCCGCCTCAGGCAGGTGCGGACGCAAAAGAAGACGCCGCTCCCCTTCGCCGCCGCCAGGACTAAGTGCGCTTGCGGCCTGCGCATCGGTCGACGCACTTTCGACAGTGGCTCGGCTTTCAATTCCCGTTCTTCCTCTTCCCAATCCAGAGGCGGTCCTCGGATTGCCCCCACACCCGTCTTTCCCTTAAGGAGGGTCCCGCGTTTTTTTCTTTCTTTCTAGTTTTCACCCGGCCGGTGGGAGTTTGGCGAATCAGCGAATGGGTTTTGCGAGCCTGCGTGCGGAGCGAAGCGGCCCCTCCTCCTCCTCCTCTTGGCTGGCCCTCCCCGATCGCCCGCCCCCCCCCCGCACCTCCCCTCCCGACTCCAGGGAGTGAAAGCGCCTGGGTTTGAGTTTCCGTTCCGCACTTTCGGTTTTTCATACAAGGTGTCTCGAGAAAAAAAGAAAAGCGCTGCTCAAATCCCACCCCCGGGTGCCTTCCAGAGCGGAGAGTTGAAACCGAATTTTTAAAAACGCAAAATTCAAAAAGGAACCACCGGGTTGGGGGGGGGCGACCGAAAGAAGATGTCGAATGTGCCGATAGGGGAAACGGACTGAACCAAAAAAAACCCCAACCGCCTGACTCTGACGAAAAGCTCACGCTTTCTCAGCTCACTTTCCCAAAGCTACGTAGGGAGCGGGGGGGGGGAGGAGGGAGGATTTTTTCTTTAAAAAAAAAAAATGACTGACGCATGCGCCTCGCTCGTCTCCCGGCTCATTGGTCTAAAGTCATAGATTTGGCGGTCCTCCTGTGGCCAGAGAGGACCTACGTTTAAGCGATTGGCCTAAAAGGAAGAGCTTAGAGAGTTTCCGGGCAAAAGAGGTGACGCGCCGCTTTTCCTCATCGTTATCCCGTCGGTTTCTCGTCGCTTCAAGAGGAGCGAATTTGAACCTGTCATGAGGAGTTAATCCCAACCAGGCCGGTGCAAGTTAGTTCACGTTAATTAAGGAATTTTTACGGGAATTGTTAGTTTTCTGGGCCAAGGGGAGGTTGTTAGGGTTAGGTACCCCAACCAAATAATTACATTATTTAGGCCGCCTTGACCTGCTGGGCCTTTAATCCCGTCCAGCTCTTGATTTTCGGCTCGAAGTCTGCGATAACGCCAAGAAAGAAACCGAACCAGGATTTTTTTAAAAAACCGTTAGCTCAGAAAACGGTCTTTTTTAAAAAAAAAAAACAAAAAAAATCAGGAAATCAGTGTCTTCTTGGGGAGGGGCAAAAAAACCTCACAAACAAACCAGGATTTGCTTTTATGGGTTATTAACTTTTTGTTAACCTGGAAGGCTTGATGCGTCAACAAATCATGGTTAACAACAAGCCTTGGTTTATCGCCACATGAGAAGTATAGCCTCCATCTGGCTATCATCAGCTTCCTTTTAATGACCCCCCTCCCCCATAATCCCTTGCATTGAGGTGGAGTCTGGGCAACTGAATGGAGTTAGCCAAGTCTTTTAATGGCCGGATGCCCTTCCTGTCACCAATGCGGAATTTTGTTCAGCATATATAATCTCATTGTACCCAGAGAGAGAAATAACTGCCTCTATCTAGGATCAAACTCACAACCTCCTGATTGTGAGGCCAGAGCTCCACCTCTAGGCCACCGTACCACTCTAGCCTCCGTCTGGATAGGCAGGTTGTATATTATTGAATATGGGACGTGATGGCTCAGTGGATAAGACGCTGAGCTTGTCAATGGAAAGGTCGGCAGTTCAGCGGTTCAAATCCCTGGTGCCGCGTAATGGGGTGAGCTCCCGTGACTTGTCCCAGCTTCTGCTAACCTAGCAGTTCGAAAGCACTTAAAAAAATGCAAGTAGAAAAATAGGGACCACCTTTGGTGGGAAGGGAACAGCGTTCCGTGCGCCTTTGGTGTTGAGTCATGCCGGCCACATGACCACGGAGACGTCTTCGGACAGCGCTGGCTCTTCGGCTTTGAAACGGAAATGAGCACCACCCCCTAGAGTCGGGAACGACTAGCATATATGTGCGAGTGGAACTGTTACCTTTTTATATTACTGAATAAGCCACAGGTGGCTGGATTCACCCAACTTGCTCAGTTGTGAACTAGAACGTGGTTTCTTTGATTTAACAGGATGTCTAAGGGTGTTTTTGATTTGCTAGGTTGATTTGTGTTAAAATGTTGATGTTTCTCAACTATCAAATTTGAGGAAACCCACCATTCCTGGGCAATGTGTTATGAACCACAGAGGTCCTACTATGGCAATACATAGGTTTGTAACACATTGCAAAGCCAGGAATGGTGGGTTTCCTCAAATTTCCTACAACAGTCAGAGGCCCTGATGTTAGGATGATGTTAGGATGGGTTCAAGAAAACTGGTTCCTATTAGATTCCATTCCCTTTCTGACCAGAGAGTAATAATCTGGGGAAACCCATCACTCTGTGCCGCCTTCTAAGGCCCCATGGGATTGCAGCCAAAATGATGGGTAAGAAACTGTATGCAATTGGAAGACTGGATTGCTCTGCCTCTTAAGAAACTTATGTGCCAAATGTTTGCCTTCATAATTCTGATTAAAACAACATTTTGACTGGAGAAACTCTCCAAAGCTATGGAGCCGATATAAATACAGAAAACAAAATATTATTGAATGATCATTTCACGGATACCTTTCTCTTGAGTTATGTACATTTGCTCTTAGTTTCAGCATGTCTTAATTTTGACCTGGGCTCTATTACTGTGATAGGCTTGATAAATATTTCATTTATTTTTCATCTGATGACTATCATGTCTATAAGAATATCTAGATACTCGTTAATAAGGGACAGATAATTTCATGCATCCCAGTTGTTTTGAGTTACAGCTCCCATAGTCCCTGCTAGCTGAAAGTGATAAAGAGTTAAAGTGGTTGTTGACCGATTGTTGCATTACAGGTGGCAGGCACAAATGATCGTTGCTCACTCATGAGATTAATCGCAATGGCCTTGCTGTTTTCAACAGAGGCCTGCAGAATGTGGCCCTCGTGGGAAGATACCATTGTAAAAACGTAGAGCTTTTGCTGATTAACAGATTAACAGAGTTGGAAGGGACCTTGTAGATCATCTAGGCCAACCCCCACCCCCCAAGCAGGAGACCCTACACCATTTCTAACAAATGGCAGTTCAAGAAAAGTCTCAAGTGATGAAGCTCCCACAACTTCCGAAGGCAACTTCTGTTCCATTGGTTGATTGTTCTCACTGTCAGAAAATTTCTCCTTATTTCTAGGTTGAATCTCTCCTTGTTCAGTTTCTATCCACTATTCCATGTCTGGCCTTCAGGTGCCTTGGAGAATAGCTTGACCCCCTTCATCTTTGGGGCAGCCCCTCAAATATTGGAAGACTGCTCTCCTGTCTCCCTGGTCCTTCTCTTCACTAGACCAGCCATGCCCAGTTCCTGTAACCTTCATATGTTTTAGTCTCCAGTCCCCTAATCATCCTGGTTGCTCTTCTCTGCACTCTTTCCAGAGTCTCAACATCTTTTTTATAGTGTGGTGACCAAAACTGGATGCAGTACTCTAGGTGTGTTCTTACTAAGGCTTTATAGAGCGGTATTAATACCTCAATTGATCTTGATTGTATCTCTCTGTTAACGTAATTTAGGATTGCATTGGCTCTTTTGACTTCCATTGAACACTGTTGGCTCACATTTAACTGGTTGTCCACTAAGACTCCAAGATCCCTCTCAGAGTTACTGCTATTAAGCCTGTTTTCACCCAGTCTATATGTGTACTTTTGGTTTTCCTTGCCTAAGTGTAGGACTCTACACTGAATTTCATTTTGTTAGATAGGGCCCAGCATTCAAGTCTGTCGACATCTATCTGGATCTTGAGCCTGTCTTAGCTATTCCTGCCAGCTTAGTATCATCTGCAAATTTGGTCTTTGGAAATAAATTAATTCCATAGGGGAAGATACTATTTAGCTCCTTGTCTGCAGTAATTTTGTACTGACCCTCCCATCCTTTTGCAATAATTCGTGAAATGCCTTTGACAGGCCCGACTTTATTGTCCTTCGTCACTTTTACTGAGAGACCTTCTCCCACCCCACCTAGTTTTAATACTGAGAAAAGACCATCCTGTGCACTTTGGCTTCTAGCGGCACCCGCATCCTTCCACCACCATGTCTTGGTAGGTCTTGAGGACGACCATATCGTTCTGGTCTAGGTAAAGCATAGCAATGGGGCTGAGCTCCGTAGGGACACAGCACGCCTTGGGCACTTTGGAGTTCACCGAGTTCAGGATGGTCTGCACCACAGCATGGCTGGAAGAGTTCATGTGGTCAGCCAGCGGGAAGCGACAGTCCCCCGAGCAGTAGAAAGCATGGTAGCCACTAGGAGCAATGATCCAGTCATTCCACCCCACTGCCTTGAAATCCACAAAGAGGCGGTGCCTTTTGCACCTGGTGCTGCTTTTTGTCTTCAGCCTCAGGCCCTTGTGCTTCCTGGTGGAGGCCGGGACTTTAGTCGCTCCTCTGCCTCTAACGGGGCGACTTCTGCTTTGCCTTTTTCTGTGGGTCAGAGGTTGCCCTCTTTGGTCATGGCTGTAGGTGACCAGTAAAGGTCTTCCGAGAGTCCACTGAGCTTCCTCTTGGCCGGGAGAGCGCCTTGCACGGAGGGGAATCTGTTGGCGCGGAAGATCTTGGCTGCGGTTCGAAGGCTGCACCTCGACCAGAAGCCCCAGGTTACGCTTCCGTTCTCTTGCTTTCTGGAAAGCAGCCGTCACATCAAAACTCACCCATTTGGGCTGGCTGGGCGTCACAAATTTGCACGTGAGGAGCCTGCTCTTGTTTGGGGCCACCGGTGGGGGATCCACGGCGTGGTAAACGTGGATGTATAAGCCCTGGCTTTCCTTAGGGGAGTGATAGAGACGCAACTCAAGGGCAGTCAGCTCCTCCTCCAAGGGCAGCACAGTGAGGTTGAACAGGAAGTAGAATGAATTTCCTGCGCCTTCAGAGACACGAGCCGAATCCTCTAAATGTGGAAAAAATGAGCAGAAGTAAAGAAAAATTGGGACGGACAATTTGAATCAAAAACCTGCTTTGCTGTTGCCCTGTTGCTTATGTTCTTCTCCAGCCAACCAGAAATGTCTGGGAAGCTCACAAGTGTGGCCTGGGGACACCCCCGCCACCTTCCTTGTCATTTCTATCTAGAATACAGCACATACAGGTAGTCCTCGACTTACGACCACACCGGAGCTCTGTATTTCCTTTGCTAAGCAAAGACAGTTGTTAAGTGGAGTTGTGCCTCTTTTTACAGCCTTTTTACCACAGTTGTTAAACAGATCGCCACGGTTGTTAAGCGAATCACGAGGCTGTTAAGAAACTCAGGCTCCCCACCACCACCCCCATTGACTTGGCTTGTTGGAAGCCGGCTGGGAAGGTTACAGAAGTGGTCACGTGAGACCCCAGCACGCTGCAAAGACCGTCATATATACGAGCCAGTTGTCAAGTGCTTGAATTTTGATCCCGTAATGATTACGGGGAGGCTGCAACAGACCTAAGTGTGAAGTCACTTTTTTCCCCTGCTATTGTAACTACGAACGGTCACTGAATAAATGGTTGTAAGTCGAGAACTACTGAATTGCCTTTAAAATAGAAGTTTAATCTTTGGTTCCGTAAGGCAGAGTTCCCCAACTTTTCCGGCTTTGCGGACTGGTGGTGGGTAGAGGAATGGTTCACGCCTGCCACTCACTGAAACGGAGCACAAATGCGCTCACCCACTGCTCGTGTAAGTGAGTATGTGCACACGCTCAGCAGCCGTTGAGTTGCACGGGCCAATTGCAAAGCCCTCACGCCCCATAGGTTGGGGAACAGGTTGGGGAACATTAGAGCCTTGGTGGCACAGCAGACTAAAGTGCTGTTAAGTAACACCAGCTGCCTGCAATTACTGCAAGTTCGAATCTCACCAGGCTCAAGGTTGACTCAGCCTTCCATCCTTCCGAGGGAGATAAAATGAGGACCCGGATTGTGGGGGCAATAAACTGACTTTGTATATAAAAAAAGAACACCGCTTTGTGGGGGAGCGAAAGCCCTACTAAGCAGGTATATACAAAAGTATGAAGGCTATTGCTTAACGCATTGTAAGCTGCCCTGAGTCTCCGGAGAAAGGGCGGCATATAAATCGAACCAATAAATAAATAAACATTCCCCTGCCATAAGGGGAAGGTTGACTTGAGTAGCTAGGATGGGATCCAAAGCCGATTATATTTAAGCCTCGATGCTTTTGCCTTAAGAAGAAACGAAAGTTTTGGAGCAAGCTCAGAACACAACGTTTACTTTTATGGCTATCGTGTTAGACCGGCCACTTCCTCCTGTGGTTTTAAAACAACAACCACACAAGGAAGTTGCCAGTGCAACACGCTCTCTCTTCTCTGAACTGGAGAACATTTTAGCTGCTGAAATTGGCAGTCAACCAATCTTTGGGGAGACCATTGCTTTCCTTGCTCCATAGATGGCACCAGAATCCAAATTTATGACTTTTAGTCCAGTTCTCACCTCGGCAGTGAAAGCAAAAAACCCCTCACCCCACCCCACCCCTCTTGTTTTTGAGAATAAACAGCAACAACAAAATACAGCGACTTCCATAGATAATTGTTGGGGAAGCTAAAGTGTCTGTGGAAATGTTCAGTCATTCAGGTCCTGGTTGCCCCAAAGGTGCTTTTTCAAAAGGCCACTGGGCTTTGTTTTTCCTCTTGGGGAAGCGTTTAGGCATTTGGCTGATTGATACCACGTGAAGTATTACCAACCGCTACTAGTAAGGCCACACCTGGAATACTGCAACCAATTTTGGTCGCCATTCTACCAAAAAAGATGTCGAGACTTTGGAAAAAGTTCAGAGAAGAGCGACTAAGATGATCAAAGGCCTGGAGACTTGAAACACATAGGAAGAACCACTGCAGGATTTGAGTTTGGCTAGTCTAGAGAAAAGGAGAATTGGGGGTGACATGATAGCAGTATTCCAGTATTTGAGGGGCTGCCACAAAGAGGAGAGGGTGAAATTACTCTCCAAAGTACCAGAGGGCAGGACAAGAAACAATGGATGAAAACGAATCAAGGAGAGAAGCAACTTAGAATTAAGGAGAAACTTCCTAACAGGACAATTAACCAGTGGAACAGCTTGCCACCAGAAGTTGTGGGCGCTCCATCATTGGAGGTTTTTAAGAGTCTAGACTAAACAGTCACTTATCTAAAATGGTATAAGTCAGAGGTCTTCAAACATGGCTGCTTTAAGACTTGTGGACTTCAACTCCCAGAATTTTCCAGCCAGCATAGCTGGCTGGAGAATTCTGGGAGTTGAAGTCCACAAGTCTTAAAGCTGCCAAGTTTGGGGACCCCTGGTATAAGTTCTCCTGCTTGAGTAGGGGGCTGAACTAGAAGACCTCCAAGGTCCCTTCCAACTCATTCATTCTATTAAATCTTTCTAATTTTGGATCGTGAGGTTTGGTGAGTCTGCCACGGAATATTTAAAAGAGTCAGAAGAAGTCAGGCTGAAGGTCTGCCTATCTTGGCGCTCTCTGTTTTCCTGGCTGCAGATTCTTAAGAAGGATCTATCTCCTAAAGCTTTTGGCCTGGAGGTAGCTGGTGATTCGCCCCCTGGGATCTTTAGCATGCCAAGTTGGGTTCTATCCATTGAGCTAAATCCATCCCACTTAAGCAGCCCCATTAGCTTGTGATATTTGTGGCTTTCTACCCATCAGCTCTTTTTCTCAGAGTTTTACACGTGCTGCTTCCTGCCACCACCTTAATCTTTGATCCACGGTTCCCAAAGAGACCTAGCCTTTCTTTCCCCGCTCCACCCTCGGCCCCGGTTAAGGAGGGGAATGGAGCAAGGGTCTCACCAACATGATGGAAGGCGCGCACGGTGTTGGCTGCTGCTGCTCGGCCTTCCAGGAAGGGTTGCTCGGTGTCCTTTGGAGAGGCTGGAAGCTGTCTTGAGGAAAATCGGTATAAATCCAGCAGGTACTGGGGAACCAGCAGTTTGGGTTTGGGGTCCGGCCGCCTTTGCAAGCCCAGCCGTTTCAACAGAACGGTTTGGAAGGTTTGGATGGGAAGCTGCTCCAGGACAGGTTTGCTTGTGGGCTCAGCAGTGCCTGGCGATGCCATCTGGAGGCTCTCGGATGCCCAGAAGGCAAGAGGTACAAGTAAAATCACCCAAACAGGCAAGTTACCAGAAACCATTGTGGAACTGGAGACGTTGGGGCAGGTGAGGGAGGAGAGAGAGAAAGAGAGAGAGAATGATGGATAAATATTGCATAACCTTTATTGTCACTTTTTTTTCTGTGAACTCGCTGGCACACATTAAAAAATGAAATTCTCCGTGCCCACTTCTCAAAAGAAAATATATAGAATTCTTTATTGGCCAGGTGTGATTGGACACACAAGGAATTTGTCTCCAGTGCAGAAGCTCACAGTGTACATAGAAACAGTAAAACAGTAGTGGCCAAAATTGTGAAAACCTTTTGGGGAACGTGTATTTTCTAAAACTAGCCAATAACACCACTTTTTTTTTGGAGGAGTAGTAGTACCCTAAAATTATATATCAATGGAAAGATAATTTAATCAAGAATGTAATGCAATAACTCTTATGAAGGTTTTGCTATTAGAATAGCAGTTACACTATAAAGAAGAGAAGTGAAACACGTAGAAAAAATGAGATATACAAAAATGATCACTATAGGGAAAAAAACGAGATATACAAAAATTGTCACCATAGGAAAAAAACGAGATATACAAAAATGATCCCCATGTCAGTTAATCCTTCGTTGGGTAACCTTTAGCATGAATGACGGCCTTACAACGTCTTCCCTTGGAGTGAACCAAGTCTTTGAGTTCTGCAGCTGTTATAATATGAAACCAAGATTGAAGGATGGCTTCTGTTAACTGAGTTTTATTGCTGGGTTCCAGTTTCTTTAGTCGGCTCCATAGATTTTCAATTGGGTGAAGGTCTGGGTTATTCCCAGGCCATTCCAGTAGTGGAATAGGATTATCTTGAAACTCCCCCCCCAAAAAAGTGGTGTTATTAGCCATCAAACCTCAAAAATATACTTTCCCCAAAAGGTTTCCACAAGGTCATAGATCAGTTAGGTATATAACAACACCCATAAAAATACCTGTCACCTGTACAAGGATTCCTCAACTTACAACAGTTTGTTTGGTGGCTGTTCGTAATTTTTTTTTTTTTATTTGATTTATATGCCACCCTTCTCCGAAGACTCAGGGCGGCTTACAATGTGCTCAGCAATAGCCTTCATCCTTTTGTATATTTATACAAAGTCAGCTTATTGCCCCCACAATCTGGGTCCTCAATTTACCTACCTTAGAAAGGATGGAAGGCTGAGTCACCCTTGAGCCTGGTGAGATTCGAACCCTGCAGTAATTGCAGGCAGCTGGTCTTAATAACCAGCTTAATAACAGGGTGCCTTAAACCCCTGTACTACCAAGGTAATTACAACGGCAATGGGGAAAAATGTGATTTAGGATCATTTTTCACACTTAGTACCATTGCAGCCTCCCCAGAGTGACGTGATCAAAATTTAGACCCCTGGCAACCGGCTCCCTTTTCTGAACAGCTGCAGTGTCCCGGATTCACATGATCCCCTTTTGGGACCTTCTGACAAAACAAAATCAACAGGGAAGCCAGATCCATTTAACAACCGGTGTTACTAATTGAGCAATTGCAGTGATTTGCTCAACGACTGCGGCAAGGAAGGTCGTAAAATGGAACCAAACTCAATTTGACCCCTGTCTCGCGTAGCAATAGAAATTGTTGTAAGTTGAGGACTGGTTGTACTACTCCCAAACGCCAGCTAAGTAAAAAAGGAGCATTGTTTTTGTAGTCCTTCCTTTTTGCCTACCAGCCCCCTATCCTGAAGGAGGACTTACTTGCAAAAGTTGAAGTTCTCGGCAAGAATCCATGTTCCTTTCCACACTTAATGGCCTTCCCTTCTCCGCTTGCTCTTCAAGGTTTATCCCAGCTCTTCTGGGTCCCCCATAGCAGGAAACCCACTTGGAGACCTCAGGGGCAGAGCGAATCTCCTTGGCATTCCCCGTCCACCTTCCTGCCTCGTCCTCTTCAAATGAGAGAAAGCAGGTCCCGGCAGTCGCTCAGATTGCCTGGGCTGCGCCCACCCTGCCGGTGGAGGTGCCGGTCTCCCTGCTCTCAGGATGTGATGTCAGCCAGGCGAGTGGCCGGAGCCAGAACAAACAAGTGGTTGAAAGTTGTCGCTTCTTTTGCACTCTGCAGTAACACCACAGCGGCTCTTTGGCCACTGCAGGAGAAGCCCCGTGTGCCGTCGGTTGGGCCCAGATATGGAAGAAGATCTGTTTCCCAGATAGCCTCGAACACAGAAGGGAGCTAACTGCCCCTTTTCCCACAATCCCCCTTGGGCAAATATTCAGAAGGCCTTGCTAACACTGCACCGTATTCAGATGTCATCGTGTGAACTTGTGTTGGGGCTCATTCTGCAAAGCCCTTGTACTTTAGCCCCCATGGCCTAGATCAGTGATGGCTAACCTTTTTGCCATCGCATGCCAGGAGAAGGGATCATGCACATACATGACTGCACCCATAATTCTATGCGCCCTGCCCCTGTGCATCCGCGCAGACCCCCCCTTCACCTCACTCCTGACATGCGATGGCCCAGTAGGCCCGTTTTACTCTCTTACCTGGCTCCAGAGCCTTACCAGCAGCCTGGGGAGGGCGAAAACAGCCTTCCTACCCCCTCATCCCCCCGGAGCTCCTCTGGAGGCTGGGGACAGCAAAAAACAGGCCTTCCAGTCCCACCGGAAGTTGGAACTTCTGGTGGGCCCAGAAGGCCCAAAAATCAGCTGGCCAGTGCATGCATGCGTGCCCATTGATATGGCTACATGTGCCACTTGTGGCATGCGTGCCATAGATTCGCCATCACGGGCCTAGATTATGACCAAAAATGAGAATTCTGGTAGTGAAACATTTCTTAGAGCAGTGCGTAGACCAGTGTTTCTCAACCTTTTTGCAACTTTAAGGTCGGTGGACTTCAACTCCAGAATTCCCCAACTTCCAAGTGGAAGAAGAGGACCTTGAGGTCCTCGGTGCTCTCTATGCATGGTGGTTTTCTTGCAGAAGTTTCATCGCCCAACTGGGTTACATCACCAGTGCTATGTTTACAGGATTTACAGAGCGCAAACCCCACATCCTTCAAGCACGGATGATGTTACCTAGTTTGGTAATGAAACGTCTGCAAGAAAACAAGCTTAGAGAGCACCGAGGATCCTCACTGTCGTCGTCCTCTTCTCCTCTTCTCCTCTACTACACAAATCCCATTTGCTTCTTGCACTGATGACGTTCCCAAGCTCGGTAATGAGATGTCCGCAAGAAAGCCACCAAGCTCGGAGAGCACCATGGATCTCACTATATGGGCTTTTGTCACATAAATCTAGCAGCCCTTGTCCTCTGTCCCTGGGTGGGTCTCTCCCGTTAGCCCTGCAGAGCGACCCCCAAATCAATGCCGCCTTTTATGTCGAAACCCGCGGCTGTTTCTTTAACGTTCGTCCATCGCGGGTCACATTCCATCAGAAGCCCACATCGCAACCCGAGCCAGCCTCGTCAAAAAAAGAATAATAATAACCCTCCCCTACACACACCCTGGCCCCATGCCCAGGAGTGCAGCAGGTCCGAGCCGGGTTCTTATCAGGCCGGTTGGAGAGGGCTTCCAGCGGCCAGGAACTTCCTCTCCTGCCAGACAACACACTCGGAGAATGAGCCGTCTGTGGAAAGAGCGCATAAACAAGGGCATAAACAGAAGAGGAAAACCAGAGGCCTTCAGCCAGCGCAAGCCGTTTGGAACAAACACACCACGCAGGAATGTTGTCTGACCAGAGACTGGGGAGTGGGGGGGGGGGGGTTTGTCTCCCCTGAGACTTAAACCTGGAGCTTTTCGTCCCAGAAACCCGGCTGTGTCTCAAAGCAAAAGCTGGAAAATATTTTGCTCGCGCATAACGGGCCTACGTGATATTTCCCGGTGCCTGTGGGTTCAGCCACATCTCCAGAGGGTCAACGGAACGGAGGGAGGTCACTCTAGCTCAACTGCCCCTCAGGGCTGAATTACGGCGCCAGGAGTGCTTAACTCCCTTTTGGGATAATTTTCTGGACATGAAAACCCATTAATTATCCTTTAGCCCAGGGCAAGCTTTATCTTTATAATTATCCTTTAGCTAAGGGGAAGAGTTACAGATGTTTTCGGTGGCAAGCCAGGTCCAATTTGAAATGTTTGTTTTTGTTTGTTTTGTTTGTTTTTTATTAAATTTATATATGAATTATAATATGTACGTGTGTGTGTGTGTTTAATATTTCGGGTTTCTTCCCATGTAATTGTGGATATATCCCTAAAAGGATTCGTTTGTTTGTTTATTTATTTTACTTTACTTTACTTTACTTTACTTTACTTTACTTTACTTTACTTTACTTTACTTTACTTTACTTTACTTTACTTTACTTTTACTTTACTTTTACTTTACTTTACTTTTACTTTACTTTTACTTTACTTTTACTTTACTTTTACTTTACTTTACTTTAGATTTATATACCGCCCTTCTCCCTAGGGACTCAGGGCGGTGTACAGCCAAGTAAAAACACATAAATACATAATACATAATACATAGAACAGATTAAAAGGAAATATCTCAATTTGGCCCAAAATTTAAAAAGACAAACAAATTTAAAATCATTTAAAAGGATTTGTTAGGCCAGCCCGGCTTGTTGAAAAAGGAAAGTTTTAAGGGAACGGCGGAAGGCACGAAGGTCTTGGATTCTCCTTATCTCTGGGGGCAGTTGATTCCAGAGGGTGGGAGCCCCCACAGAGAAGGCCCTCCCCCTGGGGGGTCACCAGCCTGCATTGCTTGGCTGATGGCACCCCGAGGAGGCCCTCTCTGTGGGAGCGCATATATATATTAAATTTATAAATGAAAGAATTCCCAAGTTGGTTAGAGCAGAGTGGACCATTTTGTATATGTCAGGGTGGATTTGATTTAAATCAAGTCGATTTAAATCACAGTCTAAATCAGAGGTCTTCAAACTTGGCAGCGTTAAGACTTGTGGACTTGAACTCCCAGAATTCTCCAGCCAGCTACAACTGTTGCGTGGACACACGGTTAAAATTCGGAAGCTTGGCAACTGACTCGTATTTATGACCATTGCAGTGTCCCGGGGTCATGTGATTCCCCTTTGGCGACTTTCTGACAAAGTCAGTGGGGAAGCCAGATTCACTTAACAACAGTGTTACTAACTTTGCGGTGCTTCGCTTAACAACTATGGCAAGAAAGATTGTAAAATGAGGCAAAACTCAAGAACTGTCTCGCTTAGCAACAGAAATTTTGGGCTCAGTTGTGGTCATAAATCAAGCTGTTTCAAGCCTTCTGCTCCTTAAATAGAGAGAGTTGGTCCTTTGATGGGCCGGATTGCAATCCCAAATTCTGTAGAAGATGGAGAAAGTTGGAGAAGACACAGCTCTGGTCAAACATTAAAGCTGAGGCTGGGGCGTTTAATGTAAAAGACTAAAGCCACATGTGAACCCTGGTGGCGCAGTGGTTAGAATGCAGCATTGCAGGCTAACTCTGCCGAACTGCCAGCAGTTCGATCCTGACTGGCTCGAGGTTGACTCGGCCTTTGGTCCTCCCAAGGTGGGTAAAATGAGGACCCCAGATTGTTGAGGGCAATAGGCTGACTCCGTAAAACCTTGAGTGCTCTTGCTATCGTCGTCGTTTTTTTCCCACCCGATTGCCGTCTCGCTTTCCCTCGGAGACCGCCGTTGTCCTTGGCCACTGCTCGCTTTCTCCCGTTTACTGTGGAAAACATCCTCTCTGCCGATGACCTGGGCTTGGCTGCCTGCCGGAGGGGATGTTGGCACAGCAAGGAAGCGTCAACTTGGTGCCGCCACCATCCAGAGTTGGAAAATAGGCCGTCCTTGTGCAGCTGCACTTCCTGTTTACAAGGCCGTTGGCCTAGGTTAACTCTGTGGTGCCCATCAGATTGCAGAGAGGATGAGCTGGACAGGCAGGCAGGATTGCCAGCTAGACCAATTTTTTTAAAAAAATTAGACCAACAGACAGACTCTACATTTCTAAACTACCCAACTATGGAGATTCTCAGTCATCCAGGTCACGGCTGTCCCAAAAGTGCTTTTTCAAAAGGGAACTGGACTCTGTTTCTCCTTGAAGACGTTTCGCTTCTCATCCAAGAAGCTTCTTCAGTTCTGGCTGAATGGTGGAGAATGGAAGGATTTTTATTCCTTGCAGTCATCTGGTCGTTAGTGCTCTTTTGAGAGTCACTGAGGCCACTTAGAGGTTTATCTGCGCCCTCAGGGTTACCTGAATCCTGTAGTTTGCAATTTTTTCCCCCTGGAAACCTTTTCATACTCCCTACACCTCCTTCAATGACGAGTATGAAAGGATTTCCAGAAAAAATAAAAATAAAAAAAAAATGGCAGACTACAGGATTCGGGTGATGCTGAGGGCACAGGTAAACCTCCAAGTGGCCTCAAAGACTCTCAGAAAGAGAGCTAACGGCCAGATGATATCCAAGGAATATAAATCCTTCCATCCTCCACCATTCAATCAGAACTGAAGAAGCTTCTCGAACAAGGAGCGAAATGTCTTCTGGCAAAACAAGGAAGCCAGTTGCCATTGAAAGAAAGCACTTTTAGGATAACCATCTCCTTCAAGGAGGGACAAGTTACCATTCCCAGATTCCTTAACCACAAAGAACAAGGATTTAGAAGAAATGCATATTTTGACATATTTGGATTTTGACCCCAAATCTATACACTTAAGTATATGTTGACGGTCTAGGTTTTTAACCGTCTGTTCACTTAATGCAGAGGTGTCCAACCTTGGCAACTTTAAATCTTGTGGACTTCAACTTCCAGAATTCCCCAGCCGGCTATGCCATGCATGTCCAGCTGGGGAATTCGGGGAATTGGAAGCCCACAAGTTCTCAGGGTTCCAAGTAACATACCCACAGCAATCAAAACTCCGAGGCAGGTATATTCCTCAAAGAATAGTTTTATTGGATACGTCATATTGGCACAAGTAGGTGAAAACCGACTCCCTGATTAAACGTTTTCCCTCAACCCCGATCAATCAGTCACATCGTCCAATCAAGGCGCTATCTGGTTGCTTTGTAACATTTACTCCTCCTTTCCTGGGCCAGGTGTGAGGATGTCCTTGGTTCCCAAGAGAAAGTATTATATTTTGACCAGTGGTGGTATTCAGCCGGTTCTATCCGGTTCGGGCAAACTGGTAGCGGCGGCTGCAAGAGGCTCCGCCCACCCACCCGGACGTCATCATGTTTTGTTTTTGACGCTCTGAGCATGTGCGGAAGGATCGCTTATGCACACACGCTCACATTTGCGAACTGGTAGCAAAGGCCACCTCTGATTTTTGACTACAAAACCCCAACTATCTCTTAATCTCCCCCCCCCCCCCCCACTTCCTATCCCTCAGCTCTAGTGTGGCAACACTGAAGCTCCAAGATGGCTTCGGTCCGGTTAGCTTCAAGGTTGACGCAAGTCTTGAAAGTTGCCAAGGTTGGAGACACCCCCCCCCCGCCTCCAGATCTAAAACATCTGGAGGGCATCAGTTCCCGTTGCTTACGATCTTTAGTTCCGAATGAAGTTGCTTTATCTTCTTTTCTCCTTTCTTTTTAAGCAGGGATCGACAATGACGGTGCCCATGGCTGTCCTGCGCCTGCCCCGTGGACCCGATGGGTCAAGCCGCGGTTTTGATCCCAACTCCCCTCGTTTCCAGGCTCTGGGGCCCGGCAGCCTGCCTTCCAGCGCGTACAAGGACCCGGCTAACCTGGAGCAGGAGCAAGAAGCACGAGTCGCCCTGCGGGAACGCTACTTACGCAGCCTCTTGGCCATGGCTGGCCAGCCGGTGAACTTCGCCATGTACGAGAAAGTGGACGTCACGGCCTTATTCAGAGCCTCGGACATCGACATCCTGAACTTCCAGGTTTCTCAGCTTCAGACCCCTCTGGGGATTCAGAGGGAAGCCCTCCTGCGTTGCTCGGACATTATCGCGTATTCCTTCGAAGTCTGAAGGGCAACCTGCTTTGCATAAGAGAGCCTCGGATTATGGCGGAGACTCAAGACTTGCGTCCGGTCACTTTTTTGGTTTTTGTTTTTGAGTCGCAGCTCTTAAAATAAATTTTGACATCCACAGCCAACAAAGCCACCTGGATTTCTCTGCAAGATCGGAGCAGCTACCCCAGAAAGGGGAGGCTGCAAGAGGTCAGCATATTCATCTGTAGGTAGTCCTCGTCTTACGACCGGGTTATTCAGTGAACCGTCAAAATTATGAGAGATTCCGAAAAAGGGTCTTACGGATTTGGTTTTCAAGTTTTTTTTTTTTAAAAAAAATTGATTTATATGCCACCAGACTCAGGGCAGCTTACAAGGCGTTAAGCAATAGCCTTCATCCTTTTGTATATTTATACAAAGTCAGCTTATTGCCCCCACAAACTGGGTCCTCATTTCACCTACCTTAGAAAGGATGGAAGGCTGAGTCAACCTTGAGCCGGGTGAGATTCGAACTTATAGTGATTGCAGACAGCTGGTGTTAATCACAATGCTTTTAGTCTGCTGAGCCACCAGGCTCAGTTTGAATGTTCCCCCCCTCGGTGGTCACATCGATCATTGTGGGCGCTCGGCAGCCAGCCCGCAGTCACAAGACTACAATTTACAACATTTTTGTCTGAAAATTTTTGTCTTTGCTTTTAGCTTCTGGCAAAAAATCTCCTCATAGCAAACAACAGGTTTGCTTTACGGCCACCTGCCTGCCTCACTTCACTTTACAAGTACCACCAAAAAAGGGTAGTAAAATCAGGTCCAGTCATGTGGTTGGCCCCCTCATGACCACCAAAACCTACAACCATAATCCCGAGCCTCAATTACGGTCATAACTCGAGGACTACCTGTACTTCCGATAACAGGTCCTCGGACTTACGACCCCAATTGAGCCCAAGATTCCTGTTGCCGAGTGAGACATTTCTTAATTATTGAGTTTGGTTCCGTTTCATGAGTTTTCTTGTCGTTAAGTGAATTGCTGCAGGTGTTAGAGTTAGTCACACAGGTTGTTAAGTGAATCTGGCTTCCCCATTGACTTCGCTTGTCAGGTCGCAAAAGGGAATCACGTGACATCCCCCCCACCCCTGGGGACACTGCAACCGTCGTAAATATGAGTCAGCTGCAGAGCGTCAGAATTTTGATCACATGACCACAGGGAGGCTGCAAGAGTCACAAGGGTGGAAAACGATCATGTCACTTTTTTCACTGCCGTTGTAACTGCGAACGTTCACTAAACAAACTGTTGTAAGTCGAGGACTACCTGTATGGTTTGGGGAGGGGCAGGAGAGTATAAAACACTTGTCTTCCCCCCCCCCAATCGAAAGACACCTGCAGGAGGAGCTTTCCTTCATATGCTTCGAAACCAGGCAAGGAAATGTCCCCCGTTTGTGCTTTTTTTTTTAACACACGTACAACTAGAGCAGAGGTGTCAAACTCGACTTCATTGAGGGCCGCATCAGGGTTGTATTTGACCTTGGGAGGGGGGTCGTAGCCAGCTCGACGTCACTCATGTTGGGGGGCGCCTGTGGTGGCCCAAGTGCTCTGCCATCAAAAACGGATCCCCAAGCTCCGTTTTCGGCTGCGACGGCCTCCTTGCAACCCTCTGCCGGTGAAAACGGAGCTCAGGAGGCTGCACGCAGCCTTCCGGAGCTCCGTTTTCACTGGCAGAGGCACCGTGGGCCAATCCTTCACTGCTTCCAGGGCAACCCCGCGGGCAAGATCTAACACAAACACACACACACACACACCGTGGGCTGGATCTGGCCCCCAGGGTGTGAGTTTTGACACCCCTGAACTACAGACAGGGAGGGCAGCATCACAGAGCTAACTTTTTTTCAAACTTTTTATTTTTCTGGCAAAAACAAAAACAGCAATGTACAGCATTTATTACACAGCAGGGTTAACGTGAGCCCCCTTCCCCGGTGGGGATGGGGGTGAGCGGGTGGAGTAGGGGGGAACCAGCAGGACGAGAACTCAGTAGCGTGGCCTTGCGCCCGGGAATTCATCCTAGTGGCGGTAGTGAGGGCTCCGGGATCGTGACCGCGAGTGCCTGCGAGAAACCGAAGAACAAAGACATGAAGTAGAAGTGGAAAACTTGGTGGGGAACAAACTACAATAGGACTCCTGCTTTAGGGGCACGTTCCCCCTTTTTTTGCTATTCAGACACACAAAATAGCCCATCAAGGGCTTTGTGGGGGGGGAACGTATTTCTGCTCTTAAGTGGGCTTTTCCCCAACTTGGGGCCTTTTAAGTAGAGCAGGGGTGAGGGAACTATGGCCCTTTGAGGACCTGTGGACTGGCTCAGGAATTCTGGGAATTGAAGTCCACAGGTCCTAAAAGGGCCATAGTTCCCCCACCCCTGAAATAAAGCAAAAAAACTGGCCGCCTGTGTTTTACAGGCTAACCCCCACCCCACCCCACCCCAATTCAGCTTTGGGGTGCCTCTTGGATGCATCAAATCGGCCACTGTGCGACTAATGCTGGACCAGATGGGGCCTTTGGAGGTTTTAATTTGCATTTTGTTCCCCCCTAAGTAAAGTATTAAATCCCTTTTGGATGGTTAGAGGTATAGAAGTGCGTTTAAAACAACAAATTTGGCTTGATTCAGCAGAGTTCTTGCGTCCAAAACGAAGCCCTGGGTACTTCACGTCCAATTACTCCTCCTCCAATGGCTGATAAAACATTCATTTCCAAAGTTTGCCAGTTTCAACGTGGCGTCTATGTATTCCTTCATTCTGCCCCATAGTTTGTCCCTTTACCAACCAAGTAGGTAAAAAGCAGGCCCTACCTTCTGGACGAGCTGTATTCTCGACCTGAAAAACAAATACAAATAATATAACGTCTGCCTGGAAGACTTTGGACCAATCACCAGGAGACGGTGAGTTCTAGTCCCACCTTAGGCATGAAACCTATCTGGGTGACTTTGGACCAATCACCAGGAGACAGTGAGTTCTCGTCCCGCTATAGCCATGAAAGCCATCTGGGTGACTTTGGACCAATCACCAGGAGACAGTGAGTTCTCGTCCCGCTATAGCCATGAAAGCCATCTGGGTGACTGGGCCAATCACCAGGAGACAGTGAGTTCTAGTCCCACCTTAGGCATGAAACCCATCTGGGTGACTTTGGGCCAATCACCAGGGGACAGTGAGTTCTAGTCCCACTATAGCCATGAAAGCCAGCTGGGAGACTCCAGGCCAATCACCAGGAGACAGTGAGTTCTAGTCCCACCTTAGGCATGAAACCCATCTGGGTGACTTTGGACCAATCACCAGGAGACGGTGAGTTCTAGTTCCGCTATAGCCATGAAAGCCATCTGGGTGACTGGGCCAATCACCAGGAGACAGTGAGTTCTAGTCCCACCTTAGGCATGAAACCCATCTGGGTGACTTTGGACCAATCACCAGGAGACTGGGAGTTCTAGTCCACCATAGGCATGAAAGCCATCTGGATGATTTTGGGCCAATCACCAGGTGACGGTGAGTTCTAGTCCCACCATAGGCATGAAAGGCATCTGGGTGACTTTGGGCCAATCACCAGGAGACAGTGAGTTCTAGTCCCACCTATGAATGCTATGAATGCTAGCTGAGTGACTGCGCTAGTCACTCAGCTCAACCCACATCACAGGGTTGTTGTTGGGAAAATAGAAGGAGGAAGGTGCGTTGGATACGTTCGCTGCCTTATTTGTAAAAACAGTAAAGATGGGATACAAAGAAATCAGGTAGCAAAACATTCTAAGTCATGACCGTTGCAAATCAGGTCACCCATGTGACAGACCTGATTTTACGACCTTCTTGTGGCGGCCTTTAGTTGAATGTTGCAACAGTTAAAGCCCTGGACCGAATAAATGCTGGTTTTCAGCAATTGTAAAATGAGGTCAGGATGCTGCAAACAGCTGTTAATGGGCATCAGTTAAGCCCCCCCCCTTACATCTGGTCATGTGAGAACGTGGCTGTAGGAATGTTGAAACTGGGCGGTACCTCTAGTCTAGGGCTTCCCAATCCCCGGTCCATGAACCGGCAGCGGTCCACGACATGCCAAAAACTGGTCCATGCAAACAAGCCAAACTCCATCCATGGAATGCAGCCAGCAGAGGCAACCACACGCCTTCTGGGCCACGGCAAAACCTCTCTCCACACAACCAAAAGTTGGGGGCCACTGGTCTAGCCCATCGTAACTGTGAAGGGTCACTAAGCAACGAGTTGTAAGTCGAAGACGACTGGTGGAAACTCATGGCACCCTTGGGGCAACCCTCTCTTCCGAACTTACCATATTTTTCGGACTATAAGACGCACTTTTTGGTCTCCCAAAAGGGGGTGAAAAAAAACCTCAAAAATGGGCCGAAAAAAGGCCGAAAAAAGCCTTGAAAATGGACCAAAAAAAGCCTTGAAAACAGGCTGAAAAGAGCCCCAAAAATGGGCCAAAAAAAGCCCCGAAACAAGGGAAGCCAAAATTTTTTTTTTTTTTGTTTTCCTTTTCTAAATTTACATGCGACTTATAGTCAGGTGCGTCTTATAGTCCAAAAAATACGGTATACGCCACCATGCTTGGCTCCAGCCTCATTCTCCACCAAGGCGCATGGAATGTACCACTTGGCTGAAGCGTAACCACTTGAGTCTGGCACAACCTGTTCCCAATTTCAAACGTTTTGGACTTTTGTAGCACTTACTGTAGCGCGGAGAAGGAGAGCGGCTGTGGCGGCTGTACTGTCGCTCCCACTCTTCCCGCTCCTTCTCCCGCCGTTCCCGCTCCCTGCAGAGAAGAAAAACGGGAGATCAGCAGGGATGAGGCACCCGGCACCGCGCCGCCACCCCACCACAAGGACGGGAAAATCCAAGCAATTACTTCATCCGGATCTTCCGAGCCATGGCACGCAACTCATCCTCGCGTTCCTGGAAGGAAAGATGGGAAATCGAATCAGCCCAAGGATGAAAGCTACATCGGGACATCTTCATTAGCAACCAACAGTGCTGTTTTCTACAGGCAGTCTCTGACTTATGGCCGGTTGCTTAGCATTACAATGGACCACCACCTGCACTACTTGTGACCCGGTTTCAAAGTCCTGACAGCCTCCTCTTCCTTCTTCCCCTTCCCCTTCCCCTTGTGATCACTAGGAGAGAAGCAACCTAGAACGAAGGAGAAATTTCCTGATAGAACAATTAACCAGTGGAACAGCTTGCCACCAGAAGGTGTGGGTGCCCCAACACTGGAAGTTTTTAAAGAAGAGATTGGACATCCCATTTGTCTGAAATGGTATAGGGCCTCCTGCTTGAGAAGGGGGTTGGACTAGAAGACCTCCAAGGTCCCTTCCAACTCTGTGATTCTATTATAACCTAATCCCAATGTTGGGTCCTTGGCAACCAGCTCCCATTTATGCCATTTGCGGACACATGAGTGTGATTTGTGACCTGTTTTTTGGCCAAAACCCGGCGTTTACTTCCCATTTCTGACAAAAAGCATCCACTGGTGGTATAGTGGTACCTTGGTACTCAACTGCTTTGAAACTCAATGAAATTTGGGACTCAATGCGATTTGACAAGAAAATTGAGTCCTTGTACTCATCATTTGTTTAGTAATCGATGCACAAGCTAGAATCTGTCGGTGTTGGCTGCCTTGTGACTCACTATATTATTCCTTATGGGGAAAATTTATTTGGTCGTTTTTGGTACTCATCGCACCTCCCGGAACCAATTAACAATGAGTACCAAAGTACCCCAGTACAGATAGTTCTCAACTTATGACCACAATTGGGCCCAAAATTTCTGTGGTTAAGTGAGACATTTGTTAAGTAAAGTTTGCCCCATTTTACGACCTTCCCTGCCACAATCGTTAAGTGAACCACTGCAGTTGATAAGTTAGTAACCCGGTTGCTAAATAAATACAGGTTCCCCCATTGTTCATAACTTTGAACAGTCACAAAATAAACCCTCATAACTCGAGGACCACCTGCATTCACTGCCGCGGAAGTCATAAAATTGGGCACGGCCACCTGGTGACCCAAACTTCACCATTGGCCTTGACTTATGGCCATAATTCCGGGCTGGACGGCGGTCATTAAGTAGTTGAGGGCTACCTGCAGTTAGGGGACCTTACAATTGTGCCCCCTGCTTAGTTCAGCTACTGCCCTGGGCCAATCGGCTGTCCTCCTGCTCACCTGTCTTTCGTGTTCCTGCTGCATCATCTTCTCCTGGGCTGCTTTCTTGTCTGCTTTGACTGAGGAGAGGCAGAGCAGAAAAGTGAGTAGGGGGGCAGGCGGGGGTAGGGCAGATGAGAAAAAAGAAGGGGAGAGGGCAGTGGTAGAATTCAACGATTTTTACTACTGGTTCTGTGGGCGTGGCTTGGTGGGCGTGACAGGGGAAGGATATTGCAAAATCTCCATTCCCTCCCTACTCCTGGGGAAAAGATATTGCAAAATCCCCATTCCCTCCCCACTCCTGGGGAAAGGATATTGCAAAATCCCCATTCTCTCCCCACTCCCGAGGGAAGGATATTGCAAAATCTCCATTCCCTTCCTACTCCTGGGGAAAAGATATTGCAAAATCCCCGTTCCCTCCCCACTCCCGAGGGAAGGATATTGCAAAATCTCCATTCTCTCCCTACTCCTTGGCAAAAGATATTGCAAAATCCCCGTTCCCTCCCCACTCCTAGGGGAAGGATACTGCAAAATCCCCATTCCCTCCCCACTCCTGGGGGAAGGATACTGCAAAATCCCCATTCCCTCCCCACTCCTGGGGGAAGGATACTGCAAAATCCCCATTCCCTCCCCACTCCTGGGGGAAGGATACTGCAAAATCGCCATTCCCTCCCAACTCCTGGGGGAAGGATACTACAAAATCGCCATTCCCTCCCTACTCCTAGGGGAAGGATACTGCAAAATCCCCATTCCCTCCCCACTCCTGGGGGAAGAATACTGCAACATCTCCATTCCCACCCCACTCTGGGGCCAGCCAGAGGTGGTATTTGCCGGTTCTCCGAACTGCTCAAAATTTCCGCTACCGGTTCTCCAGGACCTGTCAGAATCTGCTGGATTTCACCCCTGGGAGAGGGGGTCCCCTGGGTCAGATCGATCCCGACCGCTGCCTTGCGCCCAAATCCCGAAGATGCTTACACTGTCGGTTAAGCGCCTTCTGCATACGCAGCTTCAGTTTCTCCTGCGGAGTCAGCTTTGGCTATAAGCAGAAGCAAACAGAAAGGTATTAAAACGTTTGGCCCAGGGCCTGAGCTCCTCCGTCCATTTGGAGGGGAAGGCATAGGTGGAGAAATGCGAAGGGGCTCCTATAAATAAAGTATTATTGTAATTTGAGTGAGGGGTGTGGGGAAAAGAAGTGAACGACGAGACAGCCATTCCCTGGGATATACGAGAATGAAAAGCCTGTGTTTTGAGTTCCGAGGGACTGCTGACTACCTGCGCCCCAGCAGGAGGGGAGATCCTCTCTTCCCCGCTCAAAGGATCCACAAAGAACCAACTAAAGTCTTCTGTGAAAAGAAGGACCAGGGGGTGACATGATAGCAGCTCTTTTAATATTTGAGGGGCTGCCCCAAAGAAGATTCGGGCTAACTTATTTACCAAAGCACCTGAAGGCAGGACAAGGAGCAATGGATGGAAATTAACCGAGCAGAGAAGCAACCCTTAGAACTAGGGAGAAATTTCTCGACAGTGAGAACAATTAAGCAGTGGGACAAATTGCCTTTGGAAGTAGTGGTTGCTCCATCACTGGAGGCTTTTAAGAAGAGACTGGACAGCTATTTGTCAGAACTCGTATAGGTCCCCTGGGAGAGCAGGGGGTTGGACTAGATGCCCACCAAGGTCCCTTCCTTGTCACTGTGACTAGCAAAAAATCAGAGCTTGAAGGAATAAAAAAAAAAAAGGGGGGGCAGTTTATTTCAGGGAAGCTAAAAAGAAGGAACAGCACAGGGCGAGCAACTCCAGGATTCAAAATGCAAAAACTCACTAAGTGACAAGACAAAAGGCTCCCCTGGACACCCAAACACACATATACACAACATATATATATGTTGTGTACGTATACACAACAGTACTGATTCAAGAGCTCATTTTCAAGCCTGTTGCAAAAGATTTGTTTAAAAGAAAAATTAGGGTTACAACACGCTAATAGCAAACACCGCAGGAATTGCTAGTTTTATTTTTTTTAAAAAAAAAACGGGTTTTCTACTGCTATTTTTTTCTTGGGTATGGATTGAACCTCGTGAGGTGTGACGGGAATCTTCCCAAAATCATAAAAACAGATCTAAGGCTATTTAAATACACAAATCAGAGGCCTTCAAACTTGGCAGCTTTAAGACTTGTGGAATATAATTACAGTTACAAGAGCCTCAGTGGCGCAGCAGACTTAAAGCGCTGTTAAGTAACACCAGCTGCCTGCAATTACTGCAAGTTCGAATCTCACCAGGCTCAAGGTTGACTCAGCCTATCATCCTTCCGAGGTAGGTAAAATGAGGACCCGGATTGTGGGGGCAATAAGCTGACTTTGTATAAAAAAAAGAACATCGCTTGGGGGGGGGGCACGAAAGCCCTACTAAGCAGGTATATACAAAAGTATGAAGGCTATTGCTTAAAAGCATTGTAAGCCGCCCTGAGTCTCCGGAGAAGGGCAGCATATAAATCAATCTAATCAATCAATCAATCAATAAAAGCTATGGTGGCTGGAGAATTCTGGGAGTTGAAGTCCACAAGTCTTAAAGCTGCCAAGTTTGAAGACCTCTGATATAAATTGTTGGAGTCAGTCATCCCAGCCTTTTTGTAAAAATAACAAGCCCAAAACCAGATTGATTTTAGTGGTTGAGAGCTAATCTGCTCTAGTGGTTAACGCACCAGGTTAGAAAGCAGGAAACAGTGAAACAGCCTTAGGCATGAAAGCCGGCTAGGTGACTTTGGGCCAATCACCAGGAGACGGTGAATTCTAGTCCCGCCTTAGCCATGAAAGCCAATTGGGTGACAGTGAGTTCTAGTCCCGTTTTAGGCATGAAAGCCGGCTAGGTGACTTTGGGCCAATCACCAGGAGACGGTGAATTCTAGTCCCGCCTTAGCCATGAAAGCCAATTGGGTGACAGTGAGTTCTAGTCCCGTTTTAGGCATGAAAGCCGGCTAGGTGACTTTGGGCCAATCACCAGGAGACGGTGAATTCTAGTCCCGCCTTAGCCATGAAAGCCAATTGGGTGACAGTGAGTTCTAGTCCAGTTTTAGGCATGAAAGCCGGCTAGGTGACTTTGGGCCAATCACCACGAGACGGTGAATTCTAGTCCCGCCTTAGCCATGAAAGCCAATTGGGTGACAGTGAGTTCTAGTCCCGTTTTAGGCATGAAAGCCGGCTAGGTGACTTTGGGCCAATCACCAGGAGACGGTGAATTCTAGTCCCGCCTTAGTCATGAAAGCCAATTGGGTGACAGTGAGTTCTAGTCCAGTTTTAGGCATGAAAGCCGGCTAGGTGACTTTGGGCCAATCACCAGGAGACGGTGAATTCTAGTCCCGCCTTAGTCATGAAAGCCAATTGGGTGACAGTGAGTTCTAGTCCAGTTTTAGGCATGAAAGCCGGCTAGGTGACTTTGGGCCAATCACCACGAGACGGTGAATTTTAGTCCCGCCTTAGCCATGAAAGCCAATTGGGTGACAGTGAGTTCTAGTCCAGTTTTAGGCATGAAAGCCAATTGGGTGACAGTGAGTTCTAGTCCCGCCTTAGGCATGAAAGCAGGCTTGGTGACTGGGCCAATCACTGGGAGACTGGGAGTTCTAGTCCCACCTTAGGTATGAAAGCCATATAAGTGTCTTTGAGCCAGTCACCCACTCTCAGCCCATCCCAACCTTGCAGGGTTGTTTTTGTGGGGACGAGGAAGGTGTCTTGGATATGTTTGCCACCTTGAGTTATTTGTAAAAATTAATAAAGGCAGAAATATATATATATATATATATATATATATATATATATATATATATATATATATATATATATATATATATATATATAAATTATACACATGCTGGCCACATGAGAAAACAAGACAACCAAGCCATGAAGCTTCCCATCAAAGTTGTTTTTTTGGGAAGGCCAATTCCCCTTCTGGAGATCTGAACAAGAATCAGAATTATCAGCCTTTTTTTAAAAAAAAAATAATAATAATCCAAACCCCTTTGGCTTTTCTGATTTCAACATATCTGCAATTCTTCCCGGAATCAGAGAGGCTTTTGAATCTTGTTTGTACAGGGCAGGATTCCAAAACAGCCATGTCTTTTTCTTTTCAGACATTTTTTTTCCTGTTCTGTCTGCAGCCCTCTGACTCATGTTAACATTTCCGTCTTCCGCAGGGATCAAAGCAACATCCCTCACACCCCCTCCCTCCCGCAACCAGGAATTTGGCATCGAATGGAGCCCAACTTTTAAAATCCATCTTCCGAAGCTGCCTCAAACCATTAGCTGGACCGATCCTAGCCATTTTGGAAGCTCCGACTCGACAGACCTGGAATATCCTCAACTACGACATTCCAGAGCAGGGGTCTCCAACCTTGGCAACTTGAAGACTGGTGGACTTCAACTCCCAGAATTCCTCAGCCAGCAAAGCTGGCTGAGGAATTCTGAGAGTTGAAGTCCACCAGTCTTCAAGTTGCCAAGGTTGGAGACCCCTGCTCCAGAGGATGCGATCTTTCTCACCTAATCTGGGGGAAACACATACCAAATCAACAGGGCGATGGCAGGGAGCCCTTCGCTTACGACCAAAATTGACCCCAAAATTTCTAGTGACCAAGTCAGACGTTTGTGATGTGAATTTTGCCCCCTTTTATGACCACGTTTGTTAAGTGAATCGCTGCAATTGGTAAGTTAGTAAGACGGTTGTGAAGTGGCTTTCCCACGGAGTTTGAGGACTTTGGGGGGGGGGGTTTCGAGGGTTTTTTCAGCCCGTTTTTGGGGCTTTTTTCAGACTTTGAGGCTTTTTTCAAGGCTTTTGGGGGCCTGTTTTGGGGGGGAGGGGGGTTGGCCAATTTTTGAGGCTTTTTTCAGCCCGTTTTCAGGGCTTTTTTGACCTGTTTTTTAGGCTTTTTTCAGCTCATTCTTTCAGGAAAAAATGGGCCGAAAAAACCCTCAAAAATGGGCCGAAAAAACCTTCAAAAACGGGCCAACCCCCCCCAAAACAGGCCCAAAAAAGCCTCAAAAACAGGCCAAAAAAGGCCCCCCAAAAAAGGGAGGCCAAAACCGTTTTTTTCCTCTTTTTAAATTTAGTTACATCTTATAGTCACGTGCATCTTATAGTCTTAAAAATATGGTACATACATACATCCACCTGGTGCCAAGTGATCTTGGAAAAAAGTAAAACTAAATAAAATAAAAATACAATAAATAAAATAAAATAAAATAAAATAAAATAAAATAAAATAATGAAATGAAATGAAATGAAATGAAATGAAATGAAATGAAATGAAATGAAATGAAATGAAATGAAATGAAATGAAATGAAATAAAATAAAATAATAAAATAAAATAAAATAAAATAAAATAAAAAAATAAAATAAAATATAAAATAATAAAATAAAATAAAATAATAAAATAAAATAAAATAAAATAAAATAAAAAAATAAAATAAAATATAAAATAATAAAATAAAATAAAATAAAATAAAATAATAAAATAAAATAAAATATCGAACTAAACTAAACTAATAAAAAAATAATAAAAAAATAAAATAAAATAATAAAATAAAATAAAATAAAATAAAATAGAATAAAATAAAATAAAATAAAATAAAATAAAATAAAATAAAATAATAAAATAAAATAAAATAAAATAAAATAAAATAAAATAAAATAAAATAAAATAAAATAAAATAAAATAAAATCTACCTCCTGGTGCCAAGTGATCTTGGAAATTTTTTTTTAAAAAAAAGAAATAACAAATAATTGCTGCCACCCGTTGCAAAATGACCTGGGGGTGGCAGGTGGGAAGCAGGACGTTGATCTCCTCTAAGGATCTATTTAAAGGAGACCAGAAGCCTCCGGATTAGACAGCGTTGATTTCCAGAGGCCTTAAATGACTGCTCTTGTCATAGCCCCCACGTGTCCATCCGTCCCCCACAACTGACTCTACAAATTTAACACAGGTCGATAAATGGGAGGATTTGGACTTTGACTTGAAAAGCCTCCCCCTTGCAAGACAGAAGTCAATTCGCCCCTTGTGGGAGGAGGAGAGCCTTGCTTGCCAAATCTTCCCAAAACACCCACAGCCGGCTGACGGCCAGTCACAAACCTTTTCCTTGGCAGCCAAAGGCCGAAACACTGGGAGAGCATTAAGTTCCCCGTAGCAGTTTGGGTTGGCAGCAATGGGCACCGGGCTGAAAGTAAGAAAAGTCCACCTGCCACCAAACAGGGCAGATTTGATTTAAATCAAGTCAACTTAAATCATGATTTAAATCACTACCCTGTTTCCCTGAAAATAAGACCCAGCTGGAAAATAAGTCCTAGCAAATTTTTTCAGGATGCTCGTAATATAAGCCCTACCCCCCAAAATAAGCCCCAGGTATGACTGTCAGCCACATGGATGCATTTAGTACCGTATTTCCCCCAAAGTAAGACCTAAGCAGAAAATAAGCCCTAATGAGACTTTTGGAGCAAAAATTAATATAAGACCCGGGACTATTTTCAGGGAAACACGGTAGTAAAAAGGCTTGATTTAAATCAACTCGATTTAAATCATCATTTTTAAAGAGCAACTGTCATCTCTGTCCCGCAGCGGCTCCTCCTCTGACTCCTCCTGTTGACTCACCAACAGTCCCAATTTTGCAGAATATACAGAACTAAGCTCCGTTTCATGCCGAATAAACTAAATTATGAATGTTATCTTAAATAGAAAACTATCTTTAGATAGATTGTTACTCCAAAAGCATTTTATTAAAATAAATTTGATTAAAAAATCTAAAAAAATCCGGATTTAAATTTTTTTAAAAATCCGATTTTTTTTTTAAAAAAATCAATTTTTATCCACCCTGCCACCGAGCCAGTCAAACCAAAGGTGGCTAAAATGTGGCTACTTCTCCCCACTAACCGCAGCTGAAAAAGGACAGGATGGGACTCATTCAGAATCGGCAATTCAAGCCTGCTTGTACAGGTACTCCTCGACTTACGTCCGCAATTGAGCAGCTGAATTTCGGTTGCCGAGCAAGAGAAGCTAACGGAGCTTAACCCCAACTTTATGACTTTTCTTGCCGCCGCTGTTAAGCGAATCGGCGCAGCTGTTAAGTTACTCACAGGGTTGGGTGAAGTGAATCATGAGTTCCCTGTGGACTTCGCTTGTCGGAAGGTCTCAAAAGGGAATCCCGTGAACCCACCCCCCCTCACCCCAGGGACGCTGTGACCATCGTCAATAAATGGGAACTAGTTTCCAAGCGTCCATGACCACGGGGATGCTTGCAACGGTCATTAAGTGTGAAAACCGGTGGCAAGTCCCTTTTTTCATACTGTTGTAACTTCAAAAGGTCACTAAATGAACTGTTGTAAGTCGAGGACTACTTGTGGAGCACGCCTTGTTTTGCTCGCGATGCTTTTGGCACGAACAAACAAACAAACAAAAAAAGCAAAGATCAATCAATTTTCCATTTTAACAGGCTTGAAAGCAAGTTGCCCTCCCATCTTGAATCCCCAAGGATCGGGGGTTTGTTTGTTTTTTTGTGGGCCTTCAGCTCATCATTCAAGACCATCATTCCAGAAAATTCTTCATTCTAATCTAAACTGATTCCTAAATGGATAATCAGAGAAACTTCCTGACAGTGAGAACAATGAATCAGTGGAACTACTTGCCACCAGAACTTGTGGGCGCTCCAACACTGGAGGTTTTTAAGAAGAGATTGGACAGCCGTTTTGTTTGAAATGGTAGCAGGGGGTTGGACTAGAACAGGGGTCCCCAAACCCCGGTCTGTGGACTAGCACCAGTCCACGGCATGCCAAAAACCGGGCCGTGGAAACAAGCGAAGCCCCCATCTGCGGAATGTAGGCACAGCATGCGAAACCACGGTTTTTCTGGTCCATGGAAAAACCTCTCTCCATGGAACCGGGTCTCTGGCGCCCAAAAGGTTGAGGGCCGGCTGAAATAGAAGACCTCCAAAGTCCCTTCCGACTCTGTGATTCTGTTATTTGAAGATTGGATGAAGAAAACCAAGTTGGCCTATTTTGTTCTTGAAGGAAATGTAGGATTGTGGCTGACAAGGAAAGCTGCGTAATGGTTTCTTTTGACAGCAAGCAAGCCTTGTATTTTACGGTCCCTTCCAACTCAGTTTATTCGGTTAAGTTCTATCTCCACCCTTAACTACCGTATTTTTCGGAGTATAAGACACACCTTCCCCCCCCCCAAAAGGGGGTGAAAATTTGGGTGCGTCTTATACACCGAATGTAGCCCTGCCCACCCACTGGCCCCCACCCTTTGGCCTCTGCCTCCCAGCCATTTACCTCCTTGCAGCAAGCAGCAAAAAGAAACAGCCCATTTCAGCTTCAGCACAGCCTACCGTATTTTTCGGAGTATAAGACGCACCTTTTTCCCCCCCAAAAAAGAGGATGAAAATCTGGATGCAGTCGCTCAAACGGAGGTTTCAGAGGCTGAAAAAAGCATCAGAAAAGAAGCTTCAGAAAAGAAGCCCCCAAACAGAGCTTCAGAAAAAAAGCTTCTGAAGCTCTGTTTCGGAGGCTTTTTTTCTGAAGCTCTGTTTCGGAGGCTTTCAGAGGCAGGAAAAAAGGTTCTTTCTGAAACAGAGTTTCAGAAGTTTCAGGGAAAAAAAGCAAAAAAAAAAAAAAAAAGCAAGGCACAGAGCTCACAACCAAGGAACCTGTTGCTAAAATTCACCTCTGGGAACAGCTGATTGGGGGTATTCCGGGAGGCCGATCCACCTACCAATCAGCTTCTTTCTTATTTTCCTCCCCTAAAACTAAGGTGCATCTTATACTCCAAAAAATACGGTAATTAGCACAGTTGATCCCGACTCTCAGCTGTTTCAGGCTGCAGGGATTGCCATTGCCTATTGCTGCGCCTGCCTCCGCTGCTTGCTGCAAGGAGGTAAAATTGCTGGGACCAGATTTTTTTTTTTCTTGTGCTAATCAAGCTATGCTGAAAACAAAAATGAAAGTAAATCAGGCTGTTTGCTGCTTTGCTGCAAGGAGGCAAAATTGCAGGGAGGCAGAGGCAGATTTCTTTTTCTTGTTTTCATCACCAAAAAAAGATAGGTGCGTCTTATAGTCCGGAGCGTCTTATACTCCGAAAAATACGGTAAATACGAAACACTCAAGCACGACCATGCAAAAGACCCCCACGGAGTACATTGTTCCTGCATGTCTATGGTTCCCTGAGTCTTTTGTTTTTTCTGCAGTGGTGGGAATTAAAGAGGTGAGGTTTAAATTCTTACTGACTTTGGCAGCTCCTGTCTCTTTACCACCAGCCGTTTCAGCCCTAAAAAAAGGTGAGGAGAGACAGAGAGATAGGTGTCAATCAAAAGACGGATGCCAGACAGGGATTAATCTGAGTCGGGAATGCGCAGTGAAGCTCCAAGGCTAAATTCAACAAGTCTAACCCTTTATTTTACGGCAATACAGGTAGTCCTCCACTTAGAACAGTGTTTCTCAACCTTGGAAGCTTGAAGATGGGTGGACTTCAACTCCCAGGATCCCCCAGCCAGTTGTTAAGCAAATCTGGCTTCCCCGTGAACTCTGCTTGTCAGAAGGTCGCAAAAGGGAATCACATGGCCCCAGGACACTACAGCCGTCGTAAATATCAGTCATTTGACACGCATCGGAATTTTGAAAACGTGACCACGAGGTCACGGGCAACGGTCGTTAAGTGTGGAAAATGGGCGGAAAATGGGGTGTGTGAAACGGCCACTTTTTTTCCAGTGGCCGTTCTGATGATGAATCATCACTATATGAACTGTTGTAAGTAGAGGACTACCTGTACACGCCTTCCGGTGAAGCTCCAAGACTAACTCAACAGGTCCTAATGGAGCTAACCCTTTATTTTCGTAATGATTTTATTAAGTTTTCCAAGATATAAAATACAAAGGAAAGTGAAAACAGAAGAGCAAGGAAGGGCCTGGTGGCTCAGCAGACTGCTAGCATTGTGATTAACACCAGCTGCCTGCAATTACTGTAAGTTCGAATCTCGCCAAGGCTCAAGGTTGACTCAGCCTTCCATCCTTTCTAAGGTAGGTAAATTGAGGACCCAGTTTGTGGGGGCAATAAGCTGACTTTGTATAAATATATACAGAAGAATGAAGGCTATTGCTTAGCACATTGTAAGCTGCCCTGAGTCTCTGGAGAAGGGCAGCATATAAATCAAATTAAAAAAAAAAAGAAGAGAAAGAGAAAGAAGGAAGGAAGGAAGGAAGGAAGGAAGGAAGGAAAGAAAGAAAGAAAGAAAGAAAGAAAGAAAGAAAGAAAGAAAGAAAGAAAGAGAAGCTGACTTTGTATAAATATACAAAAGAATGAAGGCTATTGCTTAACACATTGTAAACCGCCCTGAGTCTCCGGAGAAGGGCGGCATATAAATCAAATTAAAAAAAAAAAGAAGAGAAAGAGAAAGAAGGAAGGAAGGAAGGAAGGAAGGAAGGAAGGAAGGAAGGAAAGAAAGAAAGAAAGAAAGAAAGAAAGAAAGAAAGAAAGAGAAGCTGACTTTGTATAAATATACAAAAGAATGAAGGCTATTGCTTAACACATTGTAAACCGCCCTGAGTCTCCGGAGAAGGGCGGCATATAAATCAAATTAAAAAAAAAAAGAAGAGAAAGAGAAAGAAGGAAGGAAGGAAGGAAGGAAGGAAGGAAGGAAAGAAAGAAAGAAAGAAAGAAAGAAAGAAAGAAAGAAAGAAAGAAAGAAAGAAAGAAAGAGAAGCTGACTTTGTATAAATATACAAAAGTATGAAGGCTGTTGCTTAACACATTGTAAACCGCCCTGAGTCTCCGGAGAAGGGTGGCATATAAATCAAATTTTTTTTTAAAAAAAAGGGGGGGGGGGAAGGAAAAAAAAGAAGAGGAATACATTGATCTCTGACTTTCTTTAGTGCAGTAGAACAAGACAGTAACAGTACAGCCTCAACCTGTTGCGGATTAATATGGACTAGCCACTTCTATAACAAGCTTATCTAATTTGCTTTATTTATCAAGCACAAAATCCAGAAGCAGCTTCCAAGGAGAAACCAAGTGGAATAGGTTGCTTTGCTTTGAGTAAAGCAGTCAATTTAGCCCCCTCTGCTGGTTTCCTCAGTTTTCCCAGCCCTTCATCCATGGCTATCCTTTAAAGAGCACATGGAAGCTTTAAACTTAGGCAAAATGCAGCAGCCATCGCAAAACTACACTGATTGCCAGCCGTCTTTTAAAAGGCACTGGTAGAAGTGAATATTTGCAGCTGAGGGTTGAACCATGGGGTCCTTGGTGCCCTCTGAGGTTGGTGGCTTTCTTGCAGACATCTCATGACCCAACTAAGTAACATCATCAGTGCTAGAAAAGAGGGGAGGGGTTGTGAAGGGGAGAAGGCGAGGAGGAGGACAAAGACTATATGGTCCTTGGTGCTCTCTGAGCTTATTAAGGATGCTTGCTCCCTTGAGTTATTTATCAAAATAATCAAAGTGGGGTATAAATCAATAAATACATGAAATAAAAATAAATAAAACGGCACGCTCACTTTTTCAGTTTCTCCCCTACAGCAGGCGAAACCGCAGGCCTCAGCATTTTCTCTCTGGCTGGAGACACTGACCGGCTGCGGCTCCGCGATTCACTCTCACTTTGGCTGCTGCGGCTGCTGCTCCAGTGCCTCCCTCCTCTGCCGCTGCTCCACCGATAATGTTCCCCAGACCGGGAATGGCTCCTGGGAATGAGGGAAGAGCCTTGCATTAGGGCAGGGGACTCCAACCGAGGCCACTTTTAAGACTTGTGGACTTCAACTCCCAGAATTCCCCAGGCAGCCAATCAGAGATGACCACCCGTTGCAACTTTTAAGACTTGTGGACTTCAACTCCCAGAATTCCCCAGCCAGCCAATCAGAGATGACCACCCGTTGCAACTTTTAAGACTTGTGGACTTCAACTCCCAGAATTCCCCAGGCAGCCAATCAGGAATGTCCACCCGTTGCAACTTTTAAGACTTGTGGACTTCAACTCCCAGAATTCTCCAGGCAGCCAATCAGGGATGTCCACCCGTGGCAACTTTTAAGACTTGTGGACTTCAACTCCCAGAATTCCCCAGGTAGCCAATCAGGGGAATCCACTCTTGGCAACTTGTGGACTTCAACTCCCAGAATTCCCCATCCAGCATGGCTGGCTGAGGAACTCTGGGAGTTCAAGTCCGCAAGTCTTAAAAGTTGCCGAGGTTGAACACCCCTGCATGGGGGCACGTCTACCCTTGCCCCTCCCCCAAAGAGGTACAGAGGGGCACCCCTCTCCTGCGGCTTGGCTTACTGACCTGGATCTGCGTCGAGAGCCGTAACGCCAGCCCCGCTCCGTCGACCGTGACCTGGAGTGTCGTCGCCCGTCTCGAGAGCCTCCAGCCGAGTACCGCCTGGTCCTGCTGTGGGACCGGGAATACCTGTGGCTGCGGGAACGGCTGTAGCCGCCGGTCCTGTGGTAACTACTTGTCCGATGGGACCGTGAGCTGGACTGCGAGCTGGAGGAGGAGGAAGTGGACGAGGAAGAGGAGGAGGAGGTGGAGGAGGAGGAGGTGGAGCGTCGCCTGGAAGGAGGAGAGGCAGGATGCTGGCTGGTCACGCAGGAGACCGGCAGCGGAGGAGAAAGGCCGAAGGACGTCCCCAACTGCCAAGGTCTATTCCTGCCGGACAATTCCCCAAACAGAGGAGGGAAAAAAAAAACGCTTCCAAATTAACGGTCACGGCTCGGTCGTCTGCAATGGGTCAGGCTGCCCTTCGCTTCCCCGCCTTCTCTGTCTTCTTCGGGGCACCCCCTTCCTGGAGACAGGAAGGGTTGGTAAGACCCCGCTGGCTTCCACACCATGTTCGGCTCGGCCTAAGTGCAACAGGCACAGGGAGGTTGGTGGGCTGCAAGACCTCAGCGCTCAAGGGACAGAATTTTGAACCCCCAGCTCAGGATCCCCGGGGCGGCTGTCCCGTCCTTGAGAATTCCCAAATTTAAAGGGAGGAAACACTCCCTTTAAAGTTTCAAAACTGCCAGGGAAAGGCTTATTTAAAAATAATAATAATAATAATAATAATAATAATAATAATAATAATAATAATAATAATAATAATAAACTGTGCATGGGGACCTACCCTAAGAACGTGGGACTGCTGCAGAGTTTATTACTGTTTGCCACAAGACCTCAAACAGGACAAGCATTGGAGGGGGGGAGATTTCCAACAATGTAAATGTCAACCTTGAATTGAACCTGGCTGCGGCCATCTTGGAGGTTTCAGGATTGCCACACAACAGAGAGAAGGAGGGAAATAGCTAGATGGGAGTTTTGTGGCCAAAACAAAAAAGTTTTCCTTTGGGAACCAAGGTCGTTCTCACAGGTGACTTGGTCAGAGGAGGAGCAAAGTAACCAAGCAACAGGCCAGCACCTGATTGGACAGCGTGACCAGCAACTTGGGGGAAGGGGAAAACTTTTACTTTTTAATTAAGTGAAAGCTGCAGGAAATCTCAGAGTTGGCTTTGAGCTGAATACCCGTGCTCTGCTATGAAACTATGTCATTGAGCTTGATCAATCGACACTTACAGCTTGAAAATTAATGAGTAGTTACGATCAGCCTCTCTCTCCCCTTCTCGCCCTCAGCCTTGCCCCACAGAAACGTCTCCTATCCTATCCCCTTCTCTCCCTCAGCCTTGCCCCATCGAAGCCTCCCCTATCCTGTCCCTTGCTTGCTGCTGTGAAAGTAAAACTGAAACTGAAACTCCTCTCCTCTGCTTGTGTTTTGCATTTGGAACAGATTTCTTTTCAGGTGGGGAGGGGGAGTAGAACTCCTTAGCATCACAGCGTGTTAATAATAATATAGGAAATACTAATGCTCTGATGGTCATTTTAAAAAATCCTTTCTTAGTGAGCACCTAAAAGCCAAGAGGAACATAGATGGCAAATTTCAAGTTTGTAGGCTTTACGGTTCTGGAGATTTTGTGATGATGCGTGAGTGGTATTTCGCTTTTATGTATATATAGATCCATATATACATATAGATCCTGCCTCGGAGTTCTACGTTCTATGGGTGCATTACTTGGAACGCTGATATCAAGCCGACTCTGAAAGTTCCCACAGCTTCCACCTAATTAAAAAGTAAAAGTTTCCCTTTTCCCCTCAAGTCACGCTGTCCAAGACTGGGGTCCATTAAGAGTCCCCTCGAGAGGTCTTTAAAAGCTAATTTTCCCAAGCTTTGGTTCTGCTGACAGAGGGCTTGATGGCACGCAACTATTTGCTGCTCTGCCACAATTTTGCTGCTACTTAAAAGTTTTTTGTGATAACATTATATAGAAATAAATTACAGGTAATCCTCGACAGTTTGTTTAGCGACTGTTCGAAGTTACAATGGCACTGAGGAAAGGGACTTATGACCCTTGTTCGCACTTATGACTGTTGCGTGAGCAACCGCCCCTGGTTGTGTGATCAAAACCCGGACACTTGGCAACGGGTTTGCATTTAGGACGGTTTGCAATGTCCCAGGGTCACGGGATCATCTTTTAGTGACCTTCAGACCGGCAAAGTCAACGGGGAAGCCAGATTCACTTAACAACTGAGTTACAAATTTAAAAACGGCAGTGATTCAGTTTAACAAATGTAGCAAGAAAAAGCCGTAAAATGGGGCAAATTAACCCATTTCTCACTTAGCAACGTAAATTCTGGGCATCCGTTGTGGTCATAAGTCGAGGACTAGCTGTAATTCAAATCGGAAAGCTTGGCCTTTGAAAAGGTGGATCAAAGTAGAGTAATGATGATAGTGGGGAGAGCGAGCAGCGATCACAGCATAATTGGCTGGTTGGAAAATGCTAGGATTTAATTTGCAATAAGCCAGCTTCCCCAGGCCAAAGGAATCTCCCAACCGTACTTCAAGAGGATCTCTACAAAGTTAAGGCAGTCATACAGGATCCCGGACCCTGTCTCTCCTTCAAGGAAGCTACAGTTGGATGCAAGAAACCTCCCAGATCTCTCATGGGACAAGAGCCCCACCCCACCGCTTTCCTGATCCCTGACCAGATTCCATCATGAAAAGATCATTCGGGCAAGAATGGGCCTGCCGGAGTGACCAATGGCAACGCAGCTCCCCTAACACGGACGGGACCAGACCCAAGCATTCGGGGCGGATTGATGTCAAAAAAAAAAAAAAAAAAAGCAATCTCTCGACCTTTGACCCCAGAAGGGTCTCTGCTTTAAGGTTTGGGAAAGGCCAGGCAGGTGCGAAAGTTACCGACCGGGAGGAGGCGCTATGACCTGCCGGAACGTTGCCCTGCTGCGCTTGGCTGGAGCGTGGCTTGTTGACGGGGGGTGTTTTCCGTGGGGCTCCCCCGGCTTGGGAAGCAGCGGCTTCTTCATCGCTGCCCCCGAAGCTGGTGATGAAAGTGATTTTCTCTTCGTGACCAGGGGAAGGCGAGCGAGAGCGGGAACGAGACTCGGAGCTGGATTCTGAGGGGGATCTGTGGGATGAAGGCAAAGCGATCACTGGAGAGAGAAGAACGGGGGGTTGGGGGGGGAGCTAATCCCAGCCTGGAGCAGTTCATTCGTAGATGCCAGGTTGAACTGAGGACGCTTTGGTGGCCTCTTGAACTGGATGGTTTTCTTGAGGACGTTTCATGACCCAACTAGCTAACATCATCAGTGCTACAAGAAAGTGGGGTTTAGGAGGAGGAGGAGGAGCTAATTTTTCTTGCAGACATTTCATTACCGAACTAGGCTATGCCATCAGTGCTAGAAGGGAGTTGAGATTTTGCTCTTATTTTTATATACTAGTTTTATGTACTTAGTGTATATAGTACTAGATACTATATTAGTATATACTAGCTGCTTGCCCTGTCAGTGTTGGTGGGAGTATACTTGGTGGTTCTTTGATTAGGCTGTTATTTAAGGTTAGCCTGTTTATCTGTGTTGGTTAGTAGTTCCTTGATTGGGGTATTCTTTAGTTCTTGATTGTTGGTCTAGTGCAGGGGTCAGCAACCTGTGGCTCCGGAGCCACATGCGGCTCTTTGGACCCTCAGTGGCGGCTGCCTGTCAGGTGATCCCACCACTGGCTGGCCCCACCCCTTGCCCTCCCCTCCCAATCACTCCTCGCCTGGCCTGAGAAGGTAAGGGCGACGGCAGGGGATGGAGAAGCGGCCAGGGCAGAGAGAGAGAGATACAGAGAGAGTGGGAGAGAGAGAGACATAGAGACACACACAGGGAGAGGGAGAGACAGGGGAGGGAGGGAGGGAGGGAGGGGGAGAGAGAGAGATGTCAAAAGGATTGTGTGGTTCCCGGTGTTTTTTAACAACCGGTTCTCTGCCCTAATGACCGGCTGGGTAGGCGTGGTTAGAGGCAGTCATGTGACTGGTGTAAGTGAGTGACATTGAGTTGGCCACGCCCACCCAGGTTTTGTGGCTCCTGGTGTTTTCTTTTCTGGGGGAAACGGGTCCAAATGGCTCTTTGAGTACTTAAAATTGCAGCTCTGCACACCCGTGCATTGAGAAGAGGCTCCTCCTCTTCTTCCTCTTCACTTATGGGAGCTTCTGGAGGTTCTGAAGGCCCTGGCTGAATCCCCGCCTCTGGCACCACATCTTCTCCAGCCTCCTCATTGTCCGACTCGAGTGCCAGCTGCACAGGCTGCTGGCGCAGCATCACACCAGCCTCCTCGCTGTCGGATTCAGCTACTAGCTGCACAGACCGCTGACGGGCCACAACAAGTATGTAAAAATAAGAGCAAACAACATTCCTTTCTAGCACTGATGATGTTACTTAATTTGGTACTGAAAAGTCTGCAAGAAAACCGCCAAGGTCAGATAGCACCAAGGATCCCAGAATGATCATCTCCTTCTCCTCCTCCTCCTCCTCCTCCTCCTCCCCCCCCCAGAGAATACTAAGGTCCCCACACAAATGGAATTTGAGTAAGCCTCAACATTCAACAGGCTAAAATAGCATGTTTCTGTTAAAGATATAATGGAGATAAATACAAAGTCATAAAACAACAACTCGCTCCCTTTCAAAGCCCAGCTGTTTCTGTACATACACAGCCCTTTCTGACTATCCTTTGAATTAAATGCAAATTAAAGTCTAGGAAGCCAGGGAAAAGCTTCCCCTTCACTGATCCACGGGAGGAGCAAGGGATTCCCCACCCCACCCCAGCCCACCCCAAAAGCAGAGCGGTTGTCTGCACTCACCGTTTATAGGGGTCGTAGGTGGGACTGTCTCTCCGAGCGTAACTGTAATGAGAGAAGACGGTGAGAACGAAAAGCCTGCCCTGCATCGCGGAAGGTTTGCAAAACTGAACTCTAGCCTCTTGCCTTCCTTTTCAGCAGTAGCTTCGTCCCGAGTGCAGGAAATGCCTTTTTTTTAAAAAAAAAAATCTATCCACTATCACGAGAGTTTCTTAGACTAGCTCTCCTACAGATATCTATGGAGATTCTCAGTCATCCAGGTCAATGGTTGTCCCAAGAGACAACTGGACTTTCTTGTTTTTTCTTTGAAGACGTTTTGCTTCTCATCCCAAGAAGCTTTTTCAGCTCTGAGCGGATGGTGGGGGACAGAAGGATTTATAATGGAAGGATATATTAATGGAAGGATGTATCCTCCAACAGAGGGGGGAGGGATACGACCTCATCTATCTCCAATATACAATACAGTGAGAAGGTTGGGGAGGAACATGGGCCAGTCCTGGGGGCTGGGGAAAGCTCGGACGACGGCTCTGCATCGGAGGCAAAGAGGGAGCTAGACAGCAGTGAGGCAGAGGAACAGCTGGAGCCTGGTCCCAATGTGCGCGTGCACAGAGCTGCCAGAAAACAAGAACAACTCAGCCAAACTGTGTAGGCTGGCGACCCCCATTTGCAAGACCGCCTTCTGCCGCTGATAGCCTCCCACCGACCAGTATGCTCCCACAGAGAGGGACTCCTCAGGGTGCCGTCAGCCAGGCAATGTCGGCTGGCGACCCCCAGGGGGAGGGCCTTCTCTGTGGCAGCTCCTGCCCTCTGGAACGATTTGCCCCCGAAGATACGAAAGATATCGGATCTCCGGGTCTTTCGCCATGCCCTGAAAACTTTTCTTTTCCATCAAGCAGGGCTGGCGTCAAACCCCCCCCCCTTTTTTTAAGCTCTTTTTTTGCTCTTTTTAGCTTTTTAAGTGTAAATTGGGTTTTAATTGGATTGTTTTAAATTGTGGACCAAAGCTGTATAATTCTTTTAATTGATTTTAAATTTTGTATTGGTATGTTTTTCATCCTTGGCTGTGCACCACCCTGAGTCCAATAGGAGAAGGGCGGTATATAAATTGAATAAATAATAACAACAACAACAACAACTGCTCCTGGACATACGAAGCATCCCCGACCTCTGTGCCTTCCGTCGCGCTCTGAAGACTCTATTATTCCAGCAAGCTGGTCTGACAAGGTAAAGGTTTTTTAAATTGGGTTTTGATAGGGGTTTTAAAATGATTTTAGTCGGATATTTTAAATTTGGCCGAATGATTGAATTATTTTAATAAGCTTTTAATTGTTGTGGTATATTGTTTTTACCATGGCTGTTCATCGCCCTGAGTCCCTCGGGAGAAGGGCGGTATACAAATATAATAAACTAACTAACTAACTCAGAAAGGAGGGTCGACTTGGGAGTAAAGCCACACCTTGGAGGTGATTGGCCCCTCCCATAGGAAATAATAGAGGAGCGGACGGGGAGGGGGCTTTTGCAGGAAACAATTTGTTCGTTCCGTGGCTCTGAGAGACTCTCTGCCAAGTTTTGCCTTGTACTGCGGTTGGAAACAAGTTACGTGGCAGCTTGCCAAGTGAGATAAGGTCTGTGTTGATAAATATTCCTCTGAAAGACTGTTTGCCAGGCCTTGCTGACTGTGAATGAAAGGAATTCACCGTTGTGTAAATAAAAGGGGTTTTGCTGGGACCAACACTCTGCTTCCTGCTTTTTAGGGAAGTCTAGGTCAGAACAAGCAGTTCCAAGAAGGCTCCACGCCCATTTGCATCACTCGGGTGACCCAGAGGACACAGATAAAACTCCAGGTGACCTTAAGGACCCTCTAACAGGATGCAAACGTCCAGCTGTCTGCAAGGAGTATAAATCCTTCCGTTCCCCACCATCCAGTCGGAGCCAAAGAAGCTTCTTGGGATGAGAAGCAAAACATCTTCAAAGAAAAACCGGAAAATCCAATTGCCCCTTGAAAAAAAGCACCTTTGGGGCTTCCTACAGATAATCCGCCACTTATGAACGGCAGTTTAGTGTTTGTCTCCCACCAGAAAAAGATCCTGCAAATTCCACCCCCCACCCCCACCCCCGGGACTCAAGGACAACCAACAGGGGAACAGATCCAACTTCCAAAAGGCCTACCTCGGAGGGCTGATCTTCCTTCCTTTCAAACGTTTCTCTCGGAATTCCCTCCTTTGCCGCCTGGAGCGGCGACCCTGGAAGAGAAGGCAGGTGTGAGAGACCAAAGAAAGGCCCCAGGCTCTGATGGGGCCTATCATCACTCCCTGGTTTATCAGCAGTGGAAGAGGGGAATGGCCCCAACTTTCTTTTCGGCCTGCATTGAGGAGGATTTTAGATGAGTCAGAAGTGGGAAGCACTGGACGTGATCTCCTCTCCGTCAAATGAAAAGAAGAGCCAGGCCCGGCCCAGCCGAGAACTAAGGGAAAATATCCTGAGAGTTGGAACATTTAATCTGTGGAACTATTTAATCTGTGGAACTGCTTGCCTCCAGAAGTTGTGGGTGCTCCATCAGCGGAAGTTTTTAAGGAGAGATTGGACCACCATTTGTCTGAAATGGTTTAGGGCAGGGATGGCGAACCTTTTCGGCACCGAGCACCCCAAAATATCGTGCGGAAACTTTGCACACATCGGGGTCGCACTCCAGAAAAGCTGAACATCCGGGTTCTAGCGTGCATGTGCACCCAACGATCAGCTGGCCGGCAGACATGTACAAACCGGTTTTTGACCCTGCCACACAGGCGAAGGGATCACGCTCTGGAAAAGCCGAACTTCCAAGTTCTGGCATGCATTGCACACCCAACAATCAGCTGGGCAGCGCACATTCGCACACCAGTTTTCAGCACTGCTGCGCGTGAAGGACAGCTGGTCGTTGCACATGCATGCACGCCAGAAACCACAGAAGACAAAACATGCAAGGCCGTGTGAGCCGGGCGACATGGCTTCACATGCCACTTTGGGCACGCGTGCCATAGGTTCATCATCATGGGTATAGGGTTTCCTGACAGAGCAGGGGGTTGGACTAGAAGACCTCCAAAGTCCCTTCCAACTCTTCCTTCTTTCCTTTCCTTTTTCCTTCCCTTCCCTCCTACCCTTCTCCTTTCTTCCTTTCCTTTTCTTCCTTTCCTTTTCCTTTTCCTTTCCTTTCCTTTCTTTCCTTTTTCTTTCCCTTCCCTTCCTTTCCCTTCTCTTCCCTTCCATTCTTCTCCCTTTCCTTTCCCTTCCTTCTTCTTCCTTTCCTTTCCTTTCCTTTTGCTTCCTTTCATTTCCCTTTCCCTTTCCTTTCCTTTCTTCCTTTCCTTTCCTTTCTTTCCTTTTTCCTTCCCTTCCCTTCCCTCCTACCCTTCTCCTTTCTTCCTTTCCTTTCCTTTCCTTTTCTTCATCTCTTCTTTCCTTTCCTTTCTTCCTTTCCTTTCCTTTCTTTCCTTTTTCCTTCCCTTCCCTTCCCTCCTACCCTTCTCCTTTCTTCCTTTCCTTTCCTTTCCTTTTCTTCATCTCTTCTTTCCTTTCCTTTCTTTCTTTCCTTCCCTTCCTTTCCCTTCCCCTCCCCTTCCTGTTTCCTTACCGAGTACATGGCTTTTTCTTCCTCCAGAGCTTTGGCGTGTTTGATAGCTTCCGCCTCCTCTTTGTCCTTCCGCAACATCCTTCCAGAAAAAGAAAAGAGAGTGTTGAAGAAAAAGGGAATGCTTACACACAAGAGGGTACTCCTAGAGATTTGTGCCCAGAACAGTGGTTTGTGTAGGATATGACCAGGCTGAGCCCAAAAGGGTGGGTGAGTCAAACATGTCATCAGTCTGGAGTCCCTTCGTGCCCACAAGACATCTGAGTCCAGCCCACCTTGAATTCCGTTGAGTTTTATCTACTACCAATTTGCTTTGATTGTTAGTACCGGTAATCCTCAACTTACAACAGTTTGGTTAGTGACCAAAGTTACATCATCACTGGAAAAAGTGACGTAGGACCGTTTTGCACAATTACAACAGTTACAGCCTCCCCGTGGTCAAGTGATCAAAATCCAGATGTTTGGCAGCCGACTCATCTTTATGACAGTTGCAGAGCCCTGGCGTCATGTGATCCCTTCTTGCGTCAAGGTCAATGAGGCAAGCCAGATCCACTTAACAACCGTGTTGTTAACTTGTCTATCGCAGTGATTTCACTTAACAACGGCAGCCAGAAAGGTCATAAAACGGAGCAAACTCCCCTTCACAAATGTTTCGCTTAGCAACAGAAACTTTGAGCTCAATCGTGGTCCTACGTTGAGGACTCCCTGTGTATCATGGGGAAGCTTCTCCGGAACTCAAAAAAAAAAAAAAAAAAAAGAGGAGGGGGGGGAAGAGGAATCTTACCGGACAAAATCCCCTTCGGCCATCCCGTAAGTTGTCGCCTGTTTATTCAGATCAGCCACTTGGTCTTGGTTCAGCTCGTCTACGTCAACTTCGACATCTGAAAGCGACAGAAGGCAGCTAAAGCTTGGTGCCCTCATCCCATCCAACCACATCCGCCAGATCTCTCGGCCGCTCCCTGCCGTGGTTCCTGCTTCTGTAACACGCCTGATCCTAAAAAAGGTGGATCTGGAGGTGTACCAATATCGGGGATGACTTCATCCTCGTCGGTGTTGCTGTCTTCTTCGGAATCCTCTTCCTCCGCTCGCTTCTCGGACGGGTTCTCAAGTTCGGCCACTGTGCTGTCCTCGTAGGTATAACCAATGGAAGCTTTCTTCTCGGCCAACCTGCAGAGAGGAATGTTTCCAGGGGTGGGTTTCACTTACCTTTGCTACCGGTTCGTTCGCGCACGCGCCAATTCTCCCGCCGCTGCTACGGTTCACCCGAACTAGGGCCAACCGGTAGCAACCCACCACTGAATGTTTCTCATCAGGCTGTTGGGAATCCCAGAGCAGAGGTCTGTGATGGGTAATCTACCCCTCGCCTGATTTATTTATTTCAATGATTTTTATACTGCTTTTCGACCAGGTTTAATCCGTGGACTGGTTAAGAATATAAGCGCCCCTGCCTCCCACAGCTGTCGGAATTCAAACTGGACATGGAAATCAATCTCTCTTGTCTTCAGGAATTCAACCCAACATTCAGTATCTGAGATCAGTTGAGGGCAACAGGGGGAAGAGTCACAAAAGGTAACGATAGAAGAGAATATTTGTAGCTCAGGATTGAACGGTGGGGTCCCTGGTGCTCTCTGAGCTGGGTGATTTTCTTACAGACGTTTCATGACCCAACTAGGGAACATCATCAGTGCTAGAAGTGGGGGGGGGGGGGAGAGAGGAGGAGGATAGGTCCTTGGTGCTATTGTAGTTTGGTAGTTTTCTTGAAGACGTTTCATTACCCAACTACCGTGTTTCCCCGAAAATAAGACCCCGTCTTATATTTTTTTGAATCCTGAAATAAGCGCTTGGCCTTATTGCCATGCGTTCAAAAGTCCAACTGGGCTTATTATCAGGGGATGTCTTATTATGGGGGAAACAGGGTAGGTAACTTAGTGCTAGAGGGGAGTGAGAATGGGGGGGAGGGGCGCAGAGGAGGAGAAGAACTGTGGGGGTCCCTTTTGTGGTTGTGGGTCCTCAGTGCTCTCTGAGCTTGATTGCTTTCTTGCAGACATTTCATGACCCAACTAGGGACCCTCATCAGTGCTAGATGTGAGAGGGATTTTGTTCTTTGTTTATAAATCCTATTCAGCACTGATGATGTCCGCAAGAAAGCTCAGAGAGCCCCGAAGACAATGCCACCATTCACAAAAGGGTCTGAATCACACCCAAGGCGGTCCACCTCATTGTTACTCACTTCTTTTTCTCGTCCTCATTGGGCTTCTGGAGTCCTCCGTACAACTCGTCGATGTAGATCTGATACAGGCATTGTTCTTCTGAGACTGCGAAACAGGGATGGAGAGGAAGAATGTGAGATCCCTGCAAAACTGGCCCAATGCACCAAAACCAGGTTGTGTTGTGGCCCACCAGCAGCTGGCAGAGCTGGCAGCAGAGTCAGACAGTGAGAAGGTTGGAGAGAAAGTTGGGCCGGTCCTGGGGGCTGGGGAAAGCTCGGAGGAGGGCTCTGCGTCAGAGGCAGAAAGGGAGCTAGACAGCAGTGAGGCAGAGGAACAGCTGAAGCCTGGACCAATTCCTGTTTCCTGCTTGTTAAGGGAGCCTAGGTCACAACAGGTTGACCTCAGGTATCATATTTCCCCCCAAAATAAGCCCAGGTCTTATGAGTTGAAGAATACCTATAATCCCTCCCTCAACCTTGCTGCCTCTACGGCTGATTCAAGAATGAACCCTGCGAATTAAATTCATTAAAAATCAAGGTGTTGGCTTGAGGAGCAAGTTTGAGAGAAGCTCGGAGAGAAGCAGCCTCCATTCCTTAAACCTCTGTGCTCTACAGCAGGGCAAGAAAAACTGAGGAGGACTTACTGCCAGCAAAATCGTTCTGCACAAGTCCTCTGTATCTTTCATAGTTGCATTTCCTTTCGTCAGATTCCTGCTCGGGAGAGCTGGAGGCGTAAGAGGAAAAAGACCGGAATTAAAATCCTAAGCATGCAAAAAGTCAGGCGAGAAAGTCTTTGAAAAGTACATCAAGACTGGCAGAACGGATCTGCCTTGTGCTGCTCCCACCTGCACCCCAGTTCCAAAAATCACGGGCTGAAGAAACTCCCCGTGTTAATCTGAGCCTTTCCCCCAAAAACAAAAAAGCCATGTTATTTGATACCAACTGGTTTCCCACATCACATTAACATCTAGAATACATTAATAACCTAGGAGAAATTTCCTGACTGTGAGAACAATTAATCAATGGAATAACTTGGCTTCCAGAAGTTGTAAATGCTTCAACACTGGAAGTTTTTAAGAAGAGATTGGATAACCATTTGTCTGAAATGATATAATATTTCCTGCCTGGGCAGGAATTCTGTTATTCTATATTCTATTCTATTTTCTATTCTATTTTCTATTCCATTTTCTATTCTATTCTATTATTCTATTCTTTCTATTCTATTCTATTCTATTCTCTATTCCATTTTCTATTCTATTATTCTATTCTATTCTATTTTATTCTATTCTCTATTCTATTCATTTTCTATATTCATTTCTATATTCTATTCTACTCTACTCTACTCTCTCTTCTCTTCCTATTTGCCTCTGATATGTCAGCCAAATGACTGCAATTTTTCTGCTTGGGCCTGTGGCACGAAGGCAGCCCACCGCGATTTAATTGCCCAGCCACAATTCCAAGGAATCCATCAGTCAGCTAACAAAGGAGCTTATTTCTTCCCAAAGTCTTTCAGAAGCCAAACCAAACTCTCTTTTCTCAACCTCCGATTGACGCAAGGAGCTGTACATTCCAGCATCAGAGAGGTGGAGAGCGGGGAGAGAAAAAAAAGGAACAAAGGCCTTACATTGGATTCAGCAGGGGAGGAGTATACATGGGGATGTAATCCAGGTGCGCCCGTACATCGAACCGGTCAATCATGTTGTTGGTATCTCCCTGCCAAGGCATCCTGTAAGGACATAACACCAATTAAAAAAAAAAACACCATTCAATGCTTATTCTTATTATGAGCTGCTGGCTGGGGAATTCTGGGAGTTGAAGTCCACACAGCTCCAAGTTGCCTAGTTTGGAAACACTGCTCTACTGTTGTTAAGGCCGAAAATGCAAACTACTCACATATTCACAGGACTTTCGGCTGCAAGAGCAACAGCGGAATCTAAGTGCACCTTGCAGGCACGTCCATGGACCTGCAGGAATTGGGCTGGATCCTTTTTCTGGAAGGAAAGAAAGCCACTGGTGATTGCCCCAAGCCAACACTTGATCCAACTCCAATCTTACAACCGACGTGTAGGATCTTTCCAGGATTTTGTCCTTACTGATATTTTATTTTTGTTGATTCCATTTGTTTGCTGGCCATCTGGCTGCATGGCAGCTTCATTCTCCTTTTGTTATTGGAAAGATTGCATTTAAGCCCCTTTTTTCCCCATTGGAAGAAATGTCCATCTGGGTTCAGTTCAAAGTGGGGAAAAAGACACTGGATTCATGGAAGTTGCTTGGAAAGAAGGTTTATTGATGAACAAGATCACATGGCTTGAGATCCTGAGCAAAAAAGGGCAGAGATGCTGAGAGAACCTGGGTTTTAGACCTCTGTTGGGCCTTGAATTTGAGCTTGTGTTCTGGTTGGTTGTCAGACTCCCAGGGGGACATGCAGGGGTGACTTTGTAGGTTGTCTGTGTCCCAGGCTCGGTTGAGCCTTGCTGGGTGATGATGTAATGAAGGGGCTTTGGGCAATTCCTACTATGGCTCTGCCTGAAGGAGGTAGATCTTTGTTATGTAGAATAGACTGGCCCAGGCCTTAATGGCCCATTGACAAAGGGGGGGGGGGGGGCTGAGTTCCTAGCTCCCTTTTAGGGGGGTTGGTTCTGCCCTTTTAATATTTCCTAAAATATCTCCTTTTCCTAGGAGAGGGTGCTAACTTCGCACACACCCCATACACATCACATCTCTGGTTTAAGTTTTCCTTGATTCTTAGTTTGTTTGATGTTTGAGGATTTTAAATGTGTGCCAAATGTTGGCCAAAGACTGTAGTAACTTTAACAGAACTAATTTGAGCTTCCAGGATTTTGCATACTGTATATCTTTTCTCGGCTCTCCCTCGAGATGGCAAGGACTGAACCTAATCTGCCAAGGGCATCAGACCCTCAGGTTTAATCAAAAAGGCCTGGCACATTCCAAATATCTGTTCCACTAGCCCTCATTTTCCATATAACTATGAGCTGCTCCCCAATAACCCACCTAAAACCTGAGAACTGTCCAGTATAAAACACACCCACAGCTTAACCAAAAGCCAACAAAAGGAAGCTAGAAAGCGCCTTGAAGATGAACAAATGCACTTTTACAGATGAAGAATCCACAAAAGGACTCATACAACAATAAAAATGGACACAGTGACAATTTCTTTAAAGATGCAGCCGAGGGAGAAATAAATCTAATAATCACCTCCATCAAAATTGGGAAGGGAAAAAATAACTTCATAAGGGCTAGGAAGGTAAAGAGATGGGAAGCTAAGTGCCCCATTATAGTCTTATGAAGAGCTCAAAGGTTTTGATATGGGCGACTGTTTTGGCATATTCCCCTCAGACAGGGGACATTGCGGATGCAAATATGTTGACACCAGCAATTCTGCAACAATATTCAGTATCAGAAAATTCTGCAGGATCCAATCTGGGTCGGTCCCCGGGACCAGAGGTTTAGTACTCTGAGCTTTTGGACTTGTGCTGGAGCCCATTTTCAGGGGACTTCTCTCTAGCAAATGTGTGTACTTTGGGCTGTTCTATGTGTGGTAATTATATGATGCCTGTTGTGTGTCATTTTTTAGTTGTGACTGACCCAGTTTGGAACCTGCAAACACTATCCTGGGCCCCGGAGATTCGCTTTCGTTTGTCAGAAAATTCTGTTCGCAAGAAAAATGTAACACCTCACGCTCATTTCTTGAAGGGTATTAGTTCTGAAAGAGGGAGGCGGCAGACATAAGCCATTCTCCCAAAACGAATCAAGGAGAAAGACACTCACTATCTTTTCGTAATACTCTCTCCGACGTTCCGCTCTTTTCTTGTAATCCACCATCATCCCCCGCAGCTTTCGCTCATGTTTTCGAGCTTCGTGCCACATCCTGCTTTTCTCCCAACTGTTCCACAGGGTGAGGAAAAGAAGCACGTCCATGCGTTAAGGGGGAAGGGGGGGGGAGAGGAAAGGGAAATATAACAAAATCTAACACAGCAATTTTTTCAAACTGCACCCCAGCCTCCAATAGACTCTACCAAAATATACTTTGAAGAAATCCAGTTTGATACCCCTAATCTAGAGTTTCACCAGAATTTAAACTTTTATTTTTACAAGAAATCGAACATCTATGCAAAGATGAAATCCACCGTGTGAGTTTCTATGCTGGCCTCGCTTCCTTCCAAACAGCTTCTACCAGCCGTTGAAGACAAATCAGTTCCAGAGTCTCTGGATACCTGATTTTACTGAACCATTCGGTAATGTCAAGACAGGGTAAAATGAACCGCCTTGAGCAGATTCCACCTACTGAAAGTCATATATGGCCATTCTTTCACTTGCCTTTTCTTAGAATTAGGTAGATCAATTACTCCAAAAAAAAACAAAAAAACCCAACAATTTGAAGGTAGGTCAGATACTGCAAACTATAAAAATGAACTGAGAAATTAGGAAGCACTGCAGTCAAAGTACTTTGGATGATAAAGAAAACAAAAGACGGGGATCTGGCACGCACAACTGATACTCACTGAGGGCAGGACCTTGAGAGAAGTCAAAATGGATGCTCTTCTTTTCCCCAAGCACAGTGAATTAACGGGTTTTTTTTTCCCTCTATGAAAGGAGCGCCCTAAATAAATAGGAAGTCAGAAAATGTAAAAACTGTAATTCTTTTTTTAATCTAAATGTTAAGATAGCTCGCAATTTAGCTGAGGGACAGGCAGTTTTTCTCCCAAGGATTTTAGGCAGCCATACAAAGAGTACCACCAAATGTTATTTCAGGTATGGGAATTTTTTTTTAATAGAAATTTTATTCAAAATTACAATTGCAACTAAAACATTATGAAGGACGGTTGCAGGAATTGGGTATGGCCTGTCTAGAGAAAATAAAGATTACGGGGGACATGATAGCAGGATTCCAATATTTGAGGGGTTGCCAAGAGGAGGAGGGGGTCAATTTATTTTCCAAAGCAGCAGAAACAACGGATGGGAAACTAACCAAGGAGAGAAGCAACCTGGAATGAAGGAGAAACTTCCTAACAAGGAGGAGAATGAACCAGTGGAACAGCTTGCCACCAGATGTTGTGGATGCTCCATCACTGGAAATTTTTAAGGAGAGACTGGACAGCCACCTGTCTGAAATGGTATATAGGGCTTTCTGCTTGAGCAGGGGGCTGGACTAGAAGACCTCCAAGGTCCCTTCCGGCTCTATCCTGATTGATTGATTGATTGAAAGGGGGAAAAAAGGAGATCCGACTAACCATAGGAAAACGAGGACTATTCCAGACCTAACAGGAAACGCTTCTGTAACGTTTTAAGGATCCTGAGGTCCCGACCATCCCCACCCTATTGGCCTTCTGAAAAGCGGTGAAAACCTGGCTTTTCCGGCAGGCCTGGAGCCGTTGATCTCGCTCTTGTGATCTGGCGAGATCCAGCCATGAATGAGTTTTTAATGTTTTTAATTTTTTAATGTTTTTTTATCATGATTTTTTTTGGAATGTATTGTGAGCCGCCTTGAGTCTTCGGAGAGGGGCGGCATATAAATTGAATTAATTAAATTAAATTGACTTAATTAAATTAAATTGACTTAATTAAATTAAATTGACTTAATTAAATTAAATTAAATTGACTTAATTAAATTAAATTAAATTGAATTAATTAAATTAAATTAAATTGAATTAATTAAATTAAATTAAATTGAATTAATTAAATTAAATCCTCTACTGCTTCTCTAATTCAGCAGTCAGAGACAACATTGCCACTCATTTAAAAAAGAAAGGGGTGCTAGTCCTCAAGATTCTTGCAGCTCCCCCTCCCCCTTTCCGATGACAGAAGCTAAATGGGGCTCTCTGTTAACCGATCAGAACGGGGGCTTGAGGCATTTTTTTTAGGGGAAGGGGGGTTTATAAAAGCGGGGAATTGTACGAAACCCTCACCCGCCTATAGCCGAGAGAGACTCCCGGAGGCGACGGCCTCTCAGGCGGGCTCCCACCCCCTCCAGGCAGCTTCTCCACCCTCCCACCCCCGTCCTCCGGCTCCGAAGCCGCCTCTTCCCGGCCGTCGGTTGCCCTCGCCCCGGTGAAAGGACAGGAGGGACCCCTCCTCACCCTGCGCCAAAGTCGCAGCTACTTTTCCCCCGGAAGCGGAAATGACTCGGAATTCTACAGAGTAAGCAACCTGGGAAGGGAAAGAAGGCGCAACAGTCGGACCTCCCCGCGGCCCTCGGATTGGTCCAAGCAGGGTCGCGTGACGGCGAGGGTGTCAGCCAATCACGGCTCGAGTTCAGCCCCCTTCGCAATCGATGGCGCAGGTTAGTTAGGCGCCAAAGGATCGGCGGCAGGGCTTTCTGCGGTTTCGGAGGCGCGCAGGCGCAGAAGCCGCGTCCTCCTCCCGATGGCGGGTTCGAATCCCGAGCGCCGCCTGTTGGAAGACGCGCGGCTGCGGCTGAATTGTGGATCTGAATTATTCGTTTGTCTGAAACCATTGTCAGGTATCCCCACCTGGTGCTTTCCTGGTGGGTTAAGTCAAGCAAGGCAAGTTTAAGAGGTGTGGACTTCAACTCCTAGAATTCCCCAGCTTGGGAAATTCCCCAGAATTCCCCATCAGAAGTTTTGTGACCTCTAAAATGTAAAATCCAACCTTGGAGCTACAGATACAAGTAGTCCTCGACTTACAGCAGTTTGTTTAGTGACCGAACTTACAATGGCACTAAAAATAAGTGACTTATGACCGTTTTTCACACTTAACGACCATTGCGGCCTCCCCCTGGTCACGCAATTAAAATTCGGCTGCTTGGCAACTGACTCGTATTTATGACGGCCGTCGTGTCCCGGGGTCTCACATGATCCACTTTTGCGACCTGACCAGCAAAGTCAATTGGGAAGCCAGGTTCACTTAACGTCTCGTTTAGCAACAGAAATGTTGGGTTCAGTTGTGGTCGTAAGTCGAGGTCTACCTGGTATTCCCTTTCTTCTGTTGGAACCACAGATGGGTGTCACATGCTTGAGAAAGCATGTGGGAGAAAGATGCATGTAAGCAAACTATATTTTTTCTGCATGAATGCTTGTGAATGGGTAGCAATTTCCCACCCTCCCTTGACACTGATGATGTTACCTAGCTTGGTGATGGAACGTCTGCAACCAAACCAGCAAGCTCAGAGATCACCGAGGATCCCACAAATAGGAACCCTCCCAGCATTGCTGTGCTTTCAGACAGGAGCAACCCAGAAACCTTAAAAGAGAAATGCTTATTCAGACATTAAATCTTTCCACCCGTTTAATCGGAAAAACTCCACCCTTTCAGTCAAGATTACAGAAAACATGCAAAGCAGAGCTCTTGGCTGGCCTATATTACGCAGGCTTGTTCTTTGCCTTTATTTTAGTTTTTTAATTTAATTTAGGTATTTATTAATTAATTATTGTTGTTGTTGTTTGTAGAAATCCATCGAGAATCTTTTCAGATTCTCTGGCAATCCACCAGTATGTTATACATAAATAAATTCTTTCCCATGCCTTAATAAGGATACTCCTCATTTAGCAACCGCAAAATGTCCTGAATAGGTTTTATGAGTTAGTTTTTAATTGTATAGCTTGGGGTTTTAAACTGGGAGGCCGATTAATTTAATTTATTTTTAGTTATCTTAACTTTTATATTGTATGTTATTTTAATTTTCGGCTGTTCACCGCCCTGAGTCCCTTCGGGGAGAAGGGCGGTATATAAATTCAATCAATCAATCAATCAATTGGGACTGTCAACTTGATCATTTAAAGAGAAGTGGTTATTAAGCGAATTTACAATGGTGCTTACCATCTTTCTTCAGCTTTCCTTTGCTTTACAGCGGTGGTGAAATCTGAACCGGTTTGGCACCGGTTTCGCTGACCGCGCATGCACGGTGAGTGTGCACGTGTAGTGTGTGCCAAATATGCGTGGTGCGTGCATTCATGAGCGGTGTGTAGCAAACGCGTGGAAAAAGGAGGGTTGGGGGGGGAACAGCTGTGCCGCACAATTTAGATTCACTAGAAAGCAGGATTTCCTGTTTTCTAGCAATTTTAAATTGCGCGCCACAGCTGATCGTCGGAAATACCGGTTGGGTGGAATCAGTAGGGGTTTTTTTACTACTGGTTCGCCCAAACTGGTAGTTTCTATCACTACCGGTTTGCCAACCTGGTGCAAATCGGTAGGATTTCACCACTGCTTTACAGGCTTAGGAAGGTTGTAAGAGTGATGGAAAATTCAGGCGTTCAGCAGGGGTGGGTTCTAAAAATTTTTACTACCGGTTCTGTGGGCATGGCTTATTTTTATGGGTGTGGTTTGATGGTCATGTGACAATTCTTTAGGATTTAGCAGAGGTACTGGTCTACCAAGCTTTTAACTGCTTGCAGACCTGTTCCAGTCTACCCATTTGTTCTTGGAGGCACCGGTCTACTCATTTGTTTTTGAAGGCAGCGGTCTACCCATTTGTTTTTTGAGCACACTGGTCTACCACCACACTACCTTTTAACACTGATCAGCTGTAGGGCGGCCCTTTGAAGCCCCACAGCAAGAGTTTAAACAGTTTTTTTCCTTCTAGCCGATCAGCTGGAACTCGGGAGGCAGTAAATAGATTGGAGGCGGGGCCAAATAAAAGGTAAGAATAATGCGGGGGTGGGTGGGTGGGAGAACCCAGCTCCTGAACAAAGAGAACCGGTTTGGTGACGTCATATCGTCACCGCTACCGGCTCGGCCAAACCGGGCCGAACCAGGAGGAATCCACCACTGGTGTTCGGAGACATTGACCCAGCTTTTTTTAAAAGATGGGGAATTTTTCCCCCCACTTTGCATTGCTTAGAAATATGTAATCCTCTGGCCTTTTGGTGAAACCGAATAGTTTAATTTAGTTTTATTTGATTTGATTTGATTTGATTTGATATATGCAGAACCTGCTGGAAACAAATCCAGACAGATGTGGATGATTATTATGGGATATAGGATTTGAACAGTGGAAAAATAAATCCATCTGCCATCCAGGATTTCAGTCAAACTGTTTTTCCTGGTTACCTAAATGGTCAATTGTATTGACCATGTTAAAGCAAACATCTAAAAAAAAGATCGCTTCCATCGGGAAAAATAAAACACCCTGTTTTGAAGAGGGAAGAAAGATAGTTAAGAATACCAAAAGAATGATTGGTCGCACACAGAAGTCATCAGATAAATCTTTGTAATTTCTCCAGGTAGAAAGAATCTCAAACACACAAATTTAAACCTTTTTTTAAAAAAAAAAAACTACTGTTAGAGAGATTAGATTGGTGGTTCAACCCCATATGAAAACAGATTAATGAATACAAGTTAATCCTCGACTTACGACACCATTGGGACCAGAATTTTCATTTGCTGAGCAAGGTGTTTGTTAAGTGAGTCACAGCCGATTTTACAACTTTTTTTTTGCCATGGTTGTTAAGTGAAACAGTGCCGTCTTTAAATGAATCTGGCTTCCACCAGATTTGAGAGTTTTCACAATAGTTTGCTTGTCAGAATCCGTCTGGGAAGGTTGCAAATAGCGATTCCATAACTTTGGAACAGTGCAACTCTTGTGAATACATGCCGATTGCCAAACATTGAAATTTTGTTCATGTGACCTAGGGATACCTTATAAGTCAGGGGTCCCCAACCCCGGTCCATGAACTGGCACCAGGCTGCAGCATGCCAGAAACTAGGCTGCGCAAACAACGAAGTCCCATCTGCGGGATGGAGGCAGAACATGAAACAGCAACCCATCAGTTCCACGGAAAAACTTTTCTCCATGGAACCAATGTTGTGGCCGACTGGCGGCCAGCAGAGCTGACAGCAGAGTCGGACAGTGAGGAGGTTGGGGAGGAACATGGGCCAGTCCTGGGGGCTGGGGAAAGCTCGGATGAGGACTCTGCATCAGAGGCAGAGAGGGAGATAGACAGCAGGGAGGCAGAGGAACAACTGGAGCCTGTTCCCAGTATGCACATGCACAGAGTTTCCAGAAGTCAAGAACAACTAAGAAAGCAGGATCAACTTGGGAGTAAAGCCACACCTTGGAGGTGAGTGGCCCCTCCCATAGGAAACAAAAGAGGAGCGGATGGGGAGCGGGCTTTTGCAGGAAACAATTCATTCGTTCGGTAGTTTCAAGAGTGGAAAGTTCTGTTCATGACTCTAATAGACCCTGTGCCAAGTTTGGTCTTACTCTGCATTTGGAAACAAGTTACGTGGCAGTTTGCCAAGCGAGATAAGGTCTGTGTTGATAAATATTCCTTTGAAAAACTGTTTGGACAAGCCTTGCTGACTGTGAATGAACGTAATTCACAGTCGTGTAAATAAAAGAGGTTTTTGCCAGGACCAATTCCTGCTTTTTAAGGGAGCCTAGGTCAGAACAAATGGTCCCCGGTGCCCAGAAATTTGAGGGCAACTGTTATAAGTTGCTTATTTCAGTGCCGTCATAACTTTGAATGGTCACTACATGAATGGTTGTAACTCGAGACTGCTTCTACTTTGTGTATAGGTCATGCTCCGCTGACAATCGTTCGTTAGTGATGGTTCAAAATTTAAAATTTTGAGTCCTGGCAATGGGCATGTATTTATGATGGTAGCAATGTCCCTGAACCCTTGAGTTATGACTTTGTAAGTCAAAACAGGTAGTCCTCAATTTACAACGGCACTGGAAAAAGTGACTTGTGTCCCGTTTTTCACATTTATGACGATTGCAGCTTCCCTGTGGTCACGTGATCAAAAGCTTGGCAACTGGCTCATACTTACGACGGTGGCATGTCCCGAGGCCACGTAATTCCCCTTTTGCGGCCTTCCGACCAGCCAAGTCAATGGGGAAACCAGATTCCCTTACAACGTCCGACAACTGCAGGGGTTCACTTAACAGCCGTGGCAAGCAAGGTGATAAAATGGGGGAAAAACTCATTTGTCTTCCTTAGTGACGGAAACTTTGGGCTCAGTTGTGTGGTTGTTAAGCCGAGAACTACCTGTACTCACAGACTTCTTGGAAGCAAGTTAAGGCACAATGGAATATTGTCTCCTGCATTTTGATGATGGTATTCAGCCCCAATTTATTGTGAGCTGAAGTCCTCCATGTGAATACCAGGAACCACCCCTGATAACCAAGGATTGTTGTGATGGCAAGCTCTGACAGGCCCCCATATACAGATCCTAGTCACCCACTAACTACATCTGGCCATATGTTTAGGCAAAGACATCCAGTAAAGTCACAATAATCTACATCATGGCCCCATCAGTGCGATGACATCCTGACATATAATACCACTTCCCTCCAAGAGCCCCGGTGGCGAGGATGCAGTATTGCAGGCTAAATTCGGCTGACTGCAGTTTGGCAGTTCGATTCTCACTGGCTCAAGATTGACTCAGCCTTCCATCCTTCCGAGGTGGGTCAAATGAGGACCTGGATTGTTGGGGGCAATGTGCTGACTCTGTAAACCGCTTAGAGAGGGCTGTAAAGCACCAAGAAGCGGTATATAAGTCTAAGGGCTATTGCTATACTGGCTGTGATGGCGCAGTGGTTAGAATGCAGCATTGTAGGCAAACTCTGCCCACTGCCAGGAGTTCGATCCTGACCGACTCAAGGTTGGACTCCATCCTTCCATCCTTCCACGGTCGGTAAAATGAGGACTTGGATTGTTAGGGAGGGCAGTATGCTGACTCTGTAAACCGGTTAGAGAGGGCTGTGAAGTGGTATATAAGTTTAAGTGCTATTGCGCTTCCTTTTCCCCTTCTCCTTCCTTCCTACTTTCCTCCTTCCCTCCGTTCAGTGGTGCACAGTGGTTAGAATGCAGCATTGCAGGCTAACTCTGCCCACTGCCAGCAGTTCGATCCTGACCAGCTCAAGGTTGACTCAGCCTTCCATCCTTCCGAGGTGGGTCAAATGAGGACCCAGATTGTTGTGGGGGCAAGAGGCTGACTCTGTAAACCGCTTAGAGGGGGCTGTAAAAGCACGGAAGTGGAATATAAGTCTTAAGTGCTATTGCTATTATACCATGTATGCAGAGGACAAAATCTAATAATATTCAACGACTGATCTGGATTAACTGTTCTGGGGGTGGGGAAGGGGAACCCCATTATTTGTGCATGGCTCAAAGGCACTTATATGGGGTTTTTTTTTTATACGTGGGTGCACACACATTTTAAGAAAGTTCAGTGACGGATACACGCATGAAAAGAGTGGCATGCATAACTGATTTCTTAGATCAAGCATCCTCCGCTGTGTTTTGACATCATGACATAAGCCCTAAAATACAGGTAGTCTTCAACTTACGACCGTATTTCACCTACAACCGTTGTAGCATCCCCAGTCACGTGATCAAAATTCAGACACTTGGCTACTGACTCGTATTTATGACAGATGCAATGTCTCGGGGTTACGTGATCCCCTTTTGCGACATTCTGACAAGCCAAGTCAAGGGGAAGGCCAGATTCACTTAACCACCGTGTGACTACCTTAACAACCGCAGGGATTCGCTTAACGACGGTGGCCAGAAAGATTGTAAAATGGGGCAAAAGTCAACGTCTCCCTTTGCCACAGAAATTTGGTGGCTCCACTGTGGTCGTAAGTTGAGGACTACCCGTGTTATTTTTCAACCTAGGTTCGTGCATCACACTAAGCGAAACGCAAGGGAACCATCCTGCAGCTTTGCGGGAATTTGAAAATCCGTCCAGTTCTTGCTACTCGGAGTTTACGCGCTGTGAGAATCAAGGAAGAGAAAAACAGGAAGCGGATGCAGAGAGTTCTTCCCGCCCAAGGATGCAACTTCTCTTCTATTATTCCATGATAACAGCGATCTTTTCCCTTCCATGTTTTTTTCCCGTCTTCTTCTCACACAGAGGGCCATCCCGCAGAGATCCCTCCCAGCTTTTTCCTCCTTCGGTGGTCAGCAAGAAAATAAATCTTTTGTTGGCTTCTCCCAAAATAGAGAGTCTACACAGCCCTTCCGTCACAGATCTGCGGGCTTCTTCATTTCTAGATCTTCTTCATCCTCTTTGTACTGACTGGGGAACATGCTGCTTCCCACCAAGGTCGCCACACCTTCAGGCTCAGAGTCCCCGGGCAGCGACAGAGGGATGGTGATGCCCGAATGGACCGAATAAGCATCGAGCAAGAATTCCTGTTCTGCTCTCTCTGCGTAGTTCGTAGCAGAAGGCAGGACCACGTCGCTCAAGCTGGGGCCGCCGTAAGGTGAAAATCCGGGAAACCGACCAAATTCCTCAAAGAGATCCGGCAGCGTGATACGTTCCATGCTGGGTAGGAAACCCCGGTCTTCCGGAGACAGCAGGGAGAAGTCTGGAAAACGAAACAAAATTTGTGAGTAGGATTCGGGGTTTAGCGAGCCCAGGGGTCGCTTAGCTATTCCAGTTTGGCTCCCTTTGTAATAGCGCTGCAACAATACAGATAATCCTCGATTTACGACCACAATCCTCGACTTACGACCACAATTGAGGCCCCCACACACTTTTTGTTGCTACGGTAGACCATGGTTAAGTGAGTTTTGCCTGGTTTTATGACCTTCCCCGCCACAGTTGCGAAGCGAGTCGCTGGCCTTGTTCAGTTAGTAACCCAACGAAGGATTAACTGACATGGGGATCAATTTTGTATATCTCGTTTTTTTCTACGTGTTTCACTTTTCTTCTTTATACCGTAACTGCTATTCTAATAGCAAATCCTTCGTAAAAGTTACTGCTTTGGATTCTTGATTAACTTATCTTTCCATTGATATATAATTTTATGGTACTACTCCCCAAAAAAGTGGTGTTATTAGCTAGTTTTAGAAAATATACTTTTCCCAAAAGGTTTCCACAATTTTGGCCACTCCTGCAGTGTGGGGCTGAGCAAGGGACGGGGAGATCACACACTGACCTGCTGAAGGAGTCAAGTTGAAGTGATCCAGATAGTCAGGCTTCTTCTTCTTCCTTTTTGCTTCAATCCCATGAGGATCTGGAGAAGTAAACAGGGCATTAACATCTGGCCACCAGGGTCAGGTTTTCCCAGATATGCCCCAAGCCCGCCAACTCAGTTCTAGGAACACCTTTATGGGAAGAACAAACATTCCTGAGGGTACCCAAGAACAAAACCAAATTAAAAGATGGAGGAAGGAGACCATCAAGCTAGGAATAACACTAAACGAGGACCTGTGTCAGCGTTGCAAGAAAAAGAGCCATTTCAAAGGAGAACTCTGAGGCAGGTTGATTCCTCAAAGAACAGGCTTATTTGGAAATACCATCTTGGCCCAACCTGGTGGAAAGCCAGTTCTGAATATTCCCGCGCTTTCCACAACCTTAAAAGAAAAAGTTTCCGCTCATCTCAGAACAATAAATCACATTGTCCAATCTGGATATTAGCTGGTTGCCTGGTTACATCTCTCTCCTCCTCCTCTGGCCAGCCAGCTGTTCGAATGTCTCTGACTCACCAGAGAGCTATTCTGTTTTGTCTACCAAGCCCCCTCTATCACTACCCCTCTTCAGCTCCACGCTGTGTCAGCCTGAAGCCCTGAGAAAAGCAAAGGCCACATCCAAGTTGGCTTCGGGCCTGACATCCTGGCTGAAGGATCCAATCTCCTTTATACTATTTGGAAGACCCTAAATAGGTTGAGGGTTGGAGTGTCTTAAGCATGAGACCAATATGCTCAAATGCAGGTTTTTAGAGGATAACAACAGGCTGTGTGAATGCAGAGAGACTCAGAACCCAGCCTATCTGCTAATACGTTGGCTACTACCAGAAATGACTTATTTTTGGCCAACGACAAAGCCAAGAAGGTGGCTTCATTTTGGCAATCTAAAGTTGGATCTAGATACCGAAGAAGAAGAAAAAAACAAGAGCAGGTTATCCTTTGTTCAAGCACCGGAGAAATCGGGCGATTCAGGCAGTTCAAGTGAGTGTAAAGATTTATTGCAAGCTTAAGCTCTCTACTACAAGAATCTGGCCAACTGGCGGTTAAAAAAAAACGAGCAGGAGATAAGAGAGGCATTCAAGTGGGCTGGACTTCGATCTCTTGTGGGCTCGCAGGGACTCGTAACTGATGACATCTTTGACCCCTCCCTCGGGCTGAGCCTGATCAACTCCTACCCTCAAAACGACACTATAGAACACTGCCCACCAAGACAACTAGACACAAGGACAGTTTTTTCCCCGAACGCCATCACTCTGCTAAACAAATAATTCCCTCAACACTGTCAAACTATTCACTAAGTCTGCATTACTATTCATCTTCTCATCGTTCCTATCAGCCATCTCCTCCCACTTATGACTGCATGACTGCAATTTTGTTTCTTGTATCCTTACGATTTATATTGATTGTTTCCTAGTATGATTTGATTGCTTATTTGTACCCTATGACTATCATTAAATGTTGTACCTTATGATTCTTGATGAATGTTTTATTGTTATGTACACTGAGAGCATACGCACCAAAGACAAATTCCTTGTGTGTCCAATCACACTTGGCCAATAAAGAATTCTATCCTATTCTATTCTATTCTATCCTATCCTATCCCCTATTCTATTCTGTTCTGTTCTGTTCTGTCCTGTCCTGTCCTGTCCTGTCCTGTCCTATCCCCTATTCTATTCTATTCTACTCTACTCTACTCTGTTCTTTATTATTACTCTACTCTACTCTACTCTACTCTACTCTACTCTACTCTACTCTACTCTACTCTACTCTACTCTAATTCTATTCTATCCTATCCTATCCTATCCTATCCATCCCATCCCATTCTATTCATCTCCTACAATCCCGTTTCTACCGGCACAATGTTGCACTGCTTTTACCCCCCCTCCCCCCCAAGGATACACACCTGGACCAGAAAATTCTTCCAGGACATCAGGCATACCTTGCTTCCGTTTTTTGTTGATCCGGTATGTATCTGTGTAAAGAAAGAGCTATTCATTTATTCTGAGATGCCTTACTCAGGTGTTCTGCCCCAGCTACGGACCCCAAAGAACGCAGCACACACAAAGTCCGTTCAAACCTTAGTTTACTGAATAAACCAGTCTTTTACAACAATAGCTGTTAATTAATTGCATTAACAGCCGCCAAGAATTCAAAGAATAATAACTGAAAGCTTACAAACAGTCCCTAAACGAATGGCGGTAAGAGACAGCTTCTCCGATTCCTGCCTCACCTGTGTCTTTGGGCAGGTAGGTGAACGGGAATGGTTCGCTGGAAACGCTGTCCGTCAAGCGGCGCAGGTACACCTCCACTTCCACGGGCTCCAGGATGTCCAGGTGTTGGTAAGGGGGGGTCTTGAAGACAATGGCAATCTGCCGATGGACATCCGCTTGGGAAAAATCAGCTCTGCCCTCCCAAGCGTCTTTCCGGAAAACGACAGAGATGTCTTCTGCCAAGTAAAGATGGAGAAGCAACGATTAGGATGGCTGAGTGGGAATCAAATTCAAGGAATCTAAATTCTCCGGCACTTCTTTGGCTGCTGTGTGAACCAAGTTTCTCACGATTAGCAACTTGAAGACGGGTCTATAATAATTCGCCACGGCCGACTCATCACAAGACAACTCGAAGCGGGAGAAGAGTTACTTACACTAATATCAAAGCAATAATGGAATGGATTATTTACATATAATTATTTATCTAATGGATTATTTATATTATTTATAATAATGGCATGGGGCTGCCCCAAAAGAAGAGGGAGTCAAGCTGTTCTCCAAAGCCCCTGAAGGCAGGACAAGAAGCAATGGACGGAAACTAACCAAGGAGAGAAGCAACTTAGAACTAAGGAGAAACTTCCTGACAGTTAAGAACAATGAATCAGTGGAACAACTTGCCTCCAGAAATTGTGAATGCTCCAACACTGGAAGTTTTTAAGAAGATGTTGGATACCCATTTGTCTGAAGTGGTGTAGGGTTTCTTCCTAAGCAAGAGATTGGACTAGAAGACCTCTAAGGTCCTTTCCAACTCTGTTATTTTATTATTATTTACTTTATTCATTAAACATGAAACTCAGTCAACTGAATATTCAAAAATGCATCACAAATACCATTGACTGGTGCTAATGGTTGATAAAGGTTGCTGCCAGCGTCCTAGGCATCAACCAAGTACCTTCTTAAGATGTATGATGTTCCAAGTAACACAGTAACCCACCTGCCTTTGCTCCTCTTTTAAGCCTTATGGGAGAGGCCAATCATCTCCAGGCCTTACTCCCTAGTCGTCCCTTTTGTTTTGACTGTTCGTGCCTTCTGGCAACTCTTTGGCTTCTGTGGAACAGGCTCCTCCTGTTCCTCTGCCTCTCTGATGTCCGACTCTGGAGGCTCCAGAGTCCGTGCATTACTCCCAGATGGCCCTGGCCCTATCTCTGCCTCCGACGCAGAGCCCTCATCCGGGCCTTCCCCAGCCCCCAGGACTGGCCCATGTTCCTCCCCAGCTTCCTCACTGTCCGACTCCGCTGCCAGCTCCGCAGGCTGCTGGCAGACCACAACAAATACTCACTTAACAACTGTCTTGCTTTTGGGTGCAAATGTGGTCATAAGTTGAGGACTATCTGCACTGGTTGTTCTGGGCCTAAAACTATAGAGGCGACCTAATTTGATCAAATTAGTAGAAGGGGGGGGTATATATGACTCCTGCTGTTCCCCCCTCCCCCCAAATACCTTTCTGGACTTTGTCACACAGCAGATAAAATTCTTCGCCACCAGTACAGCTTCCATGTTCTTTGTTCATCCGGTAGATTTTGAGTTCGGACGTGTTTGTGGATTCTGTGCAGACAGAAAGTGAAGGAATTTAAAAAAAAAAAAATCCAACTTTGTAAACGAAGGCAAATAAACCTGTCCCAGGATCATGTTGCAGGATCTAATCTGAGTCAGTCATAGGGACCAGAGCAGGGGTGGGTTCTAAATTTTTTTAATACCGGTTATGTGGGTGTGGCTTATTTTGTGGGCATGGCTTGATGGTCATGTGACAATTCTTTAGGATTTAGCAGAGGTGCTGGTCTACTAGGCTTTTAACTGCTTGCAGAGCTGTACCAGTCTATCCATTTATTTTTGCAGGCACCGGTCTACTCATTTGTTTTTGGAAGCACTGGTCTACCACCAAACTGCCTTTTACCACTGGTCAGCTGTAGGGCGGCTCTTTGAAGCCCCACGGCAAGAGTTTAAACAGGTTTTTTATTTTTGCTTTAATTTATATGCCGCCCTTCTCCGGAGACTCAGGGCGGCTTACAATGTGCTCAGCAATAGCCTTCATACTTTTGTATATTTTATACAAAGTCAGCTTATTGCCCCCACAATCCTGGTCCTCATTTCACCTACCTTAGAAAGGATGGAAGGCTGAGTCGACGTTGAGCCTGGTGAGATTCGAACTTGCAGTAATTGCAAGCAGCAGTTCTTAATAACAGTGCTTAGTTCACTGTACTACAGGCTCTTATCCTTATCCTTATAGCCCATCAGCTGGGACTCAGGAGGCAGCAATAGATTGGGGGTGGGGCCAAATAAAAGGTAAGAATAACGGGAGTGGGGGGGAGCGGTGGGGGGCAGAACTGGTTTGGTGATGTCATATCGTCACCGCTACCCGCTTGGCAGAACCGGAAGGGACTGGGAGGAATCCTGGACCAGAGATTTAGTCTTCCGATTTTTCGGACTCATGCTGGAGCCCACCCTCAGGGAACCTCTATGGCAGCGATGGCGAACCTTTGGGCACTGAGTGCCCAAACTGAAATGCATGTGTATATGCGCGTGCCGAAGGACTGGAAACCGAAGCTGGCCGGTGCACGCATGCCTGTTTTGGGGGCATTATGGGGGCCGTTTTCAGGCCATTTTGGGGGCAGGTTTCAGGCCATTTTTTGAGCTGTTTTTCAGGCTGCTTGCCGGGCTGTTTTTCCACCATTTTTGGCCCAGAAAATGGCCCCAAAACCAGCCTGTTTTTGGCCATTTTCCAGGCTGTTTTCTTGGGCCGACTTCAGGCCGTTTTCCGCTGCTCTGGCACCCGCTAAGACCAGCTGGCCGGTGCACATGTGCACGCTGGAAGCCAGAAGAGCAGCTGGCAATGGTGCGCATACCCATAAAGAGAGCTCTGTATGCTACCTCTGGCACACGTGCCATCGCAGATCTATGGAGATTCTCAGTCATCCAGATGTTTCAAAGGTGCTTTTTGAAAAGGCAACTGGACCATGTTTCTTTTTCCTTTGAAGGAGAAGAAGACATTTTGCTTCTCATCCAAGAAGCTTCCTCAGTTCTGGCTGGCTGATGTCAGAACTAATCCTTCCGTCCCAGCCGCTTCCATCCATCCAGAACTGAGGAAGCTTCTTGGATGAGAAGCGAAATGTCTTCTTTTTCCTCAAAGGGGAAAAAAAAAATACAGCCCAGATGCCTTTTCAAAAAGCCCCCTTGGAATATCCTCAGGGAACCCCTCTCTCTTTGAGAGCTGTAGCCAATGAAATTTCATTTTAATGTGTGCCGATGAGCATACATTCAAACTGACAATAAAGTTAAAGTTATTCTAGTTAGTTATTCATTATTTTTCATGCTCCAGTCTGGAAAGAGAGAAGTTCCCTGATATTGGTTCCAGCATCTGTCCCAAAAGTTTGGGGCCAATGAGTGTTGTAGTCCACCAGCAGCCAGCAGAGCTAGCAGCAGATTCGGACAGTGAGGAGGTTGGGGAGGAACATGGGCCAGTCCTGGAGTCTGGGGAAGGCTCTGATGAGGGCTCTGCGTCGGAGGCAGAGAGGGGGCCAGCACCATAAGCCAGTTATCAGCTGCCTTCTGAGGCAGACATCAGTGAGGCAGACAAACAGCTGGGGCCTGTTCCCAGTGTGCGCATGTACAGAGCTGCCAGACGAAGGGAACAGCTAAAGAACAAGGGTCGACTCAGGAGTAAAGTCACGGGCAGATGACTAACAGCCCCTCCCAGGGGGAATAAAAGAGGAGCAAAAGGGGAGTGGAGTTTGCAGGAGACAATTTAGTTCGCTTAATTGGTTCCTGACTCTCCGAGACTTCTTGCCAAGTTTTGAAGATATCGGCCTGGCAAGTCTCCAAGCCAGATATGGTCTGTGACTGTAAATTCTCCCCTGAAAGACTTTGCTGGATGTGAATGAGAGGAATTCACAGTAACTTAATAAAAAGGGCTTTTTGTTGGGACAAGGAGTCTGCTTCATGCTCTTGGGAAGCCTCGGTCAGAACAATGAGCAACTGAGATTGGATCCAGCAGTAGATATCTTGTTGCTTGACAACTTCCCCCTCTTCCTCCATCTTTCTACACACACACACACACACACACACACAGGTTCTATGTCAGGGAAATGCTGGTTTGCAGAGAACACTGCAGAGATTTCAGTACATACCCCAAACATACCCGGGGCAACAAAACCTATTCTAATGTCCAGGGTCATTTCATGGAGGGACAGGGGAGAGGACAACAGCAGAATAAACTAAAAAATAAAATCCCACCACAATTGTGTGACTGACGATGCATAAAGTTTCTTTTTTATTGACCACCGGATAACAAATACAAGACCAACCTTAGCAGTTTTTTTTTTTTCCATAACACATTTTTCACTAGAAAGAAAAAAGCTATTTTCACCGTCTGCACTTCTGTTTTCTATTTTCTGTTTCAAAACCAAATCACTAAAAACAGCCCTTTCTTAGACCATCATTTCCTGACGGGGTGTTTTTTTAGGGCACATACAACTCTGAAAAAAATATATTAGAACTCCCCCAAAACAATAAATAAGGGCATCAGAAACAGAATTGCCTTCCTAACTTCTGGCGACTTCAAAAATGATTTAATAACTTGCCCATAGTTTTTTCCTTCCTTCCTTCCTTTCCTTCCACCCTCCTTCCCTCCCTTCCTCCTTTCTTTCCTTGCTTCCTACCTCTATCCCTCTCTCCATCCCTTCCTTCCTGTCTCCCTGTCTCCCTTTCCTTACGCCCTCTCCCTTCCTTCCTTCCTTCCTTCCTTCCTTCCTTCCTGTCTCCCTTTCCTTACACCCTCCCTTTTCCTTCCTTTCTTCCTTCCTTTTCTTCCTCCTCCTCCTATCCTCCCTTTCTTCTTCCTCCCACCCTCCTTCCCTTCTTCTTCCCTCCCTCCCTCCTTCCTTCCTTCACTTCTTCCCTCCCTCCTTCCTTCCTTCTTCCTCCCTCCCTCCCTCCTTTTTTCCTTCCTCCCTCCTCTTCCTTCCTCCCTCTCTCCCTGCCTCCCTTTCCATACTCCCTCTATCCCTCCCTCCATCCCTTCCTTCCCTCCCTCCTTCTTTCCTTTCCTTCCACCCTCCTTTCCTCCCTCCCTCCTTTCTTTCCTTGCTTCCTTCCTCCCCCTCTCCCTGCCTCCCTTTCCTTATTCCCTCTATCCCTTCCTCCATCCCTTCCTTCCTTCTCCTCCTCCCTCTCTCCTCCCACCCACCCTCCCTCCTTTCCTCCCTCCCTCCTCTCCCTCCCTCCCTCCTTTCCTCCCTCCCTCCCTCCTTCCTTCTTCCTTCCTTCCTCCCTCCCTCGCTCCCGTCCCTTCCTCTCTCTCCCTCCCTCCCTCCTTCCCTCCCTTTCCCCAGCTTGAAATAACTCTCGGCCTCTCCCTTCTCTTTTAACTCTACCTACTTTTGTCAAAGATGGGTTCCGAGAGGACGGGGCTCAGATGCCACGTTTTCCCCATGGAATCCTGATAAGAGGCTTGGAAACAGATCCGCACCACGTTCATGTCAACCTCTTGGTGATTCTTCAGGGAACCAGCTACACCGACAGGGCAAGAGAGGACAGTGAATAGTAGTACATAGTATACATATAGGAAGAAGGAAAAAAAAACCAGCCCCCAGGACGGTGGTTTTTAACCTGGGATTCATTCAGCACATCCTGGGGAAAATCGAGAAATTTGTTATTGCTTGGAACTTAAGGATCCAGTTTGCAACTGCTTGTTAAACAGTCACAAAAGGGGATTACATCAGGTCATAACTTAGAACAGAGGCTAAGCGATCGATCATAAATTGAGGATTCCCTGTATCAGAAACCAACTTCATTGCTTTCTCCAACCTGACTTCACAAGACTTATTTTGGGGCAGAGAAGGGAAGGGAAGGGAAGGGAAGGGAATGTGAGATGGAATGGAATGGAATAGAATTCAGAATTCAGAATTAGGAATAGAATAGAATAGAATAGAATTCAGAATTCAGAATTAAAATAGAATATAGAATAGACTTCAGAATTAGGAATGGAATGGAATAGAATAGGAGTAGAAATGAGTACACTTAATAGAGGAGAGGAGAGGAGAGGAGAATTCAGAATTAAAATAGAATATAGCTCAGAATTAGGAATGGAATAGGAGTAGAGATGAGTACAGAATAGAGTAGAGTAGAGTAGAATAGAATAGAATAGAATAGAATAGAATAGAATAGAATAGAATAGAATAGAATAGAATAGAATAGAATAGGAATAAAACAATAATAATAGAATAGGAATAAAAATAATAAGAATGGGACAGAATAGAATTCTACTGTCACTTTAAATGTACACTAATCAGCATACATTAAAATGAAATTTCGCTGCATTCAACTCTCAAAGCAACCGTTGTGCATACACCCAAACACACACGCAAGAGAGTTTCTTCTCACCTTTGAAAGGGTCAATTCCCAGTTGTAGCTTCTTCTCTATGGATTCTTCTATGTCCTTCTTCTTCACACACTGGATCCCCAGGTTGTTAAAGCTGTCAAGCAGAGGACAGTTTGGGGTTCAAACAACATAAAGTCCACGACGAAAGGAAAGCAATTTACACGATGCTTTTACAGGTAATCCTCGGTTTCTGACCACTATGGAACCCCAAAACGTCCATCGCTAGGCGAGACCAGCAAGCGAGTTTTGCCCCATTTTACGACCTTCCCCGCCACAGTTGCAAAGGGAGTCGCTGCCCTTGTTCAGTTAGTAACCCGGCTGTAAAGTGAATCCGGCTTCCCCACTGACTGGGCTTGTCAGAAGGTCACAAAACGGGATCAAATGATCCTGGGACACTGCAACAGGCATAAGTACATGCCAGTTACCAAGCCTCTGAATTTTGATCATGTGATCGCAAGGATGCTGCAACGGTCATCAGTCTGAAAAAATGGTCATAAATCACATTTCTCAGTGCCATTGTAACTTCGAACAGTCCCTGAACAAAGGGGTTGTAAATTGAGGACTGGATCGCAGGATCCCGGGACGCTGCAACCCTCAAGCGCCTGAATTTTGACCACACGATCACGGGCTAATGGCTAATGTAAAAACCGATCCTAATTCATTTCTTGCGGGCCCTTGCACCTTCAAAGGGTCACTAAACAAATTGGCCGTAAGTCGAGGACTACCTGTAAATTACCGCATGGCAAACCTTTGGAAGTGTTAACCATTTGACGGTTAGGAAGGGGTGTTTTGTTTTGTTTTTTAAATTCAGTTCCTACCACTCTGTGGCTTCAGACAGTAATCGAGAGATGTCGTAATTCGACTGTTCTGACCCAGCTCCCCAAACACGACAAACTTTCTGAAGTTAACTCAAAGATTCCTGTATTAGGAGCACCAGCAGCCCTGGCAAAAAAGTTTCTTTTTCACCTCAGGCTAACAAGTCCATCCAGCTGGGAGATGAACCAGGAGCCCTGGTAGCGCAGCAGACTAAAGCACTGTTATTAACACCAGCTGCCTGCAATTACTGCAAGTTCAAATCTCACCAGGCTCAAGGTTGACTCAGCCTTCCATCCTTTCTAAGGTAGGTAAATTGAGGACCCAGATTGTGGGGGCAATAAACTGACTTTGTATAAATATACAAAAGTATGAAGGCTATTGCTTAACGCATTGTAAGCCGCCCTGAGTCTTCGGAGAAGGGCGGCATATAAATCAAATCATATATATATATATATATATATATATATATATATATATATATATATATATATATATATATATATATATATATATGGTTGTCTGCCACATCTATTCATCTCCGCCCCCTGCAGGGCCGGATTTAGATGAAAAGAGGCCCTACGCTATTCCACTTATGAGGCCCTTTCACCTATAGTGAAAGTGTAATTTTAATTTTGCTGACAATTTGAATGTAGGCCCCTCTTGATCTTGAGGCCCTAGGTTGAAGCCTAGTTAGCCTATAGGAAAATCCGGCCCTGGCCCCCTGCCTTTTATCCCCAGAGCTAGGGTGGGGCTCCGCTAGCAGCAGTGGCTCTTCCATACTGAGGACCGGCCCATAAATTTCCACTGCTCTCCTCTCCTTTGCCTTCTGTGCATCCATGCGTCAGGCACTGGACCCAGCTGTTCCTCCTCTTACTCATCAGCCACGTCCAGACCTGGCGGTCGTTGACTCTCCATCTGGGGCTGACGGATGGCCCAGGCTCCGCCTCTGTCTTTCTCTCTCTGCCAGCTCCATTCCTTCTTCCCCCTTGGACCTCTCAGGTTGCCTTGATGCTGACCCTGACTTCCACACCTCCTCCTCCTCCTCCTCTGATTCTGGTGCTGGAGGGGCCGGCAGCCGACAGGCCACAACATCAAACTTGATGGTGTGCAGGCCTCCAAATCATCACCATTTCAACACACCCACCGTCCTCCCCAGAGTGTCAACTTGCAAAGCTTTCCAGTTGCCATGAGCAGGAGGGAGGGAGAACTGAAGTGAATTCCATACATTCTTTCTGACCGCAATCAGAAGGAGGGTGTTAGGTTTCACAGCCAGCCAAAGTGGTTAATTGGAGAATGTGATTTATGACATGGCCAGAGAGGAGGGGAGAGACAGGGTCACAGGGGAACGTAAATCTACATAGGATTAGTCCTAACTGCATCCGAGTATTGCCGGAATGTTGCTCCTAATAAATGGCTATATTTCCTTTGAAGTTTGGATCATGGCTCATGAATTAATTAGGGCATCTTTCGGAAACTTGACACAGAGACTGAGCGATATATACCTATGCCTGGCATTGATTCGAGGCTTCAGCGTCACTTCACAGAGCCCGTTGCTGCAGTCCTTCCCTACCAGGCTGTGAGGATGGATCCGATAAGGCCAGTCCTTCCAGACCAAGCAAGCCGTCACTTTGACTTCCGGAATCCCCTCAAAGTTCTGCAGCTGGAGAAACAACCAGGTTTCAGATGCCAAATATTCCCTCCCCCCAAAAAACATTGTGTATGTCTAGTTTGATGAAAAGAAGGATTAGGGGAGACAGGATAGCAGGGTTCCAATAAGGAGCCTTGGTGGCGTAGCAGACTAAAGCGCTGTTAAGTAACACCAGCTGCCTGCAATTACTGCAAGTTCAAATCTCACCAGGCTCAAGGTTGACTCAGCCTTCCATCCTTTCTAAGGTAGGTGAAATGAGGACCCGGATTGTGGGGGCAATAAACTGACTTTGTATAAAAAAAGAACACTGCTTAGGGGAAAGCCCTACTAAACAGGTATATACAAAAGTATGAAGGCTATTGCTTAACGCATTGTAAGCAGCCCTGAGTCTCCGGAGAAGGACGGCATATAAATCAAACCAATAAATCTCAGGGGCTGTCACAAAGAAGAGGGAGTCAAACTATTCTTCGAAGCACCTGAAGGCAGGACGAGAAGCAACGGATGGAAACTAATCAAGGAGAGAAGCAACCTGGAATTAAGGAGAAATTTCCTGACAATTGGGACAATCAGTGGAACAACTTGCCTCCAGAAGTTGTAAATGGAGCAACCCTGGAAGTTTTTAAGAAGAGATTGGATAACCATTTGTCTGAAATGGTAGGGTTTCCTACCTGAGCAGGGGGTTGGACTAGAAGACCTCCAAGGTCCCTTCCAACTCTGTTATTCCATTCCGTATGTGTTGTGTTGTGTTCTATTCTACTCTATTCTACTTTATCTTTATTAACCGTTTCTCCTTTGGGGAGTAGAGGCAGTCCTCGACTTAACAACCATCCATTCAGCGACTGTTCAAAGTTAGAACAGCACTGAAAAAAAATCGCTCCTGGTTTTTGCACTTATGACCGTTGCAGCTTCCCCACAGTCACGTGATCAAAATTCAGGGACTTGGCAACTGGCATGTACTTATGACAGTTTTAGGGTCCCGAGGTCATGGGATCAGCATTCATTACCTTCCTAGCCAGCTTCCGACAAGCAAAGGGGTGGGGGGAGCTAGATTTGCTTAACGACTCTGTGATAGACTTAACAGCTGCAGGGATTCGCTGAACCAAAAACAGCTCATAAAATGAGGCAAAACTTACTTATCAATTGCCTTGCTTAGCTAGAGAAATGTTGGGCTCCGTTGCAGTCGTAAGTCGAGGACTACCTGTACCGCCAAATCTTTCCATCTCTGCGTACAATAATCTCACGGCGGTTATAGTTCATAAAATCAGCGTTTTATGGTTTTTTTTTCTCTTTTATCTATCAGTCCCAAGAGAAAAAGTCAACTTGTGATCCATCTTATTCCAACACCTGGAAAGCACACCTGGATTGAAGCCCTGTCCTGGCTTCTCTGTTCTAAGCCCCTCCCCCTGTGGGTGGGACTTACCCTTTAACTCCACCCCCCCTACCCATGCCCGCTCACCTCAATGGTGGGCAACGTTTTGTTGGTCTCACTGCTCCCTTCTCCCAAAATGCTCCCGGCTGACCGCCCTTCGCACTGATACCGGAAGCGCATCCCTCGTTGTTTAGGCTGTTCTATAATCACCAGCTCTGGAGGGTCCCGCATGGCATCGTCCAGAGGCTCTGGGGCCACCGTGGAGCACCCCGAAGGGCCAGGCGCTGTCCAAGGAGCATCCAAATCCCGGCTGAGGGGCAGCAGGCCTCTCGGGACCAGCTGGGACCGCAAGGACAAATTATTGAGGTTCTGGGACAACTGTTGGGGGAAGGAATCCTGGGGTGAACCCGGGGCAGGGGCCCCCGAGACCCCGTAAGTCTCCAGCCCGTTCTGCAAAAGGCTCATCCTTTCAACTCTCTGCATCTCCCCCAGCGGAGTGAAGTCGGTGCTTCTGGGAATCAACTTGGGGGGCCCATTCAACGACGCCCGGGCGGATCCTGGGTCCTCACCAAAACCGTCTTCTTTAATCAGCTCATCGATGATTGCTAGAAAACGAAGAAGAGAAACCCCAGAGGTTGCAACTAACTCATTCGTCTAAGCTCTGCTTTGTTGGCTAAGCTACAATTAGCCGACTCCCCCTAAATCACGGCTTGTGTTGTGGCCCACCAGCAGCCAGCAAATCTGGCAGCAGATTCAGACAGTTAGGAGGTTGGGGCCGGTCCTGAAGTGTGGGGAAGGCTCTGATGATGTATATAAAGAGAAAATGTATAAATATGTTAGGAAATGATTTTACCTAACTTCTTCGTTTGGCAATATATCAACCATCAATATAGCTTTAAGACTGCTGTATTGCGTCATACTGTGTCCTGATTGGTTAGCTCTGTAGCCAATGTCCTTAAGAGGGAGCTAGAAACCTGGTTTGTTTCTCTTTGCTGCTCTTTAGTGCTGCTTTGCTGTGTTTGCTTCTGTTTGCAAATATAGAAGAACTCTTACTGTGTATGACTACAACAACTGGTAAGAAGACTTTGTTATTGGATTATCCCTGGACTATTGTTTGATATCTACTGCTTTATACGTGTATGACCTGGACTGTTATTGGACTGTGCCTTATTACTATTTCCTGAAAGTAAACACAACTCAGTGTATCTGTGTGTTGGCTGTGTTATTTCCTAACTACTCTCAATCACTTTCATGTGCACACCCTTGCTACTCAAGGGTTACTCTGCGAATTCCTTAACAAAATAAACTGTTTAAAATTTTTTTTAAAAAAAAGACATCATCAGATGATGGTAATTCTGGGTTTTTTTCTTATTTACATGAAGGATCTCAGCACTTTGATGGAGATGCAGAATAAGAGCAGAGAGAAAAATTAGAGCCTCAAACCTTAAAATAATGACTCAGTTAGGTGACAAATATCTACTTACCTGTCGCTGGCAACACCCCACTACAACCCCCCAGGTGCTTACCTAATTCATCTGCAAAAGAAAAAAAGGAGAAATATTATTCTATGCGGTGCTATATATTCCTTTTGTCTTCAAACATCCACATCAGCTTCTCGTTTTGCTCAACCGGATTTGAATACAGATGGTCCTCGACTTACAGCAGTTCCATTTACTGACCGTTCAAAGTGACAATGGCACTGAAAAATGTGACTTAAATCCATTTTTCATAGTTATGACCTTTGCAGTATCGCTGTGATCGTGGGATCAAAATTCAGACGCTTGGCAGCTGACGGCTGCAGTGTCTCCGGGATCATGTGATCCCCTTTGGCGACCTCATAACAAGCAAAGTGCATGGGGAAGCCGGATTCATTTAACGACCGGGTTATTAATATATCAACTGCAGGGATTCACTTAGCAATGATGGCAAGAAAAGTTGTAAGATGGGGCAAGACAAACTTAACAAATGTCGCCCTGAACAACAGAAATTCTGCGCTCAATTGTCGTAAGTTCCTGGACAGGAAGTCCTCCACTTACAACAGTTTGTTTAGTGACCGTTCAAAGTTACAACGGCACTGAAAAATGTGACTTATGACCATTGCAGCATCCCCAGGGACACGTCATCAAATTTCGGACGCTTGGCAACCGACTCATTTAAGACAGTTGCAGAATCCCGGGGTCACGTGATCCGCTTTTGCGACCGTCTGACGAGCAACGTCAATGGGGAAGCCAGGTTCACTTAACAACCATGTTACTCACTTAAAAACTGCAGTGATTGACTTAACAACTGTTGCAAGGAAGCTTGTAAAATGGGCCTAAAATTCCCTTAAACATTTGCACGTAGCAAGAGAAATGTTAGGCTCAATTGGGGTCGTAAGTTGAGGACTACTGTAAAGCAGGATGCTGAAAATCCTTACCCGAAGTCTCCCTGGTCGGCTGCATCATGGGCAAGCTAGAAGCGGCAAACGGGGCCTTTAAAAAAAAAAACATGTAAAAAAAATCAGAATAAAACAGAGCAAGATGCTGCAGGAGTTCATCCTATCCTCCAGACCACGGGGTGTCAAACTCAAGGCAGTGAAAACGGAGCCCAGGGGGTCCCGAGGCTGAAAATGGGGCCTGGGATGTCCATGTGTGGCCCACCCAAGCTCTGTTTTCACTGTCAAGAGGACTATCAGAACAAACTCAAAACAAAACAAAAGGAGAAATATTTCCCCTTTTGCATTTGAGCATGCAAAGAAGGGACAGGGAAGGAGAAAGGGAAAGACGAAAGACGAACAACAAGATGGGAAGTGAGCAAGGAAGGAAAAAGAAGGAAAGAGGGGAAGGAAGAAGAAAGGAGAAGGAAGAGGGAAGGAAGGAAGGAAAACAAGGAGGGAGGGAAAAAGGAGGTCAGGTATGTAGATAGGTAGATGAGGGGAAGGAAGGAAGGAGGGAAGGAAGGAAGGAAAACAAGGGAGAGAAGAAGGAAGTCAGGTATGTAGATAGATAAGTAGATGAGTGGAAGGAAGGAAGGAAGAAAACGAGGGAGAGAAGAAGGAAGTCAGGCATGTAGATAGATAGGGAGATGAATGGAAGGAAGGAAGGAAAACGGAGGGAAGAAGGAAGTCAGGTATGTAGATAGATAGGTAGATGAGTGGAAGGAAGGAAGGAAGGAAGGAAAACAAGGAGGGAGGGAAGAAGGAAGTAAAGGTATGTAGATAGGTGGATGAGTGGAAGGAAGGAAGGAAGGAAGGAAGGAAGGAAGGAAGGAAGGAAGGAAGGAAGGAAGGAAAACGAGAAAGGGAAGAAGGAAGTCAGGTATGTAGATAGATAGGAGATGAGTGGAAGGAAGGAAGGAAGGAAAACAAGAAGGGAGGGAAGAAGGAAGTCGGGTATGTAGATAGATAGGTAGATGAGTGGAAGGAAGGAAGGAAGAAGATTATAATGAGAGTGAGGGAGGATCTCAGGGAAGTCCTCCCTTAGCACTTGGCCACCACAGGTGCCCCCCCAACATGAGTGACATTGACCTGGCCACACCCACCTCCCCTCCCCCTCTCGTCAAGTACAACCCTGATGCAGCCCTCAATGACACCCCTGCTCCAGACAATTCAATCCTGCAATCTGGGATTCCCCCCAATAAATCGGGCATAAATTATATGCGACTCTCACCTTTGGCAAGCTTTCTCCGAGAGTTAGCCAGAGTTTATTTCAAACCAACTTTCTGCCTTTGCGTGACCCGCTGGAGATTCATCCGACAGTCTGCGCCAAAATGAGACCTTTTGTCATCTATGTATTCATTTTTATATCACACCTCTTGTTACTTCTATAAATAATTCTGGGCGTCGAAAATGCCTAATGCTTGGATTGGATGACTGGAAAGAACGTGAATAGATTTACTCTCTCTGTTTTAAATGATTGTGCTTGGTACTAGAAGTGTACATTGAAACGCTGAACAATGAAAGAAGGAAGGATGAAACTTTAATATAAATAGAGGTGAAGAGCTAAATAAGGGAAATATGAATAACAAAGCAGGTGAAAGACGGAAGATAGAAAAGAAACGTCTTTGAATATTACGGTGACATGGAAGAAAAAAGTTAAAATAGAGAGAAATAAGAGGGGAATAATAGTGTGTGTGTGTATATATGTATATATATATATATATATATGTTTTTCTTCTAGCCAGGTTTTCCCTATGTAGCCAAGGTTTTTGTTTTGTTTTGTTTTGTTTTGTTTTTTGTAGCTCCAGCTCAGTAGAATCTCATCTACTCGGTTCTGGGCTTTTTTCTTTTCTAACACCTATATATACACACACACACACACACACACACGTAGCTCTTTGGTTATTCGGGTTTTCTCCCGCGTAAAATTGGAGGTTTCTTGGCAAAATTTCGACGAAGTCTCATTCGTCATCTTCAGGCTGGTGTTCTCGGCTTCGTGCTTCTAGGAGCAATGCCTAGAAACGTTGCCAAGAAACCTCCAATTTTACACGGGAGAAAACCCGAATAACCAAAGACCTACATACAAACACCCGCGAAAACCTCAGAAAACAAATATACATACATATGTATGTATAATATATGTATGTATAATATATATATATATATATTAATATAACAAAATATATGTAATAATAAGAGGGAGGTTTAGAAATTGAAGGGTGGTAGTATTAGATATGTTTAAACCAGGGGTGAAATGCTCCCATTTCAGACTGGATCGCCCGATCCGATAGTGATGGCGGCGGGTGGTTAGGAGAACCGGTAGCAAAAATCCCTGCCCACCCCCCGCCTATGCCCAGCTGAGCCATGTGATCATTAGACGCTTTTTTTTTTTTTTACTTTTAAAACCATTTTTTTCTACAACCTCTTCGGCCGAAAAGTTTGTTTAAAAAATGCTTTTAAAAGGCTCTGCCGATCAGGCAACTCAGCTGGGATCATCAGAGGCTTTTAAAAGCATTTTTTCTACAACCTCCACATAGTGAAGACGGTTGCAGTATCCCGGGGTCACGCACGCGATCCGCTTTTGCGACCTTCCCACAAGCCATGTCAACCTCTGACAAGCCAATTTCACTGAACAACCTTGCTTCTAATTTAGCAACTGCATTAAAGTCACTTAGCAACTTGTGGCAAGAAAAGTGGTACAACAGGGCAAAATTCACTTAAGAAACGTCTCACTTAGCAACCAAAATTCTGTGCTCAATTGTGGTGATAATAAGTCGAGGCACTCAAACACATTTTAGCCTTCGGTATATTTTGTCATCTTTGGTTTGCATTTGAGGTGGAGGGAATGACTTCGGTGAGGATAGGAATTGCTTTGTTCATTAAAACTCATTAAAAGCCCATTAACTGGAGTTGGAGCGAACCCACAGCCCAAAATGCATGCATTTTTTATTATTTGTCTATAGATTGTCCACTCCGGCAAACTCTCTCACGGTTTACAACCAGTTAAACATAATATAAATATTCCACATATAAAAAATATATCGAGAAACAGGTCCCTAAAACCACAAGCTACTCTCTGGATAGGTGTAGTAGGAAAATCAATTCCAGAGTCCTCCATAACCGTCTGGTTTGGCTCTGCAACCCAACAAAACAGACACAGACTTCAGAGAATAATTAGAACTGCAAAAAAAACGAAGGCTAATTCTTGGAAATTAGAACAGAATAACAAAAGTCGGAAGGGACCTCGGAGGTCTTCTAGTCCAACCCCCACCTGCTCAAGCAGGAGTCCCTGTACCACCTCCAGTTTTTGGAGCACCTGCAACTTCTGGAAGCAGGCCGTTCCACCGATCCCAGGTAGTCCCCAACTTACAACCACAACGGAGCCCAAAATTTACGTGGCTAAGCGAGACGCCCGTCAAGTGAGTTTCGTGCCCCCCTTTTTACGACGTTCCTTGCCACCGTTCTTATGCGAACCCTTTGCCGTTCTTATAAATTAAGCACTCCGTGGTTAAGGCAAATCCAGCTCCCCAATTAACTTCGCTCATCGGAAGGTCCCAAGCCTTGGGGGGGGACCCCAAAACCCCAGGACGCTGCCTGCAACCGTCTTAAGAGCCTTGGTGGTGCAGCGGATTAAAGTGCTGTTAAGTAACACTTAGCTGCCAGCTGCCTGCAATGACTGCGAGTTCAAATCTCACCAGGCTCAAGGTTGACTCAGCCTTCCATCCTTTCGAGGGAGGTAAAATGAGGACCCGGTTTGTGGGGGCAATAAACTGACTTTGTATAAAAAAAAGAACACCACTTGGGGGGCCCCGAAAGCCCTACTAAGCAGGTTTATACAAAAGTATGAAGGCTATTGTTTAACGCATTGTCAGCCGCCCTGAGTCTCCGGAGAAGGGCGGCATATAAATCGAACCAATAAATAGAGCCCTGGTGGCGCAGCAGACTAAAGCACTGTTATTAACATCAGCTGCCTGCAATTACTGCAAGTTCAAATCTCACCAGGCTCAAGGTTCATGGCATAGGACCTAGCTATCTCCGAGACCGCCTGCTGCTACCAACGACCTCCCATCGACCCGTGCGCTCCCACAGAGAGGGCCTCCTCAGGGTGCCATCAGCCAAACAATGTAGGCTGGTGGCCCCCAGGGGGAGGGCCTTCTCTGTGGGGGCTCCCACTCTCTGGAATCAGTTGCCCCCAGAGATAAGGAGAATCCATGACCTCAATGCCTTCCGTCGTTCCCTGAAAACCCATCTTTTCCAGCAAGCCGGGTTGGCTTAGAAGAAATTTTTAAATTTTTTAATTAGTTTGTGATTCTTAACTTTCGGCCCAAATCTATATATATTTTTAAATGTTTTAATATTTGTATTCTATGTTTTTTATCTTGGCTGTACACCGCCCTGAGTCCTCAGGGAGAAGGGCGGTATATAAATTGGAAATTAAATTAAATTAAATTAAAGGTTGACTCAGCCTTCCATCCTTTCAAAGGTAGGTGAAATGAGGACCTAGATTGTGGGGGCAATAAGCTGACTTTGTATAAAAAATATAGAAAAGGATGAAGGCTATTGCTTAACGCATTGTAAGCCGCCCTGAGTCTCCGGAGAAAGGTGGCATATAAATCAAATCAAATCAAATCAAATCAAATCAAATCAAATCAAATCAAATCAAATCAAATCAAATCAAATCAAAAAATAAATACAAACCAGCCAATCCACCCATCCATATCCACCCCCCACGTCTGAATATGGATCCCCTGACCGGTGGGGGGGGGGGGGGTGGGGAAAGAGGGGGCACGCTGCAACGCCGATGCCGGCCGTAAGCGTAAGAAATAAACCGGTCTCTAGTCCCTTTGGATCGCTTCGGACGGCCACTAAACGAACCATTGTAAGTCGAGGACTTAGGTTCGGCAGTCCGGCGGTTCGAATCCTTTGCTTGCGCGAGCAGGGGGGGGGGGTTGGACTAGATGACCTCCAAGGTGCCTTCCAACTCTCGTTACTGTTACCCCCCCCACTCCCTTCCTGCCATTTTTCCGAATCATGGGAGAATTTTGTTTTTGGACTGCTTGCCTTTTCGGAGGCAGGAGAAAAAGGGGGGAAAAAAGCAGGGAGGAGTCGGGCGGGGGAAGCAGCTGCCTCCAAGCCCCGCTTCGCGATGGACTTAGCGAGGCCCTAAGGCCAGCTCCAGCCACCCTCTCCGGCCCGGCCCCTTTCCCTCTCTCTCGCCTACCTAGAGAAGAAGCCAGCATCCATCCCCGGGCTCCGGCTGCTTTCGCTCGGGCTGCTTTCGCTCCGGCCGCCTGCTCGGTCCCAGCAAGGTATTCATGCCTCCTCCCGGCGGAGCCCACATTCCCCGCAGCCCCCCCTCCCTAAAAAAGTCCTAACTTTCCTCCCCCTTTTTCTACCTTCCCTTTTTCTTTCTTTAAAACAAATGAAAAGAAAGAGAGAGAAGGAGAAAAAAAAAAGTCTTTTTTTTTTTTTCGGTCCCGAAAGTGGAGAGGGGAGGGGCCGATCGCTCTTGGAATTCCCCCTGCTGGCCCGGCTGCTGCTTCCTGATTGGACGAGCCCCCCCGATGAGGTCAGACTTCTTGGAACGGGAAAGCCCCAGCCGAGCGGTAAAGGGGCGGGGCCAAGGTGGAGACCTAAAAAAAAAAAAAAAAAGGAAAAGAAGAAAGGAGGGGGGAGTGTGAGAAATGCGATTTTTTTTTTTTCCTCCCCTTCCAGAAAGCTGGATCGAAGCTGGGGGCTTTTATTTTCGGTTTCGCCTTCTTGGGAAGCGCCTTTTCCGATTAATGCGATTTTTTTTTTTTCCCCTCGCCCGAGGCATCCCGTGGATAAGTCAAGCAAAGTTCCAGGGAAGTCCTGCAGCAGCCCCCCCCAAAAAAAGCCAATGCAATTCCTAAATTGCATGAACAGAGGGATACGATCAAGATTTTGGCCTGGCCTAAATCTTCTCCCCTTTTTTTAAATGTAAATTTTAATTTGTTTTTCAATTATGGGGTATTTTAAATTTGTCTCAGCCAAATTATTTAATCCGTTTTTTATTCTATTTTAAATTTTTGTATGTATGTGTCTTATTCTGTGGCTGGTTCACCGCCCTGAGTCCTTCGGGAGTAGGGCGGTGTAGAAATCCAATAAAATAAAGAAAGAAAGAAAGAAAGAAAGAAAGAGGAAGGAAGGAAGGAAGAAAGAAAGAGAGAGAAATAAATCAAAGGAGGTACTAATACCACTCTATTGTTGTGGAATAATTAGACCAACACAACTTTTCTTGGTTAGTCAGAGACAGTGTATTGCGCAATAGGTTCAGAGCCAGTTTGTACATGAAGCTGTGAACAAACTTATGATCCTGAGACCCCAGCTTTATACATTTTCAAACAAAGGATTCTGTGAATTCAGCAGTTTTATCATTGCAGACATTCGTTACATCAAATGACATTTTTCTAATTACTAAGTTTCATATTATCCTTGCCGAACAATCATCATTCTTCTTGTAAATCACCGATTCAAATTATCTCTTGTTGATATTTCATGTGGTCATCCTTGGTCTCTTTAACCTTCAAACTGTATATCACCAAATGTCTCTATCTCTGACAACCGAGGGGCCCCTCTTATAGAATGTTTCTACTTCAAAGGAATTTCTCTGCCTTTGTACTGTTTCAACTGGATATAGTTGCTTCTCTCAAACAAGCACATTTTCTTTCTTACAATACTATGAATAAAGAGGGGCCCTTCAGTGATCATCTAGCTGGACCCGCATTACCTACATTACTATGAAGCCTTAGTAAGACCTCACTTAGAATATTGCATCCAGTTTTGGTCACCACGCTATGAAAAAGATCTTGAGGCTCTAGAAAGAGTGCAGAGAAGAGCAACCAGGATGATGAGGGGACTGGAGGCTGAAACATATGAAGGTTACAGAATGTTAGGAAGATGGCAAGATGTGCATTAGAATGTCTTTGGAACCCCAAAAGGGAGAGATATACATAGCAACCAAGGAAGTCAGTTCACAAGCTATGTGATGATACCACAGTGTGCATTTCATTGTTTTTGTAGTCTCAGGAGGGCCCTCCAGAACACAGGGCTGAATCTCTTTTTAATACATTATAATATATACAATCATAGAGTATCTAATAGAATCTAATATATAATATAAGAGAGTATCTAATAGAAAAAGTGCAGAGGAGAGCAACCAGGATGATGAGGGGACTGGAGGCTAAAACATATGATGAACGGTTGCAGGAACTGGGCATGGCTAATCTAGTGAAGAGAAAGATCAGGGGAGACATGGGAGCATCTTCCAATATTTGAGGAGGAAGGGGGCCAAGCTATTTTCCAAGGCACCTGAAGGCCAAACAAGGAACAATGGATGGGAAACTGACCGAGGAGAGATTCAACCTGGGAATAAGGAGGAATTTTTTGACAGTGAGAACAGTCAACCAATGGAACAGAAGTTGCCTTCGGAAGTTGTGGGAGCTTCATCCCTGGAGGCTTTTAAGAAGAGGCTGGACTGCCATTTGTCAGAAATGGTGTAGGGTCTCCTACTTGGGTAGGGGGTTGGACTAGATGACCTCCAAGGTCCCTTCCAACTGTATCTGTATAACCATCGACCCGTGCACTCCCACAGAGAGGGCCTCCTCAGGGTGCCATCAGCCAAACAATGTAGGCTGGTGACCTCCAGGGGGAGGGCCTTCTCTGTGGGGGCACCTACCCTCTGGAATCAGTTGCCCCCAGAGATAAGGAGAATCCAGGACCTCAGTGCCTTCCGCCGTGCCCTTAAAACCCACTTTTTCCAGCAAGCCGGGCTGGCTTAAGAAGAAATTTTTAAATGTTTTAATTGGTTTGTGATTTTTAATTTTTGGGCCAAATTTATATATATATATATTAATTGTTTTTTAATATTTGTATTTCATGTTCTTAATTCTGGCTGTACACCGCCCTGAGTCCTCAGGGAGAAGGGCGGTATATAAATTGGAAATAAATAAATAAAATAAATAAATAAATCATCCTATGGATGGATCAAGCAAGGTTACAGGGAGTCCTACAGCAGCCAAAAAAGCCAATGCAATCCTAAACTGCGTTAACAGAGGGTAACAATCAAAATCAAGGGAGGTACTAGTACCACTCCATCAAGGCTTAGTAAGACCACACCTGGAATACTGCATCCAGTTTTGGTCACCACACTATAAAAAAGATGTTGAGACTCTAGAAAGAGTCTTCAAAGAAGAGCAAGAAAGAGGATTAGGGGACTGGAGGCTAAAACATGAAGGATGGTTGCAGGATCTGGGCATGGCTAGTCTAGTGAAGAGAAGGACCAGGGGAGACATGAGAGCAGTCTTCCAATGTGGATTAACAGAGTTGGAAGGGATACAATCAAGATCAAGGGAAGTACTAATACCACTCTATAAAGCCCTAGTAAAACTACACCTAGAATACGGCATCCAGTTTTGGTCGCCACAATGTAAAAAAGATGTTGAGACTCTAGAAAGAGTGCAGAGAACAGCAAGCAGGATGATGAGAGGACTGGAGGCTAAAACATATGGACAGTTGCAGGAACTGGGCATGGCTGGTCTAGTGAAGAGAAGGACCAGGGAGACATGATAGCATCTTCCAATATTTGAGGGGCTGCCACAGAGAGGAGAGGGTCAAGCTGTTTTCCAAAGCACCCGAAGGCCAGACGAGGAATAATGGATGGAAACGGAACAAGGAGCGATTCAACCTGGAAATAAGGAGGAATTTTCTGACAGTGAGAGCAATCAACTTGGCTTTTGACTGACATGTCGGGGGTCACACTTTCAGTGGGTATGGATACAAGATCGAAGGTTCCTAGATCCAGGTTGCAGATGTCTGGATGACCCCAGATAACAACATTAAGCATATAGAAAACTAATAAAGGAGAATATTTGTGGGTCAGGGTTGATATCAGGGGCCCTTGGTGCTCTCTGAGCTTCTTTTCCTGCAGCAGAGGTTTCATTACCCAAACTAGATAACATCATCAGTGCTAGCCCTGTTAACCTAGTTTGGTAACTAAACGGTCTGCAGGAAAACTACCAAGTTCAGAGAGCACCAAGGACCCTATAGTCTTCTCTTTCTCTCCCCCTCCCTAGAAACCCTGCTCCCTTCTAGCACTGATGATATTACCCAGCCGGATAATGAAAAGTCTGCAGGAAAACAAATAAGCTCAGAGAGTATCAAAAACCCTATCATTTAATTTAATTAATTTAATTTAATTAATTAAATTTATAGGCCGCCCCTCTCCGAAGACTCAGGGAGGCTCGCAAAACATTTTAAAAAATAATTATAAAAAAACATTGAAAAATTAAAAACATTAAAAACTCATTTCACACCATTCATGGCTGGATCTCGCCACAGTCGTTGTTCTCCTCCTCCATGCTGCAAACCCCACTCCCTTCTGCCCTGATGATGTTACCTATCTAGGCAATGAAACGTCTGCAGGAAAACAAATAAGCTCAGAGGGCACCAAAGACCCTATAGTCGTTGTCCTCCTCCTCCTCTTTCCTCCTCCTTTTCCTCTTCCTTCCTCCTCCATGCTGCAAACCCTACTCCCTTCTTGCACTGATGATGTTACCTATCTAGGCAATGAAACGTCTGCAGGAAAACAAGCAACCTAGCTCAGATTCCACCTCCTATAGAAAACTCTTGGCTCCTCTCTTGAGGAGATTTGGCTCCGAGTCTCAGATCCCTCGGGAAACTAAGCTTCTCAAGAGGCGATCGCCCGGAGGAACCCACCCCGCCTCCCTAAAGCGCGGGAAGAAGCCACCAACCTTCCTTCGCCCTCCTTCAGCGGCCATCCCAGACAGGCAGCCAGTCATCCATCAATACGGTAATCTTCCGCGCCGCTTCTCTCGGCATTACGGTACCCGAGTCCTTGCAAACGAGCCCCGCCTCCAGGAGGTGAAGCCCACGTGACAGGCAAAAAAAAAAAGAAAAAGGGGAGGAGGTGGTGGTGGAAAGAACGGGAGTTGGGAAAGAGAGGAAATTCTCGCGAGAATTGCACCAGGCAACGGCGCAGCAAGATGGCGGCGCCGGAGACGGAGGTGGTAGCAGCCGCAGGGCCGGGAGCCGGCCTTGGACAGGTATTCCCGGCGGGGCTCTCCTGTCTTTTTTCCCCCCTCAGGGGATCCATCCCGGGCGGCTTCCTTTCCCCGTGGTGCGATAGTCCCGGCCTTCACCCTCCACTCGCCCCCCACCGGGGTACTTTCTCTCCCTCCCTCCCTCCCCCCGCCCCTCCCCTCCCTGGGATCACGTGACGGCCTCCATTAGACCCCCCCACGACCCCCCCCACGACCCCCATCTCCCCTCATTCAAAACCCTGGTCTCTGGTCAGGCGCCCCGTGGGGGTGGGAGCTGGGACTACAACTCCCAGAATCCCCGGCCCAGGCGGCCGTGCCCGCGCTTAGTAGGGGCTTCTGGGAACGGTAGTCCCAACGTCTCCAGAGGGGGGGGGCAGGTTATAGCCTACATATATATACATACATACATACATACATACATACATACATATATATATATATATATGACGTTTTTTCAGTCTCAAACGTCTTAAGGGGGGGAGGACGGGGGGGCAGCATCTCACCCCCTCCCCCCCCTTTCCCCAATTTTAACTTATTTGGCTAAAAACTCAGCCAGGAAAATGGAAGGAGGGAGGGGTGGGAGTGAAGTAAAACAGGCTTGATCAGGGGACACAGATATCCTAAATACCTGGATCGGGTGAAATCGACTGGATCCAAAGGATTTCATCTGTTTTCGGTCGTCCTTTCCGGGGAATTCGGTGCTGTATAGGTAGTCCTCAGCTTTACAACGGTTCGAAGTTACCTACTAGCACCGGAGAGGAGGGGGAAAAAAAAGTGACTTATGACCATTTTTTTCACAGTTAACGACCGTCGCAGCATCCCCAAGGTCACGTGATTTGCATTCGGAGTGCTTTGACCACTGGCTCACATTTACGGCGGGTCCCCCCTCTCCCCCCCCCCCCCGGGGTCATGCCTGACAAGCCAAGTGAATGGGGAAAACCAGATTCACTTAACAACCCTGTGACTCATTTACTTAACTGCAGTGATTCGCTTAACAACAGTGGCAAGAAAAGTCGTCAAATGGAAGAAACTCACTTAGCCAGTGTTTCACTTAGCAACATAAATTTTGGGTTCAGTTGGGGTCGTAACTCAAGAACTACCTTATTTGTTACAGGTAATCACTAACCTAATTTTTGTTTTACCCCACTCTACTTTCTGGGCAATTCAACAGAGAGAAACACCCCAGAACAGTAATTCAACGATAAAATAATCCAACAGTAAAAATCCCAAGGAAACCAATGCAGAAATCTGGCAACCACCAAACAAATCCACACAATCTAGAAGGGAGCTTCAGGCCTCTTACTGTTTCAATTTTATTCTTGCAATGGCCACAGAGGAATAGGATGATTCACGAACTGTTGGCCAAGGCTATTTATGGAACTGAA